>JARHVA010002261.1:1847500-2192500 GCA_037957365.1 Torreya grandis
ACTCTCGAGTCATGCCACAAGAATGAACAATTATTAGAATAAATAGTATCATTCACTACATACCTCTTCATGGGGCCATCCATGAATTTTTTGGTTTCTTTGGCTTCTTCAAAATCTTCTTTTTGAATTTCAAAATTTGGGGTACTAGGCTGCCCCAATGTACTTAGCATTTCTTTATGTTGGTCCATCATTTGCAGCCCTCTTTGATGCTCCAAAAATTGAGATGTGTCGTGTTTTAATGGCTGACCCTCGTGCAATTAAGAGTCCCTCTTAGGTACCCTCATGATTTCTGACTTCAAAAGTTCCATCTTCTTAACAAATTGTTTAATGAGCTTCTCACCTAATTGCTCATATGTTTTAATGAGGTCATGCCCTTGTGTCCTCCACACAAGATGCGACCAATCATGGACAGCCCCTTCCAAATGTCGGATAATGAATATTAGAGCCTCTTTTTCACCTCTAGGCCTCAAATCAAGGTACTCACTCAATAACCTTGTCCACCCATGCCCTAACCGAAGTGCTAGGATCCCCATCAAAGGTAAGGAGTACAATCTCCCCCAAATCATCCCGAATAACCTCTTGGTTGTTTTGTCTTCCCCTGGACCCTGCTCTACCATGCTTCCATGCCACAAACTCATTGAAGCTCATTAACTTTCTGAGTTGAAGTTTGCATGTCAAGTACTCATTATAGTACTCCATCAAATTCCAACGTACAGAGGGTTGTTCTTCAATTTCAAGGGGTTGGTCCCCTTTCATGTCCTTAATTGTTTGAAGGAGTAGCCATAGTTCCCATTATCCGATCTTGGGCTTGAATAAACCTCTCCAACCTAGCCCCATGCATGTCATTGTTTGACATATGCCTCTCCATCCCACAGTTGGCCAAGAAATTGGCTCAAATACCATTGTAATGTCCCCAAATTGGGATGACAACCAAAGAAGAGGGTTTTCCAACAAAACCTAGCCAATCAAAGCACTAAACTGAAATCTAAAAATCTATAACCAGAGAAACCCTAATTGAAAAAATGTATAATATTCAAGCTAAAGATCATCCAAATAAACCCACAATAAGCTAAAAATTATTTAGAGAATTGAGTACCTTTTTGGAGTCAAATAATATGACGAATCGCTGAAAATACCTCATTAAAATATTCTGAATTTTTCTTTCAGCTACAGCTGTACTTTCCAACCCTTAAATGCCTCAAAATACTCTCCAAGTGGTTCACCACATCTCATTAAAATAGAAGAAACAAATCTGAATATTATCTATTGGTTTTCTCTCACCCAATCACTTCCTGGAGCTTGCCAAACTAGTCGTCCAAGTGCCAAAATTGCAAAAATAATTTATGAATATTCTAGGACATTGAATGAACCTAAAGACCCTGCAAAACCACTCCAACACAAATCACCCAAAATAGAAAACTGAAAATCAGCTTTTTCCAAACAATTCACTGTCCACAACAATTATTATTTCCTACAAACAAGCTGAAACTTCAAACATTTATAACTCCTTCAATACTTGGAATTATGATGCAAATAAGAACTCAAATTGATCACAAAATCAATGAGACTATCAAATAAAAATAATATCAAATTTTTTCTTCCATGGAAAAGTCACCAAAAATTGCTCTAAAATTTTGAAAACCCTAGTTTCAAGGATTTTCCTCCTCAAACCTTAAGTTCACTCAAATTTCAAAAAGTATGTAGTGTTTCAAAACACCTTTATAGATCCACTTGCACGAACACATGCAATTTGAAGTTCACAACCCTTGAATAGAGTTGCCCAAGTTAAAGGAATGGAAGTTTTCATCCCCAAACCTAAGACATTTCTTAAACATTTTCATCCTCAAGAGGTGGAAACCAAGCTTGACATACGTGATCAACAATTCCAATATCCAATACTGCATAATCTTCAAATGAATTCTTACTTGCCTTTATATACCACTCCTCCAAGTGTAGCACCTAAAATTGGAGGGAAGAGTTACCTTTTTAAAATATTAAAAGATCCTCTTAATTTCACTTTAGGCCTTAAGTGCCCAAAACCTATAAACCCCACCACTTAAGTGAAACAGAAACATAGGGTGTTTTTTCATAACTCAACTCAAAATTAAAAATATAAAGTACCTTTTTTATTATTAACTCCTCACAAGTGGCCCACAATGCTCCATTTCCTTCCTCTACCCTTAGCCACTGGAAACAAGAATGGGCTAAGGGTCCCACGAGGGTCTAGATCAAAAATGGGCATTACATCCCGTTCAGTTTAGCATCTCTTAGTGTACATATATACCATTAAGGCATATGTTGAGTGGTTCTTGTGGGTGGTGGAGTTGCACCATTGTTCCCATCATTATTATTGTCTTCATTTGGGGATTGTCATCATCTATATTTTATATGTGACTGATTGGTTTACCCGATGAGCTTATAGAAGGAGCTTTTGCTTGTCTTCTCTAAAAACTCAACATCCCTGCTACTGTAGATTTTCTTGGTCCTTGGATCCATTAGTCTATAACCAAGTGCTTCATTGTACCCTAAGAAGACATACTTTTCTAATTTCATTTCAAGTTTAGTCCTCTACATTTTGGGAACGTGCATACTTGTTTTGCATCCATATACTCGAAGATGTGCTATGCATGGCTTTTGCTCTAACCGTGCTTCCTATGGTGTTACACCATCAACAACTGCAGTAGAACTCTATTAAGCATATATACTACAGTTTTGATTGCTTATGCCCAAAATGCATGTGCCAACCCTGAATCATTTAGCACACATTGCACCATTTTCATGATAGTATGATTTCTCTATTCATCAACACCATTTTGTTGTGGTGTGTGTGGAGGTGCCATTTGATGACGAATGTCGTTTTCTTCCAAAAAATCTTTGAAGTTATTGTTGGTGTATTCCCTCCGATCTGAGCAGAGGGTTTTGATTTTCTGCCCAATCTCTGTTTCAACTACTTTGAATTTTTTGAAAGTTTCAAGGGCCCGGGTCTTGATTTTGAAACAATAAACCCACATTTTTCTTGAAAAATCATCAACAAAGAGGATGAAGTATTTAAACCCAACATGATTAGGTTTCATGGGTCCACATAAATCAGTATGCACCAAATCAAGTTTTGCATAGGCCCGATATGTACTTTTTAGAAATGAAGCTCTATGTTGTTTGCCAACTAAGCAATTTTGACATTTATTTGTACCATTTTTGAGAGGTGGAAAGCCTCTTACCCTGTCAAAATGGTGAAGTGTGTTGAGATATCCAAAACTTGTGTCCCAATCTTCTATGCCACAACTGTATTGAAGCTCTATGTTGTTTGCCAACTAAGCAATTTTGACATTTATTTGTACCATTTTTGAGAGGTGGAAAGCCTCTTACCCTGTCAAAATGGTTAAGTGTGTTGAGATATCCAAAACTTGTGTCCCAATCTTCTATGCCACAACTGTATTGAAGCTCTATGTTGTTTGCCAACTAAGCAATTTTGACATTTATTTGTACCATTTTTGAGAGGTGGAAAGCCTCTTACCCTCTCAAAATGGTGAAGTGTGTTGAGATATCCAAAACTTGTGTCCCAATCTTCTATGCCACAACTGTATTGAGTATGTGTCCCTTGCAACAAGTCCTTATTTTTTTTCTGAAAAAAGTAAAGTTGAAACATTTGGCTCACATTGGATGCTCGTGCAACAATTTTGGAGTTTTTGGATTTATCTCCAATCAAACACAATTTTCTTCCACCTTTATAGTCAAAAACAATCTTTAAACTGTGGTCTAATAGTTGACTAACTAACAACATATGTATTTTTAGTTGTATTTCAGTTCACTAACAACATATGTATATGTATTTTAGTTGTATGTATTCTATCCTCCCTCATAAGTTTTTCTCCACTTGCAATTGTAGTGTTTGTAGGCTTGAAATTTTGATACTTGTACTTCTTTAGCATATTTTGGGCATACTTGGCTTGACAATTGAATACTTCCTCTTTCTTTTGATGAACTTCCATGCCAAAAAAGTACTTCATAAGTCCAAGATCAGTCATCTCAAATTCAACATCTCCATAGAGCTACCTGTAAAAATCAAGTCATCTACATAAAGACAAACATATAAAACATTAAAATTTAATGCTTATATGTAAAAAATTGGTTCATTTTGACTTCTTAAAAAGCCTTAATCCAATAACCAACTATCAATTCTTGAGTACCAAGCTCTTGGAGCTTGCTTCAACCCATAAAGAGCCTTCTTCAACTCATATACCCAAAATTCTTTACCCTTTACCTCAAAACCTTGTGGTTGCCCCACATATACTGCTTCAATCACTCCATTAAGGAATGCCCTTTTAACCTTGGTCTTGTAAACCCAATTTGTATTAATGACAATTATTCAATGGATGTTGAACTAAAGTCCATGTATCATTCATTCATCTCAATTGAATCCATCTCTAATTTCATAGCATCAACCTATTCTTTCTTTTGATTTCTGCATAACCTCTAGGTTCACTAGTCACTAATGATAATGCAAACATAATATTTTTATCATAAACATCATCAAATAAGTTACTTTCCTGATATTGTAGCCTTGTGATCCTCCTCCCATAGTTATAATCCAACATTTGATTGGTTGGATGAGGATTCAACAAACGTTTGTTCTTACTTGGTGTTTATGTGGATGGATGACTAGTCTCTTGCAAAGAGCTAATATTGTTTCTTAATGAACTAGAACCCTGTGTAGGACTTTGTAAGCCCTCAAAATCAAAACAAGAGGCTACCCCCTTCACTTATGACATTTGTAACTAGATAATCAGAATTAGCATATACCTCATTTCAAAAAAATTACAATCCTTAAAAACAATTGTAGAGTTACTAGTAGGATTATAAAACTTGCATGCCTTACTTTCATCACTATAACTTGTGATACTATGATTAAAACTCATAGGAACAATTATATCACCCTTACCTTTGCTTGTGGTGATTTTAATGCTACTATTTCCTTCAACTTGGGTGGACTTTCCATCTCCTAATTGCTCTTAGCTTTTGAAAGAAGTATCTAACTTGCTGAAATCATTTTTGTGACTTATCCCCTGATTTAAACAACCTAAATTAAGAAACAAATTCTTTTCTTGTTTTATTCTCACAAAACATGTGAAACAATAATCTGAGCCTCTTGAAACTCACTTTGTTCAGCTTGAAAAGCCTTCTCTTTCTTTTCTTGATTGGCTTGATTCTTAGTTGCTAGTACCCTGCAATTTTTTATCATGTGTTCTGATTTTTTACAATAATTACAAGTATTTCTTGCTTTTACCTGTAAAATTTGCTTCAAATTTTTCCTTTAAATTTGATTTTGTAAACTCACTTGATTCTGATTTTTATTTATCTTTGGTCTTTGAAACCCTTGCCTTCATTTCAAGTGCTTGTTCTAGACCATGTTTTAGATCTCCTATATATAATCCCATCTTAGAATTAATTCTTAATTCTCGATTCTTGATGCGAGTGCCCCCCCCCCTATCTAACTATGTCTATGGGCAATCACTCAACGACCATATATATAGGGGATCGATCCCCTCTACTCTATATAGAGATGGGGATTGGATTGGGGATAGCGGCAACCATGTATTGGTGGGGAGTACGCACAACTATCTATTCTATCTGACCACCTTAGCTATAGCCGCCCCCCATCCAATCTATATATAGCCCTACCCTACCCTACCCTACCCTACCCCCCCCCCTCTCTCTCCCCATATATAGAGAGGGGGGGCCTATCTATATCTATTATTCGCTACGCTCAGGGTTGAGTCCCTCGAATCCCATCTATAGAGATCTGGGCGGGCGCCCCCCCTCTGTTTAGATAGGGATATATAGTCACTCTAGATGCCCTCTCCCCCAGCCCCTCTCCTCGTGAAACAAGAAAGAACCCACTAACTCATCAAGTGATCATGTCTTTACACTCTTCACGAGTGATCACAATATGCAACCATCAAGGCTTAAGATCTCAAAATATTTCTTCCTATAACACTATCTTGTATAGTTTCTCTATAAACCCTCATTCTATGAACTAAATCATTTACCCTTATGCAATAATCTATAACTCCTTCAAAATCTGGTATTCTCAAACTCTCAAAATTCATTTTAAGAGTTGAGTGTTGCTTCTCTTACCTTAATAGAGCCTTGATATGAAGTCTCTAAGGTATTTCAAGCCTCATGGACATTCTTGTATCCTGCAATTCTTGAATAAATGCTTAAGTCTATGGCACTTTGAATATGAAAAAAAAGCTTATGTATCTCCCTTGTTTATCCTTTTTTGTTTTATTTATCTTATGTCAAGGTGTTCCAATCTTGAAGTAGTGTGTGCCCATGGAAAACATTCTTGCAAACTCCTTTCCACACTAGAATTCTCTTCAATTGATCTCTCCAACACTCAAAGTTGTCACCTTTGAAAACAAGAATATTTATGGAAGCAAAATTAACTGTGGACATTGTATCTTCTGAAAATGACCTGAAAACTTTGAAACCTTGTTTGAGCGTGGCTCTAATACCAAATGAAGGTTTTGAATGATTGGATGAGTGCAAATAAGCTTTGTTTTACTCTCATATTGAAGTTATGTATCAACAAAACAATCTCATAATAACTAGCTGTCAAACTAATGTCATGAGTGAAATTGTTGATCAAAAACTATATTGAATAGCTTCAAACTTGAAAAAATATGCTTGCTGGTCTAAAATATTGTATACTTGCAATAATATCAAGGATAAAACATACAAGAAGCTCCTCAATTAGAATTAATACACTACCACACCTTTGTGTGCAATTCTTATTAATAAAGATAAGCTAAAAAAAGTTTATTACAAGATAACTTGCATTGCAAGTTAAATCTAAAATTAAAAAATATAATAAAAAAACTCACTCTAACACTAAGTGAACTGAAATATAACTAAAAATAAAATAAATAAACTTAATTTAACTCACTATAAAGATTTGGACATCATGCAAGAAAACTTCTTTAATAGTAAAGTCAAACATGCAACTAGAAAGTCATCATAATCAACTAACTAAACTCATTAAAGCAAATTAACTCAAATTAATTTTAAGTCATATAATCAAGAAACCACATGATTCCTCTTTGAGAATAAGTGGATAATAATTTAGACTCAACTAAGTACTCAAATATTGAACTAGAGTACACCGAAGTAAACTGTCAGTTAACTGACAATATCTGTTATTTTTTAAAAAATCATTAAAAAGTGTCCCAAAGTGACCAAAACACTAATTAAAGTTATAAATAAATTAAATAACCTTCTAAAAAACTTTAAAAACCAAAATATACTATTTCTAAAAATAGAACTCAAGTATTCATATTAGCATCATACTCAACATTTTGGCTTCATATATAGTTTGTAGCTTATCCCAAGCTTCCTTAGTTGTTGTGGCTTCACGAATGTGTAGCTGCACCTCATCTAATACCCCGAACATGATGATCAATTTCATCTTTTGATTAGCTGTCATATTTGCATTGTTGATCAACATTTGTAACATGTCAAGTGAATATGCCACTTACAACAAGTCAAATTTCTTCAAAACTTAGCTTAGTTTTGATCTGTCTTCCAAGCAAAGTAATTGTTGCATTTGAGTAACTGAGAATCTAACAGCAAAAATTTTGGAGTTTGGGCAGCCATTTTCAAGACTACAGATGATGGAAAGGTTCCTTATCACTCCAGATATCTAGGTCTCTTTTTCTATATATTATCAAACTGATATACTAAACCTTTCTATATATATGCCCTTCTTATATAGTCACGGTACAGTAAGAAGCTCGTCCTTCTATATACTCGTCGGTACGTGAAAGACGCATTAATGCATGTGATATAGAATAGTGCATAGTACCTAGACAACACTGAAAAAGGTTTGTCCAATCATTAGCACTTGTTTAGATGGAATTCCTCATACTTGGGTGTGAATTTCATATATACCTAGAATTTCCCCCTGTCAAGGTTTACGCCTTTAGATTGAAAGGAACAGATAATGAAGGTATGGCTGAATGCAAGTCCTTATTTCTCCTCGACAATTTATAGAGACAATATCCAGATTCATTGCAACTATATTATACTATGTATGTTGTAACAAAGCGCAACGGCTTTACTCGTAAACATAAGTCAAGATCCGTGCTTTGTCAATCACTTTTGACAAACATTGTGGGACATAATGGGTATGCAACTGGATCGATCGATAACTTTTCATCCACAAACAGATGGACAAACCGAAGTGGTCAATCACACACTTGTTCATCTTCTGCAAATGCACAACCACACAAATGCTCGCACTTGCGATGACAATCTCTTGTGCATTCAACATGCCTACAACAAAGCCCTTCACAACTCTACAAGTCACAATCCATTCCAAACATGTCTTAGGTTTCAACCTTCAGCACCTCTAGACATCTACCGCACACCAACTGACACTGAGTCACGCACACAAAATTAGAAAGCGAACAAAGCCAAGAAGTTTCTAGCACATATCCAATTTGTTCATCACCAAGTTCAGAAGATTCTCTCTCACACACAAGCAAAGTACAAGGAGCACCATGATGCACATCGCACACCTCATGCATTCCGAATTGGCAATAAAGTTTGGTTGCACCTTCAGGAGTGCTTCAAAGCTCCACACCGAAAGATCAAGCCTCTGCACTATGGTCCTTACACAATTCTATGCGTGGTTAGTGAGAACACCTTCGTTCTTGATTTGCCTCCGTACTAGGGCATGCACCCAATCTTCAACGTGGAACTTATCAAACCTTGCACCTCACCACTTCTTGAGCCAACAATGACACATTTTTGATTTGGATCCCGAACACTTGCACCTTGCAAAGAAGGACCAAATCATCGAAGTAACAGACACGCACCCACCATGGCACACATCAACTTTTCTGAGTTCTCAAAGTTGGACAATATGTTGATCAAGCTAAGTGGTATACTTCTCAACAACTTTGAGTGTAGTTTCCTTAGCTACACAACGACGCAATAGAGACCATTGCTCTCCATGAAAGAGCGAATGATCTGTGCGCAACTGAGCACACTCTTCATTTGTTCATCTACATAGAGCTCACACCTCTCACACAATCCTGCGCACTCCACTACAAAAAACTTGCTCATGCTCCCACGCAAAGTCTCGCGCTTGCTCGCAGACTTCCATGCAACGATTGCCTTGGATCGCAACCTGCGCATCTCACTACACACTCCTCAGCTCATAGTCCTACGCACCTCGATGGCATCCGCTCGCAAACTAGCCTGCTCTGTCGAGCCCCACTTCAGCACAACCACATGACAGACTACCCCGACAGCGTGCCTCAACTAGTGGCCCCAAATCAGCCCAGACTCCCAAGATTGATTGTCATTCGTTGTCAATCGGGATTCTCGAGATCAAGACCATTAGTTAACAATTGAGAATCACGCGACCGAATCAATGGTCACTGCCTAATTGGGAATTCCATCGTCGACATGCAAGCAGGGTGAGATGTGTCAACTCTACCTTTGTTGTACTCTACAATAGTTGTTTGTAATTGCCCTTATAATCATGCATGTTAAATATGTAACATATGCATCCAACCATAGACAATTGGGTCAATGTAATACACACGCATAACACAAATAGCATGCTCCGCATATCTATTATGTAACACATTGTACCTATTTTCCCTATTCTTTATCATTCAATAGAAGAAGTTGCATTTCTTGCAAGTATGACTTCCGCTCCATTGAAAGTGTGTTTGATTGTTCTATCTGAATACATATCCACGCATTCACTCTGCACAACCAAACTCAGTTGTCCCTTGCACACTTGGTCTCGGGCCCCATGGTAAAAGCCAAAGGTTGAAGAGGGAGGGGGTCGACCTTGTGCCCTTTCCTCCTCCTTGTTGAAGTCTTAGACTGCCTTTGCTATCCACTTAAGCGATTTTAAACTTCAAATTTAAAACTACAAGATTTGAGTTTTATGCAATAACCACGCTTTTTTTTTTTAAGAAAAAGAATGCCCTAAATAGGATTACCTCTTTATGGAGCAACCTGGTTTGGCTGAGTTGTATAAATATTAAACGGATAATGCCTTCCAACAACTCCTTTTTATTCTCCAAATGGCTGATTAATAGCTTTGTATGCCCACTCGCCCATGCAGAACGTGCGCTTCAACTAAAATCTAATGCCAAAAATAGGGGTTTCAAGAAGAAAGTGCTTTGTTTGAGGAAGAAAGATGTCTTGGTGCAAGAAGAAAGTGCCTTGTTTCAAGATGCCAATGAAAAATGGCTAGCTTCAAGCCCTTTGACACCCCAGATCTGAGCTAATACGACCTACAGCAACAATGATGCTTTTTCCAGTTATTTGAAGCACCTCTAGTTGTTTTTTTTACTTGTTGGTTTATTTGCAAGTTGAATGGATGGCATATTTTGTCTTTTTGGAGCGCCCAAATCAAATATGCAACCCCAAATGCTTTAAAAAAATGCTTGGATGCCTTTATAAATAGTTTAAATCAGCAAAACGCCCTAGTCCAGCTTCTAAACGCCTTTAACAAGACATCAAATTCTGATTTTCTTCCTTAATTGCGAATTCTTAAATCTGCAAATTTATGCTCTCATCCAAGAGGTGTGAAGACAGGGATTGGGGTTATGGGGAGGTAGGTGGAATCTATGGCTCACTCAAATGCTCAAACCCTCACTAGAGCTCTCCAATTCCTTTGCAACTTTCTCTACCTCTCACAGAAGCAAAACATCCCTACTCTAATCCCAAATATTATGAATAAATTAGAACACAATATATTATTGATTCTAATCATTACCTTGACAAAAGATGGCAACGATTCTTATATAGGAATTGGACTGCCTTATCTCATCCGTAAGCAAAATATGGAGAAAACAGAAAATGCAAATAAAGCAAATTATCTTATATATTATTCCTATGGGAAACACCCGGACATATCAACCAACAAAAGGTGGGACAACTAGGCTGGGCTAAAAAATAGATAAATACATTTTATTTTAATCCACATAAGGTGAATTAAGCGTTTATCCTAACATATGATTACTTGGGAACCCAATTGCTCCTATATCATATACCCCGAGTAACGAAGAAACATGTACTCCTACTCATTCACCTTCTCAGAGCTTTGTTATTGGTATTCCATGTTTTGCAACTTCTGATGCGCTTATCCATGTCACATCTTCAAATTCTCGGCCCTTTCACTTTACCAGATATTATTTATATTCCACTCACTAACTCTATAATCAATCACCTTTTCCACCTCCTCACATACCATCTCAAGCATATGTTGTCTCCAATCCACTTTTTCAAAATCTGCACATGCACTCTCCTCACTATTCTTCCCTTCATGATAAGGGTACAAACCTTCATGACAAGGGTACAAATCTGCCACACAGAAAATAGGCAAAACTCCATCCCTTCAGGTAACTCAAAATGATATGTGTTTGTCATAAACTTGCGCGACACTCTGCATGGTCTAATTGTCTTCCACTTTAACTTGTCATATGTTCCCTACGGAAATCTTTTCTTTCTAAAGTGTGCTAAGACCATGTCTTCCACTTTGTATTCCACTTCTCTTCTCTTCGTCACTACACATTGCTTGTATTACCATTGCTTCTTTCCAACTGTTTGCGCACTTGCTAATGTAAGTCACACATGTATTCAACAAAATCTTATGCTTCAGCACTCTTCCCCCTTTCATCTTTAATGTCACACAATTATGCAACGCCTCTTGGACTTGAGCCACAAACAATTTGAAATGATGTCTTTCCAATACTCTTGTTAATTGAATTGTTATAAGCATACTCAATTTGCACCATGACTAAACCCCATGTTCTTGGCTCAACTTTAATCAAAAATTCCAGCAAACTACCAAGACTTCTATTGACTATCTTCGTCTGTCCATCCGTCTGAGGATGATATGGTAAACTGATCTGTAACTTGGCATTCAGCAACTTCCATAATGTCCTCCAAAAATATCCAACAAATTTCATATCTCTATCTAACATTATGTTGCACGACAATCCATGCAAACTCACAACTTCCCTAAAAATACAACATAGCTTTATATTCATAGCATCATCAGTCTTCTTGCATGCAATAAAAGGTGCCATCTATCAACAATCACATATACAGAATCATGTCCTTTGTGTTCTAGGTAATCCTATAGCAAAATCCATGCTAATACGTTCCCACGGGCTCTCTAGAATAAGCCATGGTCGATACAACCCTGCATTCAAACTTCTCCCTTTTGCCAATCAACACATTCTACACTCCTAAACATACTTTGCGCATTTGTAATTATCTTAGGCCAAAAGTGATTCCCAACCACTTGCACATATGTTTTGTCATAACCAAAATGACCTACTAAACATCCACTATGCTTCTCCATAATCAAATTTTCATACGTCAAACCACTGGGTATGCATAATTTCCTTCCTCTAAATAACAAGCCATCTTGCACGAACTAGTCTAACCATGGTTTTCTATCCACACGTGTTTGCTTTCCATGCATCTCTGAAATCTTCATCTTATTTGTATAACTCCTCCATAGATTCAAACCCTATGACTTCCACTTGCATCTTGTTCAACAAGAGATTCCTTCCACTCAGTGCATCAACAATTTTGTTAGATTTACTACTTTTATGTTTCAACACAATTAACTCTGCAGAAACTCGACCCACTTCATATGTTGTTGATTCAACTTTCCTTGACTATTTATGAATTGGCATGCTTGATGATATGTGTATAATACAAACTCCTTAGGCAACAAGTCATACATCCACTTCTTGAGCACGTGCATTATCTGCACAAAACTCTTGATCATACACTAAATACTTTCTCTTCGTATCATTCAGTTTTTCCCTGAAGCAAGCAATAGGCCTACCTTCTTGACTTAGCACCGCTCCAAATGCTACACTACTCGCATCGCAATCTACATGAAATACTTTACTAAAATCTAGCAATGCCATCACCAACAACTCAGTCACCTTCGTTATCAATTGCTAGAACTATGTTCTGATTGCTACACTTCATACAAACTCTTTTCTATCTTTGTGCATCACCTCGACAATCGATGAGCATGTCCCACTGAAATTGCAAATGATTTTTTTACAAAAACTCGTGAGGCCATGAAAGCTTTGTGCTTCAAACGTGCTTTCTAGGCAATCGCCATTCTAAGATAGTGCCTATCTTTTATGGATCCATATTCAAGCCTTATTGGGAAATCACAAACCCTGAGCATACTCTCCCCCTTCATGAAGCTACATTTCTTCAAATTAACTAGCAACTTTTTCTCTCGCAGCCGCTACAACACTTGTCGCAAATGTGTCAAGTATTCCTCCATCTTGCTGAAAATCAATGTCATCCAAATACACTACAACGAACTTACCTATCAACAGTTTCAAGGCCTCATTCAAAAGTACCATAAATGTTCTCGGTGCATTAGTCAACCCAAACGGCATGACTAGCCACTCATGTAATCCTTCCTACATTTTGAATGTAGTCTTCCACTCATCACCTTCTCTTATGCACATTTGATGACATCCACTCTTCAAGTCAACCTTTGTAAAGTATTGTGCTCCACTTAAGCAATCCATCAAATCATCCATGCACAACAATGGAAACCTATATTTGATAGTAACCTTATTGATGGTTCTAGAATCAGTGCACATCATTCACTCTCCACATTTCTTAGGTGTTAACACTACTATTATCTTCCTCCGTTGGTTTTAATAACACCCTCTTCATCGTGAGTGCTTCTTTGATTTCTAGTTCATCTACATCATGAACTGCTACAACACTTTCCGCATTAATGTGAATGATATGTATAACCACATTAATTCTCTCCCTGCGATCATGGTGCGCATGTGGACACTCAAACCCTCTATCTAATCTATCTGCATTTAAAGCATGAACCGATGAATCCACGACCTCTAACTTGTCCATAGGATGCATTACCTCTATTAGCATTTCCTCTGCCTCTTTGCGCACTAGCATCATTGCATTGAGAAGTACTAGCTTCTCCTACTTGCGCAAAATAATCTATGCCACCTTTTGGTCCAAATAACCTCACACAACTCTTTGTTATCTATAGTACAACTTCTACTCAAACTTTAACATGCGCTGGCATGCTTCTTCAACAGATCACAACTAGATCATACCAAACTCATCTTGAATGGAAATGTGTAATCCATTTACATACCTTGACATCCTCTCGATGTAATCTTCAACATGACCCACTTTGATAATTTGTCTATAAAACTCCTTTGTAGTAATCTTTCCACGTTCAACTCCTTTTGTCACAAGTTCTGCAACTTCTTGAATGAACTTAACCGATAATCCTTCAACTTCGCAACTTACCCATCCCAAGTCTCTATCTCCTCTTTACCTCTTCGCAACCTTTTTGTTTGCACGTTTCTACCAAAGGTATGCATGACCCTTCAACTTAGTGCATACGAACTTGACTCTTTTAGAATCTTCTATACTTGCTCAAAATAAATCTCTAACTCAATGATCCTATCAATGAGTTCTTCACAACTTAAACTCCCTAAATAACTAGGAGTGTCCAACTTTGGCTTGCTACTCATTCTCGCAACTGCACACAATAATTTGTCTTCATGTTCATCTACCTCTTCTTCTTATGCCTAGTTCTGATGCACTTCTTTTGAGGCTTCATCGTCACTTCCATCATTCACTACAACATATCGGCCTTCCAAAGTCTCCATAGCCTCTAAATGGGCTTGCATTCCTCTCATCAAACTCTAGCAAGTAAGCAAGTCTTGGCGCTCTGGCCACTCTCACTACAAAGCCTCCTTCATGTGCCTTGTCCCACCTTCTACCCAACACTTGTGCTAGAAGATGTCTTCGTTGCTTTCTACCCACACTCGCAAATGTAGGAAACAAACTACACGCATGTGCTTGCTTAACCGCAAGGAATAAACATTGCTCCAATACCAAATGATGCAGCCAAGATTAGGGGTCTCAATGAAGAGATGCCTTAGACCACGCAACCTTCAAAATTACACATGCGGATACAAAAAGCATTAAAACTCAAAAACAAAAATATTCCTTATTTGATTTCGATGAATGAAATACAACTTTCACACACACTGCAACAACATGCAAGCTCAAATTAGATAGATTACAACATCAAATCTATTGATCAAGTTAAGCTATTCATCACTCGACTCAACGCAAACTCTCTAGATTTTTTCCTAGTTCTCGTTGACTTTGCTAGGACCCTTTCTACACAAGTGTAGGGGTGTATTTATATATGTAAGAGAGCCACCTACTTATATTAACTCTCTCAACAACCCACTACAAGCATTAAATACAAAATACAGTCCCAAATGATAACACATCACAAGAACATGTGCTCACATAACAAATTGTGCAACATCCCAACCATGCAAACCAAGTCTCAACACTTTGCAAACACAACTCATACGTAGAAATCCAAACAAGGTTTGCACACAATCCTTTCACTTGCACTATTGTGCACTAATCCCCTGCATCAAATATCCCATGCTTTGCAAAGCAAAGTTATGCAGTAGGACACTTTGGCTTCACAAGACTTCAATCCTCTTCTCTTTGTGCAAATCTTCCCAACTTACATGTAACTAAACAAAGACCCGAAAACATATTTGCCCAATCTTTCGCAAGTAACTACAAGCTACTCGTGCCAACAAGACTACATGGAAGAACAAACGCACACGCAAATGTTGCACAAAACAACACAAAAAAACTTGTGCACTGAACAAGATTTGCACACAACTGTAAACCATTTATTTTCTAAACTAAGTGTTTTGTGTTGATGTAGGATTACTTGTGAACCCAAATGCTCCAACATCACCTCTTGTCTACACTTGGACATACAAGGGTGGCTAGCCATTCATAGAATGTCTTAGGTAGTATGTTGGGTAATGGAATAAGAATATTAATGGAAGTATTGATGTTTATTTGTGTGTTTGTGTTGGTTAATTTAGTGTTGCTACCAACAGAATGTTAGTTTATTGTAGTGTTATATTTGTATTCCTCTTTGTATATGTTCAGAGTAGAATAGAATAGTGTTTATGTTTTAATTCAATAAGATAGTATGCAGAGTAATGTTTAGCCGATTGTCGAAACATAGTACTGGTCAAGAAAGGTTCTCCACACATCGCAAAGAAAAAAACACATTAGCATGTTGTGTGCAAACCACTAGGTTAGAGTATGTTCAGGGCTCAATGTGTGTGAGTGGTGGTCCTACATCGTTTACACAATACTTTGGATCTTTTCCATTTGTTGGTATTTTCCCTTGATGCTCATAACAAATATGTTGCAAGGTATGAGAACGTGTTCTGGATGAGAATGAAAAGTGTTAAAACCCAACAATTTGGTACCAGTCGAGATATACAAGCGATTTTTATCTCTTTTTTGAGAGATTTGATGCTGTAAAAGATGTGAAGCCAATGGCAAAATGACATGTCAGCCTTACCAAAGGTTATTGTTATGCACATAATGTGGTGGCATTTACTACAGATGGAGGAATTCCTAGTTTATTCCTATAGGAACTTTTTGCGCAATGTCTTATCAACATTGCAAACTTCGTTCCCATGGATTTATTTACACACAAAGGATGGAGTGGTAAACTCTTGGTGGGGAGTAGGAGGCATTGGTGATATGGCAGACCCATGCACTTCAAGCATGTGGAGGGTTGATCTCCCTCGAGATGGCAAGACTGCCCATAGTGCAGGGCATTGAAACCATGAACTCAAGGGGATCATGCAAACACCAATGGACAAAGTCGCATTGCAGCACAAGGACCAGGGCACTCACATGGGAAAGTTGGATAACAACAAGAGATGTGCAACTAGGCAAGGTCACTACACTCTTGGGATGCACAATGCAAAGAGGCTTAAGAGGAAAAGTGCTTCATTGAGGCATAGGCCTCCATCCTTGGTAAGGTGCATAGGCATGAGAGGAAGTGTTTGGTCCCTAGGAATGTTGGCATGCAAAGGAAGACAACTCTACAAATGAATCCCTTGCCTAGTTATGCCAAATATAAGACTTGTGCGCATTGCGCAACACTTCAAGAGTTGCACAGATGGTGCACTAAAGATGCGGAGCATGTGGAATGGGGATCAAGTCAAGGAAGAAAAAGGACGGACAACAATTCCAACAAGGAAAGGAACACAAAGTCGCATGGTCTACACATAGGCAAGGTGGTTGCAACAACACACACGAAGAAAGACACGGTGCAAATGTTGAGTCCCAAGCACAATTGCATGCAAGTCTTGCACTAGATCACACAAAAAAGGCAAGCACGCACGAGTATGACAGATGAAAGTGACCCAAAGGGAAAAGGTGAGTTGGCAACTAACTGACAAACTTGACCCATGAGGTGCAGTGCAACTAGCAAAAAGAACGAGGGTCGATGCAAGTGGGATGTTGACATCAAGATAATGTTGACATGGAAGCCATGTGTCCACACAAAGCATGATTTATGGCGGGATTAAAGAATCTAAATAAGATTAATTAGAAGAGTCAAGAACCTATATAAACCAACCTCCATTATCAAATATTAACGTCTTGGTTATAATCCAAAAGTAGAGTGTCTAAAGGCGACTATCATTTTGAGTTAAGGCCATGGGAATCCTCCATGGTAGCCCCCTTATTCATAACTGTGCAGAAAAGGGCGGCCAGCCATTTGTTGAAAGTAGTAGGTAGTATGTTGAGTAATGAATTAAGCACGTTTATGTCAATATTGATTTTTGTTTGTGTTTGTGTGTGTTGCTTAACTCTATGTTGCTACCAGTAGAATGTTGGTTTGATGTAGTTTTAGATTATTGTTCCTTTGTCTATGATCAAAGTAGAATAGAATAGTATGTTTATGTTTTAGTTCAATAAGACAGCATGCAGAAATGTTTGAATTGTCTGTCGAAAGACAATACTAGTCGAGATGGGTGTTTTGCGCATCACACAAAACAGAGAATGTTAGGATTGTTGTGCACATGCCACTAGGTTATAGTAGGTTGTGTTCAAGACTCACTGATGTGAGCAAGTGGCAGCCCTGCAGACCTGCACAAGACACTGGATCTTTTCCACCTATTGGAGCTTTCCCTCGGTGTTGATAACCAATCAGTGGTAGGGTATGAGAAAGCGTTTTGGACGAGAATGGAAAGGATTAAACCGACAACCAGCTTAAAAAATTCAATCGGACACACTATCAAGCGGCAAAAAATTCAAGTTCTCGCTATGATAAATCCCCTGCACAAGACTTAACAGAGCACCACGAGCTATCTTAAGGCCCTATTGGACTCTGCACACTCGCCACGCTGGGGAGAAAAAATTGAATTTCTAATATCATCTCGGTGCTGCTTCATAAGCATTTCATTCTTTTATATTTCTCTTTCAGCTCCCCTTATGTTATATGCCTTTTATATAGATACTTTTATAAGAAAAGTAGGCTACGTTAATGAACTCTATGCCTTTTAAATAGATATTTTCGTAAGGAAAATATGCCCTATGAGCAGGGATAAAGTTTCTATTCTTCCAGAGAAAATTTGCACAGCAAATTAATGTCTTGGAAGAAGAGGACCCGACAAGGGTGGACAAGGGTGTTTTGTCAATCCCTTTGATTTTTATGTATGTAATCTAATCAATTTCTGCCCCAAAAATATAATATCATATTTACATTTGTCAGAATTATAGAATATCTAGAAATCCTAAAACCATGTAAAAACTTGACCAAATCTACTGTATAAATACAACAATGGCAATTGAGATTTGGCAGCTTAGCTAGTTTCTATTTTGTCACTAAGAAACATAGTTACAAACACAAAAGGAGGTAATTTAGACAAGTAAAATGGACTAGACAAAAACATATGTACAAAGTTTGAACGACTGACTCGATAGAGAGAGTCCCATTCTTCAGATTGGGACTCTGATAGAGAGATCACAACTTGGGTATGGAGATTTTTCACAAGTTTCACCAACTCAACTTTTACTTTGTATATGCAGGCACTTTACTAGCAGAGTAGAAGCTTTAGAAAAGTGAGAAATGTCCTTCCTAAATTAGAGAAAATTTACTCAAAAGGAAGTCATTTTAATAATAACATATAACCCAAGAAAAAAATCAATTCACAAGCAAAATAATTGCCTAGTGACTTACAAAATACTTTCTTACTAGAAAAAACCATGAGATGCGTATTGAAAATTATTTGATCTATAAATATCTCAAAACTATACAACTCAAAGGATAATCCATCTTTTCTCCAACCTACCAATGACCAAAAATTTTGTAGATCTGATTCGACAAAAGGTTTGAAGGTCCTAATGGAACTCATCCAACGTTGGGGAATTTTTGCTCTCGACCCTTAAGTCGATGGCCCCTAGTGCCTCAACCTATCGATTGAGGATGTAAATGACCTAAAGGCCCTCCTCTCCCTCAAGCCTAAATATTGAGAGCCTAAATACTCCATCGGAAGAGTGTTTTGTTGTGCTCACTCCTCCCCCACCTGACATTGGGCAAGGGTCCTTCAAATCCTCAACCTGAAGTTTGAATGCATAAATGCCCTAAAGGCCCTCAACCTATCAATCAAATGGTGCAACTCCCATTAGACAAGCTCCTAAAGGCCCTCTCCTTTTGGTCGAGCCCTTGTGTAAGAACCTTCACTCTATTATTTACTTAATATTATTTAGTGCTCTCCCTCAATCTATCCATCAAGGGAATTCATGTATGACAAATCGGGTTCATTGATATGGCAACTTGTTTTTTGCCCCAAGCACAACTTGAATACAGCCATACAAAAGAGTATAAAAATATTTAAAACATAAAAATTCTAGCCTAAGAAACATGAATTAACCACTTAATATGCATAAGATTAAACAAAATAACCACAAAACATATTAATAATTTGATAATGACAACTATGCCAAATATCATTATAAATATTAATTATTAGATCAAAGTTACTAATCGTTGTCATATTGCTCACAAACGAGTGTGTCAACATTGCCTCCTCCAATCACATAATATTGATCATCTTTCATCCTTATTAAATCATAAATACTCCTCATAGAAAAACAAAATTGAGCATATCTTTTATTTTTTTAAAAAGATTCATAGCCTTCTGGACATATCTTTTTTTTTTAAATAAAAAACCAAAAATTAAAAGGCCGCTAATTAAAAAGCTTTATATTAAAACAATAAAAAAACTAAAACTAAAATAATCTTCTGCCCTTCTCATCCATTTATAGTGCTTAAGGCTTCATTTATGACCTATCTCTAATTAAGCTTGCACCAATGATGCTTGTCAAGGGGATAAATGGAAAAAAAAAGAAAAAAGAAAAGGGGCTTAAGGCCAAACTCCTTTCACATCCACATTTTTATCTCTCGTCAAAAGAAGATAAACGAATTAGTGAAGTTTTTGACCTCTACCTCAACACAATAGATGCAATCATTTACAAATCCAACAACTGCAAATATGTTTGAATGTTTTGAAAAACTCCAATGATCTTTGCAGGGGAATAAGATGCATACTTACAGGACAACACACACATATTGTCAGTCCCACTATGGTGAATGAAATGGGGAGAGAGAGGAAGATGCCAAGGATGAACAACAAGCACCGAAGCTCGAACAAGGAGTGACATTCATCACCAAAGGACAGAGACCGAGAATTGACCATTGACTAAACAAGAAGTTGCCACCTGCTTGTTTCATGAGGTAGGTGCCAATTTGCGGATCAACATGAAATGTATGAGTCACCAAATGACAAATGCATGTGCAATGTGTCAATACGAGAATGCATTCATAAATATGTATGAGAGGCTCAATGTAAAGAGAAAAGAGTCGACGTTAGTAGATACAAAAAACATTAGAGGTCTAGGAGTTAGAGAATAGTTTCAAGAGAAAGGTTGTCGCTTGCCAAAGTGCACAAGGGAGTAGCCATCGATGTAATAATTTTGTATATATTACTAGAAATTGAGCTTTAGTGTATTAAATTATGATGTATTTAGTCGTTTCCATGAGTAGTTTACAATGTTTCACACAACAATTTAGTGGTAGGTAGGTTGTATTATGCATTACAATAATTATGTGGTAGGATGTTTAACAATATTACAACATAGGATAAAATTTTGTATAATGTGTCATTGGATTTAGTGCATTGTAGCCACCCATTTGGTAGGGTTAGTTGTCTGACATATTTCATGAGCATTAAAACACTTGACAATGAGGCCAAAAACCAAACCCTAAATGCTCCCACGACTTTGCTCCCACAATTAGTTTGCCCCTAGCTCTCTTGTGCCTTGGATGAGATGTCCTTTTTAAAGGATGCCATCTCTTCTACAAGGGAGGATGTGTCAACATGATAGGGTGTTTTTTTCAATGTTTGTGGTATGGTTTGAAGCACACGTGGATGGGAGAAATACTCAACACCACTCTTTAAAGACAGCCAAAAGATAAATTTTCATTTGACAACACCTGTGTTACAATTTGCCCCTAATACTAGTTCAATTCGTACCAATAACTGATAAGGGTTAGATTCAGTTGTGAGTTCATTCTGGACGTACCCAAGGTGAACTTGCAAGCAAGACCTATTTTTAACACTATTTTTATAAAAAAAATTAACAAAATAATGAAAAATAAATAAAAATACACTCTAAACCCTAAGACATAACCAAAACTCAAAAAACATAACATAAAACAAAACACTTACATCTCATTCCATACTTACCTCTCATTGCTCGTCTAGGGTTGAAACTTTGTCAAGCAACATTGTTATCATCTTCTTATGCTAGTACAAGTGCCCATTCACTGCCAAGATGATTGAAAAGCTTGAAAGGAGGATTTTTGGATTAAAGGTAAGATTAACTTCTATTTTTTTGTTTTTTTTATTTTATTGGTTTTTTAACATTTATTTAACAAGTTGTCAAGGACATGTAGGCTATGCCCTAAGGTTCTTTTTTTTCTCATTCTTAAGGTTATTATCTAGTTGGTTTTTAAAATTGTAGCTACATGGACTACCGATGGTAACAAGTTCTACCTCTAGGGACCAACCCTAAATTCGAAGTCGATTTGCATTCACCACTTTGGAAGTATGTCATTATGCTAGAGCAGGATACATGTGGTGGGAGTTAAATCTGTCAATTTAGTGGTTGCAATGCCAAATACACTAGCTCGTATGATCAGGTGAAAACCCACTTGCATGCAAAACCTGGCCAAAGAATCGAGATTGCCCACAGAAGAAGGATGCATCAAATCAACAATTCTTTAGTGCATCAAAGAGTAGGAAAAAGCAAATGTAACGCTTTCCATGAAATTAAGTCATCATTTGACAAAAAAGATCTCAATCGAGGAAACCAACATTTGCCCCATCTCCTTATAGCGGTGCCTCAAATGTGGTCGCGATATATCCATTTTTTGGTGACACTCTCCATGCACGAAGAGGATTATCTTCTTTCATGCAAGAAAACAAAAGGGCCATTCGACAAGTTGTTTCAAAATGAGTCTAGGGCTACTTCCACTGGGCACATTGCACAATGTGTGTACGCAAATGCATTGTCCTTTAATGTTGTCAAGTCGCCATATTGACAAAATATGGAGACAATGATCAATGAGGCCCCAAAAGGGTACAAAGGGCCAAACTATGGAAAGTTCTACACCACCCCACTGGCCAAGTAAAACAAATATGTAGAGGATTCATTTCATCCAATTAAGGATTCATGAGCCAAAACAGAGGTGTCCATCAATTCCAATATTCATGGACCTTTAATCAATGTGGTTGCAATGTGCCCAAAAGGGGCAACGTTTTTTAAAATCGTTGATTACGAGGGGCATGTGAAGGATGCCCAATTTAAAACCAACATCCTATTTGAAGCCATTGATGCGATAAGGCCTCAAAAAGTTTTCCAAGTCATAACAAACAACGCTAAAAATTACAAGGCCATAGGGATGCTGGTGGAGGTGAAGTATGGGCAAATTTTTTGGACACGTGTTGTCCACTCACAACCTAATACCACACACAATCACTTTTCACAAGTCATCTTCATATCCTTATCAAATTTGAAGTTGTTGAAGGTAAGTGAAAAAAACACACAATCACTTGTCACAAGTCATCTTCATATCCTTATCAAATTTGAAGTTAGTTGAAGGTAAGTGGAAAGAAATATATATATATATATATATATATATATATATATATATATATATGTGTGTGTGTATATACATATTTTAGTAATTCTAATTTACAATTTAAATAGTTAAAAAATTTATCTAGTTTTTTTTAAAAATTTTGAAGGTAAGTGAAACAATTTTTTTAATTTATTTTAGTAATTTCAATTTACAATTTCAATAATTAAATTTTTTAACTATTATACTTTTTAAAATTTAAATTTTAAAAACAAAGTAGATGTTGTAAAAAAAATTATCTAGATTTTCAAATGTTATTTAATTTTTTCATTTTAATTTCCTACATGCTTTTGAGACATGATTCACCTCACATATAGTCGTCTTGAGACAACTTGTGAAGGTGTGAGAGGCACTTGGCAAAATGGTCTTCAATAGCCTTTGGACTAAATGGAAGGAGTCTAACAAAGAGTAGACCCAAAAAGTGGAAATGATGATCCTAGATGACGACTAGTGAGCTTGTGTAAATTCCTTGCTCAATTTCACTGAGCCCATTATGAGTATGATCCGATTCACTAACATGGATCAGCAATGTTTAGGAGAAATCTATGATGGCATCAACTCAATGATTGAGAAGATAAAAGCCATCATAAATGCAAAAGAGCAGGATTCTAAGGAAACATTTTTAAAACAAACACAATCATATCTCATTGATTTATGGAACAAAATAACCACCCCACTGCATCTCATTTTCTTTGCATTGACTCTTAAATTCTATAGCATTGATATCATTTTTTTGTCAAGAAGGATGCCACCATGTATGGATTTTGAAGTTATCGAAGCGTATAAATTGGTGTTCTCTAAGCCCTTCCCCAATCCTGAGGTAGAAGACATAGCTATGAGCAAGTTTGGAAGTTGGTCCATGTGCACACCAACTTGCGCATTCTATCACACAAGCAATCGAAGTAGGAGGGAGCGACAAAAAATTGGGATGTAGATACAGGGAATGTAAACTTGATGTTTCAATTTCACAACATTCATTAATTGACATGGACACTTCTTTGGCATCACAAGACCCACATGAAGTAGCTAGTGGGAGTGGCAATGGGAGTGTTACTCTTTGTGGTTCCAATGAACCACAGCATAATGTTGTTGATGATGGTTTCGATGAAGAGCAATATGGCAATGAATATTGATTTTGATGTAATAAATTACAATAAATATTTATGATTACCATGACATTTGACATTTGTTTTGCATTATCAATATATCAAAAGTGTTTTGTGATTATTTTCTTTTTTATATGCATAGTGGTTAATTTCTATTTAAGAGGCTACAAAAGCCTAGAATTTTTATGTTTTTAATTTTTTAAACATTATTTTTTTACGGCCATAACCCAGACATACCCGAGGTAGAAACAATCGCCATACTGGCAAACCCAATTCATTGCACCAAAAACTTAGGACAACACTCCATACACCCAAACATAAAAAATGATATGTTCTTTATATGCTAAAGCGTGTTATTTTGATTCATGATGAAAGTGGATCTAACATTGTTCCTCTAAAATGCAAAGAGGGTTTGAATTTTTACACTACAATATCCCTCTATAGAAGTAAATTTCATGCTACTATCTCTACAAATCTGATGGCCGATTTCACTCACTACTAGTAACAATATAAAAAAAACTTGGATTGAAGTGGTACCGAGTCAAATTATGATCACACCTTGCTAAGCCGAAAAACAAAATGCAAGCTTCCTAGAGGAAGACAATTAATTCAACTCTTTATCTCAACACATATGCCCCCAAAACAAAATTGTATGTTTAAACTGAAAACAAATATCTAAGGAAAAGCTCCAAGCAAGACATCAGACACAATCTTCAATTCAAATGATATAATTATCCCAAATAAATTAAAATATCAACAAAGAATCTTCCTCCTAAAAATCCTTATATTTGAAGGATAAAAACATCCTTTGAATCGACAGAAAGTCTCCAACTGAATCTCACAAAAAGAAGGCATGTGAAAAATTGGAACTAGATCACACCATAGGATACCATTAACCTTTTGAAGTGGAATTGAGGATTACATCTAAGGCTAATGAAAAGGAAGTAAAGGAACAATATGACAACAAACAAAATCCTAAGAAACTTTATGTTGCAATTACACCTATTGCCACCATGGTAACCATATATGGTATTCGCAATATTTTCAAAAACATTGAACTAAATATAATCCCTAGAGAACAAAACCCACGTAGACAATGAATGGAGGCCAAAAATTTGACAAACAATTGATATTAAAGTATGGATATAATACAATACATTATAACGAAAACAAACTCTACGGGAGTAATAGAGCCATGATGGTGCAAAGATAAACAAAGTAACCTATCCAATTGTTGTTGGACTGAACAAAGCATGAACATAATTTTGTCTTTAATGTCACTACACCATGCATGCAACAAAAATGGATGTAACAATACTCAAATGTGATAGTGCCCTTTTGTTTAAAAAAATAACACTTCTCACATACCTATCAATTTTCCAACTTTTTACTAATATCACCTCCAAAATATGATTAATGAGGCCATATTCTCCTTGCAATATTTAATTCATTTAAAGTTTTATACACCAAAAAGTGTATCATAGCTTTGAAATTACCAAAGTTATGGCCTGCCTATTCATGCCCCTCCAAATGACAGTGGATGTGTTTTTGTCAACATATTACAATGTAAGCTTCTCCTACTGGGGAGAGAAGAGATGGAAATATAGACTAGTCATAATGGGTTTTACTTGAAAAACAAACAACAAAATATTTCTATGCCTACCCAGTCTACAAAATGAATAAGAACACCCACACTTTTACTTGTTATTATGATGGCATTGGATCTAGAATCCAAATCTCTTAATCTGATCTGCAGGCAAAGTTTATAAAACGTTACACGTTCAATGAAGCAATATTCATAAGAAAACCGATGCTCAGTTTCCATGAAGGAATTGGAATCCAACAGAAGTGCTACGAAGCCAAATCCTGCACTTCACAACCGGCCAGACCCAAAGAGCATACTGCAAATATTTCTAAAGAGATACAATCTATTACTCCGCGTGTTTTGACAAATAGGTCCATCCAATCACCAGATTTAATGTTCGACTGAACTAATAAGACCTACCCCAACAAATTAGCCTAAACAACAAAAAACCTTCCTAGATGCAAGGCTATTTCTCTAAACGAACAAAACCTTTGCACAAAAAACATATACAAATTCATTTGAAGATCACCAAATGAGCACAAAGACAGACCTTAGATCACCAACGATACTAACAACAGTTGCACATCACGATCACTGAGTGTAATTGATAATCATACCTATGGGCAATGCAACAAGCGAAAGAGCAAACCAGCTGGAAAAGAAGACTAAAAATTTTAAGCAGCCTCAGATCCCAGTTGAATCGCTACATTTCGATTTCACCAAGTATAATTGACAAACAGGTCTATTATTAATAGAAACGATCAGAGAAACAACTTAGCAGACACGAGGTTCCCTTGGAATCCCTATATGATGTTTACCTTTATAACTATAATCGATAAACAACAAACTGGCAGGAAAAATAAGCCTATCAAACTTATCAGTTTGAAATCCCCTATGAATCCATGTACAAGCTTGATGCGAATCCATATCTAGTCTTGATGTAAATACGTATAAAATCTTGATGCTTGTAGAGTCCTACAAGCTTGAAAACCTCCCGAGATTTGGGAAGAGAATGAGGATGGGAATAATTTGAGAAAATTTTTGATGTTCAGAAGTAGCGGTGTAACAAGATGCATCAGAAACCCAATCAAACTATACGAGATTATGCTGTCTTTGTTAATTCTGGCTTGATGAAGGCTATTCCATAGACAGCATCTAAGGCGAGAAAAACTATGGGATTTCCCAAGCCCCGGCACTGATATTTTCACTGGCCTAACCACAATCAAAGTTGGCCATGTAAACAATGCTTTTAACAGACCACCCAGAAATTCTTAGGCATAGACGACAGATTTACGTGCATAGTTCTTCAAATCCAATTAAAGAGTCTTTAAAATTTTGCTAACTTTCGATAGATCTAATCAGATGGACCATCATGAAAATCATTCTGGCTAACGGATCTATATCCACAGAAACAAAATTAAACCACCCACATAACATTGTTATCTTAAATCTGTTCCTAAGCTAAAAGAGGGCATGTAGTGGGAGAATGCCTTATATAAACAATATAATTTTTTGACAAAATCGAATACCAAACCCAAAAGAGAAAGAGAGAGAGATAAGGATGTAAAGGATCTAACCGTCTCCATCCTTATCAAATAAACTGAAAGCCTCCTTGAATTCGGAGATCTGCTCCTCTGTAAGCTGCTCAACCATTTTAAACACAAGAAGATGATGCTAGAAGCGAGAATCTGAACTCCCCACCTTATTCCTATGAAATAAAAGAAGCAGACCGACGGCTCTAACCAACCCGGCTAAGCCAACCTGCTATATAAAGAACACTCTATTCTAAGCTATAAAGATAAAAATCGTACGCTTCAAGGAGGTTGAAAGTACTAAATGTTTTCTCTGAATAATCCATTGTACGCTACGCGCTTTCGGACGACGCGCTTTCTCTCATACTTGAAATGCCACCTGGCTCCGCAGTCGTTGACGAATTTTTTATTGTAGCGATGACTGGGAAATGATTTTTATTTTTATTTTTTTTAACTACGATGTTAATTACATATGTACCCGGACAAATGATAATTTCGCCGTTATTAACCCAAACTGAATTCATTCTTAGTTTATCTATCAACGGTGTGATTTAAATAAGATAAAGTTATTGAAATTTAAATTGTGTAAGATAGGGTATAAATTATATAAATATGAATATTAGAGAAAGATTCATTGTACTTATTAAATATAAAAATGATTAATTAAAGAGGGGAGAGATGATATTTAGTTAATTTTCTTGTTTGTATTGATATAGTCATCAAGATGATTATGTAATAGATTGTCAAGACTTATATGGATGTTGTCGACAAAGCTCAGACCCCTCCAGTGATAGATACTATCTAATATCTATTAATGTTGTTTAAGATGGTTGTGCCAATTTGTTCTGTCATAGATTATTGTGCCTACTTTTGTAGATGATTTCTACGTGCTCACTTGTCATCGGTCTTATGCATATACTCTAATTTTGTCTCTTAATGCCTTTAAACACTAGCTTTATTTTCAACACCATATTGACTTGAGAAAAGGGTTGGATAGGCCCAACCACTCCCCACTAAGTGACTGAGCGTTGCTTATATTCCAATACTCTGAATAGGGCTCAAACTATACGTAGTTTTTCCACCTAGGTATGTATGTGCTCAATCGTGATCCTATAGATTGTAATGCAATGTTTTGGCTTTCAACACTTGAAAACATGTAACTTTTGACCTTGTGTTTGTATTCGTATTTAATTCTAGCACTACTCTTTTGAGGCGTTTTCATATGCATATGCTTTTGTGGTAGTGTTTCAAGAGAATGCCAATATATTTCTCAAACTCCTGAGGACTTGCCAAGATTAGTGTTAGATAAGTATGACTTTATGCTTATTTTGTATTTATAGATGACTGGTATTTCCCCTCACCACTAACATAGGAAATGTGCTTAAACTTACCCAAGAGAGATGTTTGAATTTTAAAAATAGCCATTAAAGATCCTAGGACACTACTAGCGAAGGTGGACCCCTGTAGTACCTACCAGCATTCAATTATTATTGAAACTGTCCAGAAAAAGAAAATCGGGTATCTGCAATATAGTGGTAGTTTGCTTAGGATTATAAACTATTTTGGCATATACTATAAAGATCCTGAACATGTGTGATAGCAAATTGGATTGGCCAAGACAAAAGGTAGGTAAATGGATTGGGAAGGTGTGCGCAAGAGTCAAATATGTACACACAAGTAAAAATTGATGTTGCCAAGTGTCTAATATCAAATTTATATGTCTACAAAAACATATAGAAAAAGAGAGAAAATTCAAACATTAGAGGCAATATACTAGCATACACAACAAGTGATAAATCTAACTATAAATAAGAAACAACAAAAAATGCTTCAATTATTCTTGTCTAGACAAAAAGATACATAGTACAAAAAAATAATAAAGAGGAAATCCAAGAGAAATATATAAGTGTTTCCATGATCAACACTCATACCCCAAATATGATTCATGTGTACCTCAATGCAATGTTGAATGCCATGATCTATTCATCAATTTGATAAATTTGATAAAATATGCTCAATCTGACTCATATAATGTCTCATAATGTCATATACTCTGTCAGTTATCTCTCATAATCATGTAGAATTCTCCACATAAGCATCGCATATACATCAATCTACTCAATATGTCCCATTTGAATCATGTAAACTAAACTATTTATTTGTCATGGTCTGAACCTCTAAGACAAGCCCACTGATATGCCCCCTTTTTGAGGTGAGGGATGAAGCCTATGAATCACTCATCTGAAAAGAAAAGAGTTGTGTGCATCATGTTACATAGAAAATGTAATCATGTAAGGTATGTGTATAAACATAATAAGATGTGTCATTATATAAAGATTTGATCATCAGAGTATTTATAAAATATGTGATCCAATAAAATGGGCATACAAGTGACATGTAAAATAGATATAACAAAATGGGCATACAAGTGACATGTAAAATAGTAATAAGCCACACCAAATATGCATGATAGAAATCATGACATTGCACACAATAAAAATGTGTGTGATAGACATCACAACACAAAGTTTAATAATGGTCATATATGTATCTGATTTAACCTTTTAGAATTTTTACAATGTATAATACTTATGTTTAGTTAAAAGGTTGAGATGTCTAAATCAATTAAATAAATTACAATAATTAACCTGCTGATTTGTGAAATTTTTAACCTTGATTGACTTTCTAATAATAACAATATATAGGTTTAAATAGAGACTTAGTTGAAAATAGAATGTTGTGAATGATTTGGGTTTTGAAACTTGAGATCTGAGTAGTTTCGAGTGTCGTAAATAGGATTCTAATATTCACCTATTCACTAGACAGTAGCACCGAGTTTGTCTAGTAGCGTCATTCGTGTGTAGTGTCTTTAATGTGGCATTAATGTCCTCTTTGCATGACTATTCCTATTTTTGGTGAGCACTTGTGTCTATGTTTATATGTTTTATTCTTGTGTGACCAAAGCCTATAGTTGTGTATTATACCTAGAAAACTTGATTTTGTGTGCAAATCCTAGTTCTTTTTGCAACTGTGATATGAGCAAGATTTGAGTGTGTTAGTAGGATGGATTGGACATCCTCAACACCCCAGTGTGTAGAGAGTTGCCTACATACCAATACTTTAAAGAGGGATCAAGTTCGATGTAGTTCTCCCACTTAGTGCTTGATGTATGTACAAGTGAGTGCTAGAATGAGAGTGGCCTTAAATGCCTTGAATGTGCTTGAACTTTGGAATTCTTGAAAATTAGACTTAGGGTTGATGTAGATGGTATTATACATAAAGTAGGGCATAATAGAGGTAATGTACCTTGATTTTGCAAAACTTTGTCTTTGGTTTGAATAATTTTTACACCTATTTTCCATCTAGTGAATAGAGGTGGATTAGACTTGTATTTATAAAGTTATGTTACTTGTATGGATAAGAAAATAAGCTTATTCTGACCTTATGAGGGGCACATGTTTGAAAAAGTATCTGTTAGAAAGAGTTGGGACTAAAGACAATAGTTCCCAGTTGAGGATACTAGAACCATGTGGTTATAGTGTCCCAAATATGGCAATAATGTCTTTTTGGTAGACTACTGGGAAAGTTGGATTGCGGTCAGAGGTGATAGTTTGGGGACTGTGTCTTGATTGGCTATAAGTGATTATGGCCTACTGAATGGCTGGAAATGCAAGTCTAAGGCTCTAGAATAGGTCTATGGCAAGCCTAGGGATATGGTGACTCAAACAACACTCTTAGCATCCAATTACCACTTTTAGGTGATTACAGTATCTGCATATAGAAGCACGCAATATCACGATCATGAAGCACACAAGCACTCAAGGCATGACATGACTCGACTTTGACCTGACATGGACTAGAGGATTCTCGACACAAGTAATGCACGACATGATAAAATAAAATCAATGCACTCATTGAAGCACACAATATGGCACACATCAATCATCACACAATGTAATAATCAACAACATCAAGCATGCATAAAGCAAGTAATGTTAGTTCACATAATCAATCAATGTCATCATCTAGTATAATAATTTACCATATCCATATGAAATAGCACCCTAAAAAGTATATGCAAGAGTAAGTCATGTATAGTCTAATATGATCCATGAATCAATAAAGATGGATACAACTTGATAAGTGTGCAAAGATGTTCCAGTGTAGGCATGCCCTCTAATATAACAAGGTACCTTTTAGATGTGATGAATTACCTGCATTTGAATGTCTACACATTACATGTAACATGTATGTCATGCATCCCACTCATGTATACTTTGTAAAGTAGTTTGTAGAAAATAGATATGTAATTCATTGTGTCTTTGATAAACAACATCAATCAAACATGTAGTTATATGTTTTACCCTAATTTAAATTAATCAGTTAGATTAATGTATTTTAAGTTAAAACTTTGAAATAAAATTCAAATTAATAAATATTGATAATTGGCTTATCTAATTTGACAAGGGCATATATTAAATATGGAAAGTACTAAAGATATCATGATACATAGGTTTTTGGGTTGACTATCTGACTATGACTATGTTTTACTATGTTTTGGAAATGAAAATTAGAGATAAGCACACGTGTGGTTTGACTGGGTTAGGAACTTATATGCTTCTTGCATTGGGTCAGTTCCACAAGATCAGGTCAATATTGCTAATTGATACTAACATGCTAGTTAAATCTAATTTATGTGGAATTATGACACTGTGATTGTGATATCACTTGCAATTGTTTTTGTTTAATTTATATTTATGATCCTGAACCCTGATGATGTGCACAAATCTATAAATCAACCTCCTTTACCTTAAAACTCTAGATGTGCTTGTGAGGGCTAGAAACCTACAAAAATGGGGGAAGTGTAGTGGCTTGAACTAATTCCAATCACCTTCATCTGATGATTGAATGTTATCTACATGTCTAATACTCCAAGGAAAGAAATCAAGCCACACGTGGTTCTCCCTCCTAATATGATTGTGTAATTGTTCTCTTTTGTTATGTGTATGTAGGTAATGATTAACTATGGTACTTGATAATTTTGATTGTTTCAAACTTGACTTATGAATACTTCTAGTAATGTGTATACAAACTGGGAAGAATAAGGTAGACTTTATTAGTGCGAAATAGTGTATCAATGTATCATATATAAGTGTCGAATCCCTTTTGAATGAGAACTTGATTTGTTTATATATGGATTCATTTAAATAATTCCTCATACCACCAACTCGCTAGGCTAATGAGTTGATCTTAAGGATGGATTTGATTTTATAAAATAGTCATTGGGTGAGAGACAGTTTCGACCAGTATCGGTCATTATCAATTGGCGATAACAACTGTAACCGCCAAAATTGACCCATATACAGGTGAACTACTATGAGAGCCTGGATATGTTTATGTAGGATATTTAATAGGTTTGAAACATATAATGAATTTCATGTATGCAAGTGAAATAAGATAGGTCTATAACTTATCCTATTAAGTAATATCGAAGCTCAAAAAAGGTAATCAACTAACAGTATGCTTAACAATACTTTTTTATATCGGGGTCATGACCAATAATGGATCTATCAAACCTACACCAATGAATATCTTATCACACAATGGCAAAGGGGAGGTTTATAAGGCCTCTAGTCAAATGCCATTTGGTGATAACCCTAGCTAGGTCTTATGATTGTAATAATAGTAAGTAAGCTAGTCTAGTAAATGAACATGCAAGCTAATATAGTAAATTAATATGCAAATTAATGTAGTGCTCACCAAATCTTGTGGCATAAATGGGGAAGATAAAAATTAAATAAAGATAATTCTATCTTATCATAACATAGAAATAATATAATCAAGGATAGATACAATTCAATCCATTAATATGCAAGTTAATATAGTGCTCACCAAATCTTGTGGCATAAATGGGGAAGATAAAAATTAAATAAAGATAATTCTATCTTATCATAACATAGAAATAATTTAATCAAGGATAGATATAATTCAATCCATTAATTCTACAACATCTACTTATTGAAATATGAAGGGCTAAGAATATACTTACCTTTTGATGGGAACCTGTTGTGCCTCAATATCTCCCTTAGCCAATAGTGCTTTGCAAGAAGTTGTTATAGATTTTAAGGACCAAAAGGATATATCAACTCTAGGCTACAAGACTTTTCTTATGCATCTAGGACCTTCACAAGACAAGTGCTACTTCTCCAAGGTAAAAACTTAAGCAGTGAAACCTCCTATTGATAATATAGGCAGATTTGTGAGTAGTAATGATATGCAATTGAATGATCCTCTCTTTCAAAATGAAGTGAAGGGGGTATTTATATCCAAGGATTGACCCTAACCCTCCCATGAATTTAGCTACAAAGTTCGGCCTGGTTGACTTTGTTGGGCAGGAAATAAAGCCATTAGACCTCAAACTATGTCAACTTGGGTCGAAAGAGTTTTATAACATGTGTTTAATTATTAACAAGGTCAACTAAGTTGACATAGTAGAAAAAGTGGGTAAATTGGGATTTTTACTTAGGTAGGAGCTATTTTAGGCGATGAATTGCTTAGGAGGGTGTGTAAGCAGGTTTTTTTATTGCTTAGGGAATTACATAAAAGTAGCTTGTAGTGGTTTGGGGTGGGTAAAACAAACACATCAAGTCATACATAAAAAGAAAAAGAAAAAATAAGGTCAAATATCTTATGTAATATAATGAAGTCTATAAAAATCAAACAATAACATGATGGATAAATTAAAAGTCAAAAACTCTAAGGAATGACGACTCAAACTTAGTGCTTGTTTTAAGATACAATATAAGAAAACACAATCACCTAATGACATGACTAATATGATAATGAGATGGTGTGGAAAGTAGATGGTGAAGGGATGTTTATGATGAAACTTGGTCCTATCTAAGGTATTACAATGCAACTCACAAACTATAAACCAAGAGGCTTAAGTAGGTAGATGTGATCAAGGATGTGATCAACGAAGAGCATATTCATCATTGTATCACTTATTACATGGATAAATCTCTCATGATCCCCATCTTTCCCTTATTTCTTTTCATTTAAAGCATTGTAAACACCCTATTTTGGTCAAGCAACCATAAGTACTATGTCTTTTGTTACTATTTCACATGAAGGTCTTAGTGATGAATATAGTCCTTGTTCACATGGTCATTTTGAATATTTTGATATTTCTTATGTCTTAATTTCCCTACTTGTTTCACCCCCCCCGTGGTCCTAAGTCAACTTCTTTGAGTTACAGGGGCCCCTATTCTGGCTTTCCTGGTTTTAACTCTACTTTAAGCCTTAGGACACTAACACCATTTTCAAGATAGTAGATTCATGTGATGCTACTGTCCAATTATGGATCTAATGTCCAATGAGCATTAGCTTTTGTGTTTGAGTCCTAACCCTTTCTTGAACCTTCTCTTATGTTTTTTATCCCTCTTTTACAACTTGTTGACCAACAAATAAGGTCTTATATTCAAATCAAAGTTCCTTCTATTTAAAGGGTCTCATATAGCATTTTACATCTAACACTTACTATTTGGCACATAATTACATAAAATTAGTCAATAGTACAACTCAATACTCTACATACTACTTAGTCATCAAATCTAGACATTGCATGCTTGAACAAAGAAGGGCCTAAGCAAAAATCATTCTAGCATTTTATGCAAGTTGATTATGCATGTTTCCTAAGGGAGAACTACATGTGATATGAGACCCCTATCATTGGGGTTAATGTAAGCAACAACCATGACAACAAGGGTTTTATTCTATGTGAATGTAACATCCCACAACCTAGTTTTTGCCTTCCTTTTTGCATTTAATTTAGTTGTTGTTTCATGTGTGTAGGTACTCATTAGGGTTTTGTAAGAGATTCAACTAAAATAGTGACATAGGTGAGCTCTCGGATGACATAGAGCTACCAACCCCCAAAACCTCCCATAGCTTCCTTGAAAGTTTCATATAGTTCTTAAATGAGGGACACTAGTGTCATAATTGGACACTAGCACCACATGACACTACTATCTTGATATTAGCACTACTATCCAAGAACAAATTTCGACCACAGTTAGAAAATGGAAGGTGTTTGTCTCTCTCCATCTTGTTTTAATTCCCCAATCTATAAAAAGGCCTGTTTACCTCTAGATAAATACTCTTTCTCTTCTCACTTGCTATTTTGAGAAAGGTTAATTGAATCAGTTATTTCAAATTTTAATTCTAGATTAGCATGATACTCATCCCTTTAACAACATAGGATTTGTAATAGTTAAGTCCTAAAAGTTTAAAACATTTGGTGAACTTGACTTACTTTGAATATTCCTTAAAACCCTAGTTTTTCCTACGGTTTACTTTATCCCAATTTTTATGCACTAAATTAGGGTTACAAACTTCTATTTTTTCCTAATTTGCTACATAACCTAGCTCATTTAATTAATCTTATATTGGGGTTTCATTAATTTAATGTAATTTATTTTTTTGTAAACAACCCTCATTTAAAACCCTAGATCCACGTACTAGGTCCCTATACATCCAAATACCAATAATTAGGGTTTCACTTACAATCTTAATGTTTATCACACACTTGGTTAAAATTTTCTCACTTGCACATATACTTATGTTAGATTACATTCTACCTTTTGTGTACTTGTTATTTATTGTTTATGTTATCTACTTTGGCAAGTTTAAAATGACATCTAAGAAGTCTTCTACCCTTCACCCAATTGATGAATTTTTGAATTTTTCTCATAATTATAATAATGAATGGATAAATTTTCAAGATTGTACATTAGAACATGATAATGACTTCATTTACAATGATGATGACGGCTATCATTATAATGATGGATACGAGGATTACTATGAGCATGACAATAAAAATGTAAATGAGGATATATTAGATACATCATCTTCTCTTTCCTCTCCCTTCTCTCTTGCACCTCAAAATCAAACTAACAATATAATTCCAAAATAACCTCTTGTTGGTAGTGCTTTGTTCCAATGTGATCCTAGCTTTTCAACTACTCTTGCTACCTCATTATTCAAATTAAATCAATATAAGTGCAATGCATGAAATCCAATTTTACATGATTCAAGTAAAGTAGATAAGAACAATGCATTTTATTTACCCTTATTAGTTAAATTAAAAAAACATGTACCAATGATATTACATCTTTTAGTAATGTGTAAAATAAGGTAGATGAAATTATTTTATCACATTCTTTTACATTTTAATCTCAATATAATGATTATTTACAACAAATTGCTAATGCAAATGTATCTAACTCTTCTCCTGCATGTCATAATATGCAAAAAGAAAACATGATTGCTACTTTTTCTACCCTTGACTCCAAAATTGAAAGTGATAATCATTATTGCATTCCACACATAGCTATTGAATAAATGGATTGCATTACACCCACACATGATGGTGCATTGCATAGTAGTAAAAAGTTGAAATCTTCTCCTACTCTTTCTCTCTCAATGAGCACGTGGATGATACCTCTTCTAGTCTTACTTCTACAAGTGAATTAAACTCTAGTTTTGATTAACCTTGAGATAATGATGATTACTATGATGATGATGAGGACATAGAATCTATACCTTCTAATTCTCCTCCTACTCCACCTATTTCTCTTGTTCAAACAAATACTAGGTCATATGTCAAAAAACACATACCCACTTATTCTTATGTTCATAATTTACATTCACTTGAGAATAAAGTACCTTAAATTCAATTAGCATGTGATACTTATTTACAACTTAGTAATATAAGAGATACCAATGAATCTCCCTCAACCCCCCTTACTACAGTAGAACATGTTTCCCAAACTAATCCAAGTGAGGGTGATAACTCATTTCCCTTTAACCAGGTCCCAGCTATCACACCTCCAAAGGTTAGAGAGAGCAAATCAACCCTCCCTTAAAAAGGTTTCCAATGCAATATACCAATGGCTAAAATAAATAACAAAATTCAATCATTAAATTAACCCCTTGATGATGATAATATACCTTCATAAGTGTTAATTTCCTTGATGCATGATGTGGGTTATTTGAAACAATAAGTACATCTCACATTATAGAGTAAAGCATACCAATCTTAGGATGATGTCAATGTTATCCATGGCAACCCTATTCCATGCCAAATCTCCACTACAAGGTTACCACCCAACTTTCAAATACCAGTATTGCCTATATTTGATGGGCATGGAGACCAATACTTTCACCTTCAGGCTTATGAGAAAGTCATGGCACATGTCACTGATAAGTTTAATCTACTATAATTATTTCCAAGGTACCTATACGAGGAAGCATTAAATTGGTTCTAGTATACAATCCCTAGTGGATCACTACATACATATGAGGAGTTAGAAATGGTCTTTCTCAGGCACTACATATATATGATGAGTTGGAAATAGTCTTTCTCAGGAATTACTTACAGAATAAGGGACCTTGAGTCATAATTGATAGGTTACCATCATTACACCAGGGTGAGACAGAGCCAATAATTGAATACATTTTAAGATTCAAATCATGTTTACATCAATTGATTTACCAACTGACAAATTTAAAGGTACAAAACATCTTTACCAAAGGCTTAATTTTTCCTCTTAAGGAGAAATTATTATATCAAACATTGAAATCATTCCAATACCTATGTAATGCATCTATAGAATTAGAGGTAGAATTTGGACTAGTGGTTACACATTCAAAGGTAGATTTGGATCTATATCTCTTAGAGCCTCACTCATCTAATATGATACAATAACTCACTTCACTTCTAATTAATAAACTCATGGAATCAAAACAAATGATAAATATAATCAACAAGGGCAAAGAGTAACTTCATAGAGCACCTCCTATAGTGAATAGAGCATAAGACACAGAGAGAGAGGATATATAGTTTTCAGACTAGGATAGGCTTCATGACATCTTACTTGTATTATTAGATAAGGAGATGATCATACTACCTCCTAATCATCATCCTACACACCATTTGTACATGGTACCAAATAAGCCATATTGCAACTTTCATAAGATAAATGGACATTTATATGATCATTGTTATGCACTCTAAACCCACATTGACTAGTATGTCAATTGAGGCATTATAACATTCACACAATGGGCACTAAGATCTCAGTTTCCACACTCTCCTAGATCACTCTCCTCTATGATAGAGTTATCCCAGGATGTTCCCTTTAAGGAGCCATTGATTACTCATCATATGAGCCATGTGGTTTCTAGGACACCTATTTATGAGCGATCTCGTGCACCACAACTTAAACAAATATGGACACCAGTTCATTAATATCATAGCACAACATCAGTTCTAAAACCTAATAAGATATATGGAAACAACTACAAAGATTAGAACATAACTTCAATTCGTACACCAATCAAGATATATGGAAATAACTATAGAGATCAAAGCATATCATGAGTCCAAAAACCAATCAAGATATTTGGAAATGACCATAGAGGTCAAAACATAGCATCAATTTGAACACATATCATGATATTTGGAAACAATTACAAGTATCAAAATATAACTTTAGTTCAAACACCAATCAAGATATTCACCAGCGATCATAGAGCTCAAAGTATAATTTTAGCACTCTAACCAATCAAGATATTTACTATAGAGTCTACAAACCTTGTTGAAGAGTTTTCAATGATGTCATGGTTGTAATGAAGGTGTCTAAGTGAGTGGATTAAGTGCTTTTTTAGCCTAAGTGATAATGACAAAGTGTACAATGTGCTTGTTCTTGTATGCTTGAAGGAGTCTTGGTTGATCTTCAGAGTTTGACTATTTAGAGATGATTAAGGATGAGCCTAAAGTATTGATCATGTGAAATAGGTACCATAAAAATTGTTATATGATTTTAGAGCTTGTGTTCATGAGAGGTATTCATTTGATTCTTCATTGTGTTCATCTAGACTTTTTGGTCCAGTGGCAAAAAATTTGAGTAGGCAGTTTGATGACATCACCATTGCCACATGTGGATGAGTTAGGGGGAGTTGGTCATATAGTTGTGATCACATTAGTCCCTAGTTTATATGCACTAAACTCAATTCATGCATTAAATCAAGTCAAAATATATGCAAGAGAAAAGTTAGGCTCCCAAGCAGTTTGACAATATTTTCCCATAGCCAAATTTGCATGAGGCAAGAAAGCGTTGAGTAAATAGTTTGATGGTGGAATTTATTGAACATGTAGAAATTTAAGGGGAATTTGATCATATGGGTTTGTTTATTTTTGTACCTAGTTCTTATGTACCAAATTTTAGGTCATACGATGTAACGCAACAAAATATATACATGTGCAAAGTTGGGATCCTAGGCATTTTTGACAATGTTTTCTATGGTTAAATAGAGCTGAGTAAGAAATTTGTTGATGTCATATCTTGAACATGTGAAGGTTTCAAGAGAAAATTGATATGTGGATGGAATCCCATATGTGACAAGATCGTATATGCTAAATTTTAGATCATGTAACTAAGTTCAATAAAAGTTATGCAAGAGCAAAGTTGGCCTCATAGGTAAGTTCTAAGCATAGTTGGCTTTGTGGCAAAGAAATATGAGTGAGAATATTAATGGAATTATATCTTTCACACACAAAGGTTTCAAGATTATTTTGACACATGGTTGGATTCTTCTATGTGAGGAGATCATATGGTCCAAATTTGAGAACACACGAGTAAGTGAGGTAAAAGATATGATTGTGCAAAGTTGGCCTTCTAGGCATATAAGCAAGGTTCCCATACTTAGTCAAATTTGAACAAGTTAAAGTTTGAGCAACATCGATAGAGTGTGTTTATCCAAAAAGTCAAGAAGCAATGAGATGGTATCAAAGTGTTCAATGTTTAACGCTGAGTAGAGATAAAGATCGAGCTTCTTCTAAGGATCAACGATGAGCAAGTGATCATACAAATAGTGATCAAAAGTACATATTAAATTCAAGTGGTCAAAGTGATATCTATTTAACATTATTAAAGATCAATTTATGGATAAGAGATCAACAGAGCACATGAGGTCAAAGTTGCTAGATTGCACGAGATGAGGTCAACACATTCAAGATTTAACATTTGGGCATTGGCGCTCTATACATTAAATTTTAGACAAGATCAACAGTGTGTAATTGATCTGATCAATGAGGACATGAGATGCGAGCAAAGTGGTCAAATTTTAACTATGACTATTTGTATTTGAATATTTGAATTTTGTAAAGGGAAAAACTAGTACTCTATATTTTGGCTATATCTTTGATCTATGCAAAATTTACTCATGTTATAAAAAGAAAAGATGAAGAGGAATCCATGGTACATCTAATGAACCTAATTTGAAGATATATAAGTATGTATAGTCAAATATATTAAGGTTAAATTTGACTGTGTATTCATGCTTGTTCTGCAAGTAACCTAAAAAGAGTAATTGAGCTTATGAAGATGTTGTTTTGATGTTTCATAGTGAATTGGCTATTGGGGAGTGTTGTAAACTCCATGAAGATGATTTGTGTGCATTATGAAGGATTGACCAATCATATGCAGTATGAAAAAAGTCTTGGAAGGTGACTGTGTGTTTGCTCATAATGACTGTGTGTATAAAGATTTGTTTGAGCAAATTGTGCTTAAGCAAGAGAGTACTATGATGGTTATTGGCACTTAAAGAGGACCTATAGATCATGTGGAATGGGTATATATATTTGGAAAGTGTTCCTATGTTTTTAGTTTTCTTGAAGAAGTGTCAAAGAGCTGAATGGGTCTCCATAAGACCTAAAAGTGACTTAGGCCTATTTGAAAGTGGATTGTGCTTAAGTGTGCCCCATGTGAAATGCCTTAAGGGTGAAGGCATGTATTATGGCCAATAAGGAAAGATTTTGGACTTGATAATTCATGAATGCTCTATATATAGTGAAACCAAATGTGTTGGTTTCTAGGCTTGTGGAAGACTTGAAAGAGATTAGTGCAAGGTGTATGTGAGAGTTGTGAAGCGAAGGAGAGGTAGAGTGCCCAGTTGATGAGTTAATGAGTAGAGCAGATTAAGGACTGTGTGTATGACCTTTATGTCATATTTTTTATGTTCAAATAGCACTCTTGCAATTCGAGGATATGTAAAGAGGTTTGAGTGTGTATATGAGGACAATTTTAGTTAAGAAGGAGACAGATTGTGACATGCCTATGTGGGAGGCCTGTATGAGATAGAGAGGGAGTTTGTGTAGGTGTTAGAAAAATAGAGATCCATCATGATGTAGGGGCATCCCATAAGGACCCCAAAATTGATTCATTTTTGTCTTTAGGTAATCTATAAAGTGTCTCATAGGTGTTAGAAGTCTTGAGTAATCATAAGGTGGAGTTTAGGCAGTCCTAAGATGCATGGAATTTGAATTTTGGCTTTTCTCACCAAAAACCTCTTTTGAAAATTTGAATCTTTCCAAGCCTTTGTAAGGACTCTTATATGCTTGTGAAGGTGGTAAGATGTTAAAAAAACATGTCTAATGGATTTTGACATTGTGGTAGGTTGATAACATGTTCTTTAATCTATTGTCAAGGTTTTATATAGTTCATATTGTGTAAATCAAGACATTATGCTATTTTTAGCAAAAGACCTTTTCGAGGGAAAGATTTAAGAATTAGTTATGCATATTTTTAGGATAAGAGGATTAAATTTTGGTTTTTGGTAACCTCATATCTCATTCAAGGTAGACAGAAAAAGGGGGAGATCAACTTTTGAATAAATAAATTTGATGTGATATGAAATTCTATGATAAGATTGTGTTTTGTGCATTGAAAGAATTCATTGTAGTCAATGTGTTTGAGAATTGAAACTTTAAGTGTATTGTCTCCAAATGCATATACTAAATTTTTAAGTTTATTATTATCTTCTGGAATAAGTTTGAATTATTTTGTAACCTTTGTTTTATGGAAACTTTGCTTGAAGCAATATGCAGACTTGTAGGTTAGTGCATACACAAGCAGTGTGTAATTGGAGAATCTTGGAAAAGATTATATCAGGAAATAAAGCACCTGAGGAGTGCTAAAATATTGTCATAAGTTATTTTGAATCCTAACATATGTAATTAGATGTTGTAACCTCTATTTGGAACCAACACTCACAAGAAAGCATTGGCTAACTGTAGGAGAGGAAATTGATTAACTAGTTATAACAAGAACCTAGCAGAAGCATTGAGGAGAGGCTATGGAATTGATGATTTATGATTGAGATAGACCAAATAAGCTTTTACAAATCAAAGAAATATTTGATAATAGGAGAAAACATTGTTGGAGTCCAAACTTTCAAGATAGTGCTCTTACAGATCTTACAAACTGTACAATTACATGTTGTGAGTAAAAGATTGAGGTGAAAAGGAGTAGAGGTGTAAGTTTTGTGATTTGAGAATTTGGAAAGGTGTGAGAGTGTTGGACAGTCCTCAATAAAATCATTAGACCCTTTGAAACCTTATACAAAATATGCATGAGCAAATTATAGGCTCTTGTGTTATTATAGAGTCTACAAGCCTTAACCTAGGGTTTTGAGTTTCAAATTCCATTTTAAGGAGTTTTCACCATCAAAAGTCTACCAGATTTTGTCATCAAGAAAATTTCAAAGCATTCTAAAAGATTTTGGATTATTCAAGGTGTATACGTATGGACAAACATGTGTGGAGGTAACTGTGTTGACATAGAGGCAGAATAGGCCTAATAGGGGTAAACAGAGAGCTGAAAGGTGTTGAAAAGAGGTCTTCCAATTGGAGTTTCATATTGAAATTTCAATAAGAGATAAAAATAAATAGAGGGTGTCTGAAATAGTTATAAATTTCCCACCTAGCTTCTGTAGAGTGTCGTACAAATCAAATAAACCCTAAAAAGGGGCTACAAGGAGTGAAAATTATGTAGGTAGAGTTGTGTAGGTGGAAAGAGAAGTGAAGAAGATAGTCATTAATTAGTAAAGAGTTCTATATGAATCTCTTAAGAATGATAGAGAATTACTATCCATAAAGTAGTTAGGTGAACTTTAGATCTTTTCATGGTGAATGGTTCCATAAGCCCATACGCAAGGAAGTGATTCATTGATAAAGGACAAAGTGTGAGACAAGTATGTTAAGATTTGCATCACATCATCAGGTGTTAAAGACATCATTTATAAGGTGGAGGTGTTAAAATGAGGGTATAAATGACTTGGTCTTCCTTAGGGGCAATTGCTCCTCGTGAAATAGGTGTTTCACTAAATACCTTTGGTCAGGAGGATATGATCAAGGTTTACTGGTCTAAAGGAATTGATCAATCTCTTGTTTGTAATTTCCTATAGGATAGTAGTCCATGTGGTATAGGATTAAGAATGGGTTTTATTCCCCATGAGGGTTTCCCATAGGAACTATGTGTTATGTGTTTGATCTTGTGTATGCATTTAATGAATGAGCTCTCTTGTAAATGTTGTTTGATCAAGTTGATATATGTTGTTTGTTAATAGTTTGAAAGGGCTACAATTGTAATTGAAATATCTAGGCTCACTGATTCACCCCTCTCTAAATGATTGTACCTCTAAAAATTGGTATCAGAGTAGGTCCTTTGGTAAAGGCTTAACAACTTGAAGGTTATCTAAGGTACAATATGGGTAGTCATCAGGGAGGTTTCTCTACTAAGCAATCACCGATATTCAATGAATCTAATAATGCATTTTGGAGTACTAGAACGAGGAAATACATTATGTCTCTAGGGTTTAATGTTTGGTAATCTGTTGCAGATGGTTATGTTGCTCCTACTATTCCTCCATTTAGTGTTGTAGACAAGAAGTTGTTTCAGAACAATTCCAAGGCAATGAATGCTATCACTTGTGGTCTTTCAGAGACTGAATACACCAAGGTAATCCATTGTAAATATACTAAAGAGATATGAGACAAAATATAGATTATTTATGAATTAGATTTAAAGGTCAAGCTTGCTAAGTTGCAGACTCATAGAAGGTAATTTAAAAGTGTCAAGATGAATGAAGAAGATTATGTGGCATCCTTTCTGTATAGTTAATGAGATTGTGAACATCATCAGAGGTCTTGGAGAAAACCTTGGAGTAGCTACTGTAGTTCAAAAGGTATTAAGGTCCCTATCTGTCAAGTTTGATCCTAAAGTATCTATTATAGAATAAAGTCATGATCTTACTCAACTGAATTTGGATGAACTGCATGGCATCCTTACTACCTATGAGATGAGGAAGAATGAAGATGTAGCACCAAAGAAAGAAGCAACTTTATAGATAGAGATGAAGCTAAAGAAGTTCCAAGGTAAGAAATACAAGGAGGATGACATTTTTGATATAAATGAGGATGAATTAATTTATTTGATTTTAAGGTAATTGAAAACAGGTTTAGGCAAGTATAAAGGTAAACTACCCCTCAAATGCTTCAATTTTGGTGAGACAGGACATTTTGCTAACAAGTGCCCTCTTAAGTATAAGAAGGATGATGATGAAGAGCATGATTAAAGTCATGATGATGGCAAGATATCATTTAGGTCTGATAGAATTAAAAAGGGATTCAGAAGGTTTGACAACAAGAATAAGTAATTTAAGGACAAGAAGAGTCTCTACACCAAAGAAGATTACAACTCATTAAATGAGAGTGAAGTCATTGAATTAGAATATGATCATGGAAATGATGGTCCTACTGAAGATGAAGATTTGTTCATGGCTGAGGAAGGTAGTTGCTCACATCAAAAGGAGTCTACTCAGAGTAGTTCAGATGATGATGAAGATGAGATGGACTGTGAGACTGAATTGATGAATGCTCTTGAAGAACTGAAGATTGATAAAAATATCAATAAGAAGTTGATATCTAAACTCAAAGACTATGAAGAACAATTTAGTGTGTATGAGGTAAGAATAAATGAAGACACCAAGGAGCATGAATATATAGTCAAGCATCTCAGTTGTTAATTAGAAGACCTGTCTACAAGCTTGAAAGCTAAAGAAGATGAATGTTCAAGGTATGTAATTAAAAATGAGTCATTGAGATCTAAGTTATAGAAGACATCTAGTAAGGTAATGCCATTTTTGAGATTTGAAAAGATCTCAAGTGATCTAGACAATATTCTGAATGATCAAAAGCATGCAAGTGATAAGACTGGTCTTGGATATAAAGAAGAACTGAAAACTACAACTCAATACAAGATGAAGACTAATATGAACAAGGACAATCTAAATTTTAAGATAAATCATCAAAAAATGAATGAAGGTGTTGACAAAATGAAGATATGTTAGATTAGATAACCAAATTCTATAAGGTATGCAAGTTTTAATGGTTACTGTTACACATGTAATCAATTTGGTCATAGGGCTAGAGAATGCAAGAGACCTTTTAGGAATGAGTTTGCATGGGACTATGATGGGGGTCATTAGTCAAAAGGTGTGAGCAAGGTTAAGTGCTTCAAACATCTTAATGAAGGATACTTTATTAAGCATTGTCCTAATAAGGAAAGGCAAGGTAAGTCTTCTTCAAAAAGAGTAGTTTGTTTAGTTATCATGACTTTGGACACATTAATAGTTTTTTTCCAAACAAGGTAAGACAAGTTGAGTTTCCATCAAAGAGTATGGTTTACTACAGCTATGAATAGAGAGGTCACATTGATAGATTTTGTAAGCAAAGGCCTACAAGACAAAATAGGTTTTATCAGGCTCCTAGAGTACAAGATAGAAGGCAAACGAACTCATGGAGACCAAAGGTGGCAAGTAAGAATTATGATGAGTCTGCAGGTCCAAGTAATCTATTTGTTATGGTGGAGAATGCTACAGATGTTTAAGAGTGCCAAGAGCTCTCATTGATTGCTCATATTGTGAATAAAGAGACTAAGCTCAAAGAAAAGACCAAGGTACTAGTTGAGGCTAGTCCTGAGATGTGTATGAATCCAAGTGAACATCCTACTATTGTTGAGAAAGCTTCATGCAAAGAACATCAATTATATATACCTAGTGATGAGTTTCCAAGTTACAACACTGATGCTTCAAATGAAAAGGTATGTCAAGATTCCATAACTGCTCCATGTGTTTTCAATTTTATCTTAGAAGAGGAGAGTGATATAGAAAAGGAACCAATTATCATAGTTCAGACTAAAGAGAATAGAAGAACAAGAGCAAGAAGTCTTATAGCTATATGATCCAAAACTCAAAAGTTTTGATTGACAGATATTTCAAGAACATGAAAATAACATAGTAACAATGAATTCTCTGAGAAGAGATGTTTTATTACTCAAGATCACAATACAACTATATGCTTATCTCTAGGAAGAGATGTCTGATTTCCATTTCAGGTTACATCTTCATTTATACAAATTTTTAAAGTAGGAGAAGGATGTGAAAGGTCACCAATCTCGAGGGATATTAAGTGGTTTGACTGTCATGATTTAAAACAATACAGAATTTGAGGAATTACTAGTTTTAGAAATTTACTATTTTTAGATTGTACTACTAAAATTGAAATTTGAGGCACTTTCATTGGGTTTTTAAGGGTAAAAGACCAATAATTAGAGATCTATGCTATCTCACCGCATTATCCTCATTCTTATCTTTCCAATAGTTCAAACGGGGAGTCAATTGGAGCTACTTTACATCCAAAAGTTCTATCATCAATTAGGGTAGAACCGTCATCCGAATTGTCACCTAAATTATTGCCCAAATCATTCCTCCCTCCTTAAAAATCAATGGTCCCCATTACATCAACATTCCTCATTAGGTGTGGTAGTTGTGTCTTAATTTGATTCTCTATGAGCCACTCACCTTGGTGGCTAAGTTGGCCCCTTTTGACCACCTGATAAAGATGAATAAAGTGTCCTCTTTTTGTCTTCAACTAGGTGTCCACAATCTGATCCTTCTTCACTGCAACAAAACTTTGTGGATCAAGCTCATCAATGTCTAGTTGTTTTGCTATGACTAAAGTGTCCAACAGAGGTGGATTATATGGTTTGAGGAGCTCCATGTTGAATATTGGAAGCAGACCAAGGTGGGCAGGTAGGTTCAACTCAAAAGAATTTTCTCCAAATTTTTTGGTGATGGTGTAGGGACCATATCGTAGAGGCCAAATTTTTATGTGTGGCCCTGAAAGTCATTCCTTTTGAAGTTGCAACCAAACCTTGTCACCCATTAAAAAATGGTGTGCAATCCTATGTCTGTCATGGCATTGCTTATGCTTCTGATTCATCTTCTCCAAGATGTCATGAACTTACTACTATATGTGTTGCATTTGTTCAATGAACTTTGTTGCTTTTGTTGCCTTAGATCTCCCATGAGGTGTTTATTCCATGGTGGAGATGGAAAAACTATATCAATTGGTGCCATGGGTTGGAACCCAAAGCATACTTGGAATGGACTATGTTTGGTTGAGCTATGCAGGGCCCGATTATATCCATGTTGTATGAAAATAAGCCCCTCATCCCATGTGCATGGATGTTTAGAGTGATACATCTGAATCATGTAAATAATCAAGTGGTTCACTACTTCTATTTGACCATCAGTCTGTGGATGGAAGGCTATGTACTTCATCAGTTTGGTATCCAGCATCTTCCCTAGAGTGGACCAGAAGATGCTCAGGAACTTGTTATCTCGATTTGAGACAATAGACTTGGGGAGACCAAAATGGAGCCATACATGACTAAAATATAGTTGAGTAGTTTATTCAATAGATATATTTTTCTTACAAGCAATCATGATAGCCATTTTTAAAAAATGATCAATTACAACAAAAATACAGTCCTTGCCATGTTTTGAAGTGGGCAAACTTGAGAGAAAATTCATTGACATATATTCCCAAGGGTTGGTTGGTTCTGGCAATGGCATGTAAAATCCTTGCTTCTTATTTGTTGGCTTGGCTATCGCACATGGGGTGCAAGATTTGAGGTACCTTTCCACATCCTTTCACATATGGGTCAAGTAGAAATGTTTTTGAAGAACTGCGAATGTCTTTTCTACACCAAAGTGTCCAACTATCCTACTAAAATGTGCTTCCCATATCATCTTTTATTGCTTTATAGCCAAAACATGGATGTGCCCCATATGATAGAGGACATTATCTTATAAATAGAAATCAAAAACATGTTTACCTTCTTGAAACACCTGATATGTATCAACAAAGGTAGGATCTACTTCATACAGAGCACCCCAAGTGGCAGTCTCATGTCCACACAGGTCAAGAACTATTGTGAGTGTAGTAATTGGTGGGAAGCTCAGACAATCTATGACCATATTTAAGTTCCCCTTTTTGTGTTTGATTATTGGATGGAATTGCTATAGATATGTGGTCCACTTTTGGTGCCTCTCATTTCATAGTTTGCTCTACATTTGGATGAATTCCAATAGTCTATGGTCAGTGTGGATGACCGTCTCTTTCTCCAAGATGTAGTGTTTCCATTATTTATAGGCTTACATAATGGCATAGAGCTCCTTGTCATATGTTGGGTATTTCCTGACTATATTAGTAAAATTTTAATTTGATATTCAATAAGATGGCCATGTTGCATAATGAAAGCCGCCATGGCATATTTAGATGCATCTGTCATCAACTTAAAAGGTTGATGCAAATCTGGCAAAGCAAGAATAGGGGTTGAGCAAAGTTTGTTCTTCAAATTCTCAAATGCCCTTTGTTGTATTTTACCCCACTGAAATGTAGCTTTATCTCCTTTAGTCACTTGAGTTAGTGGCCAAGCAACATGTGAGAATCTAGTAACAAACCTATGATAGAAATTTGCAAGACCCAAGAAGTTGTGAAATTCTATGAGGGTCCTTGGTGTAGGCCATTCTCGAATAACTTGAATCTTCTCTAGATCAATATGGACCCCTTCCTCATTCACAACGTACCCTAGGTACTGAGATGTTTTCATCTTGAATGTGCATTTGTCAAGATTTGCATACAACTTGTACTCCTAAAGAGTTTGAAGTACCTTATGGACATGTTGCAGATGTTCCTCCCATGTTCTATTGTAGATGAGTATGTCATCTAGGTAGATAACCATGAATGAGTTGGTGAAGGGTCATAGGATGTCATCCATCATCCTCATGAAGGTTGTAGGTGCGTTAGTTAAGCCAAAAGGCATAATTAACCATTCAAAGAGCCCCTCCTTATATTTGAATACAGTCTTCCAAACATCGATGGGATCAATGGGAATTTGGTGATAGCCAGATTTGAGATTAATTTTGGTGAAGAAATTTGCACCATGGAGTTGGTCTAATAGGTCATCAATCTTGAGGAGGGGTTAGCGATTCTTCACAATAATTTTATTTAGGGCTTGATAATCAATGCAAAGCCTCCATATTCCATATTTCTTTGGTGCCAAGACAATCAGGCTACCACAGGGTGAAGAGCTTGGCTTGATGTGACCCTTTTAGATCAATTCTTGAATCTATCTTTTTATCTCATCATTCTCCAAAACTAATTTGCAATACATAAGATTATTAGGCCAAGGTGATCCTGAGATCAAATTGATAGAATGTTTTACCTGGAAATGCAGTGAAACTCTCGTGGGTGACTTGAATAAGTCATCATATTCTTCTATGATTTGTCCCATCTACTTTTGTTATTGTGTTGATTGTGTATTCAGGACTGCAACATCAACATTCTTGGATTTTTGTGGTTTGACCACCATGATAATGAATTACTTTGTATTCTCCACCAATCTCTTACATTACTTGGCACTAATCAGGGAGACAGATGTGGGAGGTGGTACCTCTAGTACCCTGTAGCACTACATTCTAAGAGTGAGGGTGATTCTTTAAGTTCATTATTCATAGATGCCATGTCGATCATACATGAACAATTGACCAAGGAGTACATCACAAACATCTAGATTGACCACATCACATATGACTTCATCTTGGAAAGGTTTTATTGCATATGAAAGAAGACACTAATGAGTGACACAAAGGTCTCTCCCTAGGCTCAATGATCTAATACTATATGGCTTTGAGTGAGGCTTCATGGATAGATTTAGAATTTTTACAACTTTAGCAGAGATTAAATTCTTTTGACTCCCACTATCAAGAATGAAATGCAAAGGCTTACCTTTTACCCATAATTTGGAGTGAAACAATCTTTCCTTATCAGCTGACCTTTTCTCATGGGTTTGTGATGAAGCAATGATGGTATCAGGCTTAGCATCTATAATCTCTTCTTCATCCTCTTTGACTATAGGTTATGTATGAGATAGAGCAGTAGATGTCGAGTATTATGACTCAAAAAATAGTGACTTGATGGCTCAAAATTCTTCTTTGGAGTGAGTTCCAATTTTGTGATAATCACACTACTTTCTAGTCTTCCCCTTCTAGGGTTTCTTATCTTGAAACTCTTTTATCTTCCAATTTTGGCCTCATGTTTGACCTTCCTTGTCACTTTTCCACTTCAAAGGCTGACTCTTCGTATTCTTTCTTCCATGTTTCTGCTCAATCTTCACTGTGAACTTATATGCCTCACCGAGGGTTTCCACATTGAAGAGTTATATTTCCCCCCATATGTACCATTGTAGTCCACCATGATATTTGAGAGTCTTATGTTTCTCACTTTCTTGGATGCCCAATCTTGAAAACAAAAAATGAAAAATATTAGTGTAATCTTGAACAGATTGGTCCTTACCTTAGTGAAGTTGTTGCCACTGTATGTATAGATCATCATATGCTCTAATGGGATAGTATTCTTTCTTTACCACTTCCACAAAGTCATCCCAGGCAGGCTTCCACTTTAAGGCTAATGTCATCTGTACTAAACCTCTTTTTGTACACTTTCCACCAATTTTTCACGGGCAATGATGCTTATAAAAGAGCAAAAGTGATCTTTTTTCCATTGGTGAATTTATTTACAGAAAAATAGGAAGACAATTGATCCAACCAATTTTCTACTACATCATCATTGATTTTGCCTTCAAATATAGGGATATCAAAATTCACCTAAACCTTGAAGGGTGTTGGAGCACTGAAAGGATGTTCCATGGATGAGGAGCCAGGAAGTGTAGATGAGGAGCCAAAATTTTCCATCAAGAGTTATTGGAGAATTTGGGTGACCTGTTACATCATTTATACTTATTGCCATTGGAGGGATTTATTCACCATTTCCTTGAAGGGATCAAATGTCTCAGTGTCATCTACCATTTGATCCCATTTAGGGTGAATAAATGGATAGTTTGGAAGCTCTATTTTTTCCACCCAAGCTTCTTGTAGCCTGACCTCATCCTTGGGATCATACACTCTCAAGACAAACTGCTTTGATACCACTGATCCAAAACTCAAAAGTTTTGATTGACAGATATTTCAAGAACATGAAAATAATATAGTAATAATGAATTCTCTGAGAAGAGATGTTTTATTACTCAAGATCACAATATAACTATATGCTTATCTTTGGGAAGAGATGCCTGATTTTTATTTCGGGTTACATCTTTATTTATAGACATTTTGAAAGCAAGAAGAGGATGTGGAATGTCACCAATATTGAGGGAGATTAAGTGGTTCAACTTCCATGATTTAAAACAATACAAAATTTGAGTAATTACTATTTTTAGAAACTTACTATTTTTAGACTGTACTACTAAAATCGAAATTTGGGGCACTTCCATTGGGTTTTTATGGGACAAAAACCACTGATCTAAGCTCCATGCCATCTCACTGCATTCTTCTCATTCTTATCTTTCCAATGGGGATGTTAGGTTGTGGAGCTAAAAGCTTCACTTATGCAAGTAGGGAAGGAGGTTGCGAAGGGTTGCAGAGTGTTACTGTCACCAGCATCAGTCAGGCCAATCGACGTCGGCAGGGAGGAGACAGGAAGGCAACCGACGTCGGTCAAAAGTCGGCCGGCATCGGCAACCCCAGGGAGACAGGGACCGATGTCGGTCACCTATGGTTTGAGCTGCGAGTATATTACGGGCAGTTGGTTGACGAACCAAGTGTTTACATGTTGAGAGCCAATTTTAGACTGAGAGCTGTGGATCTAATTATTGTATTAGATGTCTAATTATTGTTTGCATGAGATCTATATAATAGACTCATGGTTGTATTGTAAACTTGTGCTAGAGAGTAAGAGAGCAATTAAGCTCCTTCAGAGAGAAGAGAGCAATGGTGTGTTCCTCTTAGTGCCACAGTACCAGGTGTGGGTGCTGGATTGGAGAATTAGCAGGGTTCTTCATGTATGTATGATCTTGGTCATCAGGTGAGCATGGCTACAATAAGAGATTTGCATGGTAAGTAAGATCATTGATTTGCAGGTGTATGTGTGTGCAAGGTCAAGGTTCACAGGTGTGCAGAATTAGGTTGATTTGTAGGTGTGCAAGATCAGATAGGACAGCAACACAACAGAGAGCAAAATCAGGTGGGGTCTACTTGGAGTACGTGTGTGTACTTGTGGAGTGCGTGGAGCACTTGTGGAGTGCGTGGAGCATAGGTGTAAGGTGAACACCAACTCTATGTTTGAGTTGGGTGTTGGGACCTAAGAGAGAGCTTTGAGGGAAGATTTATTTTTTATGCCCTAGAGGTGTGGGAGCCCTAGAGGTGTGTAAGGAAGAAGAACTGTGGCAGCCTTCTTTGTTGTATTTCCTTCTAAAAGAGTTTTAATACAAGTTGTGTATTGTCTCTCATATCATGTGTTATTTCTGAATTCTAGTTACTTGTCTATTCTGGTTAATTCTCACATATTAAGTTGCTTGGTAATCAATTGTGTGCTTCCGGTTATTTATCCCAACACGTGGTATCAGAGCTAAGGTTGCAGGAAGCAAGTTTTGTGTTTGGTTACAGGTCACTCTCAGGGGTTTTTGATCGAGTGGGAGTAGAGCAATGGCAGATCAAAGTAAGCTAAGAATGGAGGAGTTGAAAAGCATAGATGGTCACCAACGGTCATATAGAAAGAAAGAGCAGGTAAAAGAATATTGTTGGTTGGTAGCAGATCAACATGAAGGAACTGAAGATGCAGATGTTGTAGGTGTTGTTGCACAGGATGCTTTGGGAGGTTTCTTGGATAAAGTTGAATCTTGAATAACAGATTATGTTGCCTCTTTTCATGCAGCCCCAGGGAGAGGAGCTGGTGAGCCTTGCCAAATAATTGGCAAAGGGGAAGTGAAGCTGAAATTGTAGGCGGCCAACACATGGGTGTTGAAGGAGGTCATGCAGGTCCCAGGTTTGGAGATATGGCTAATTTCTTCATAAAGGTTGGGTGATGAGAGATGCACAAAAACTCTCACAGCGAATGCACTTGAATTAGCTGGTGGTAAGAAAATAGGTACTCTTTATCTACTTGTTTATATTACTGATTCTTCTTTTGTTGCGGAGACGTGGCTTCGTAGGCTTGGTCACATGAGCAGGAAGGAGATGCATGTTCTTAAGAGGAAGACTGATATATTTGACAGGCTTAAGAACTGGAAAGCCTTGGTGTTTATGGAGGAGATGGCAGACAAAGACCAGTGGATGGGGCTGGATACTTCTGAGTAGGACAGTTTGACATGGGTTTTGATTCAAAGGAGCTCACGAGGAAAAAGTCATCACTCATAGGCGAACACAGGTACCGGCGTCAGTAGGAAAACCATCATCGACAGGAGGTAAGACCGACATCGGCAGAAGGTAGACACCGATGTCGGCAGGGTTGGTAGTCAGGACAGGCACATGGAATTGACGTCGGTTGGATGCAGACTGTGTGGTGACCAAGGTCGGTTACTGTAACAGATTTTGGGTGGACAGTGAGCTATCAAGGAGTCTCAAACACCCATATGGAGGACTGAATATGGTAAGTAAGCCTCAAATTCATTATTCTTCTTCTTTATACTTGTTGCTGATTACAGAGCAGGAAGGATCCAGAAAATAGTGGGAGCATGGCATGGAGAGTTTGCAGAACCAAGTGGGAGATTTGGTAGGGTTGCCAGCGGGAAGAAAGCACAGAGACGAATGGATACCTTAGTTGAAGAATAGAGAGAACAGACACGTGAGATGGAAGACCAAGGCATATGGTCTTGAGGAAGCTGCAGGACAGTGGTACAGGTTTTGACAGGGGGATGACAAAGCATGACTTTAGTCAATGTCAGGGTAACTACTGTGGTTTGTCTTACCAGGGGGATGATGGTCATGACATTATCCTGTTACTATATGTGGATGGTATGTTTGCTAACAGGTTTGTACATACAGGGTTTTGCTGAGCTAAGGGTAAGATTAGTTCAGTGGTTTGTTATGAAGAATTTGGAGCAGCAAAATTCTTTGGCATGGGGGACATGGGAGATCACAGGTTGATTTTGTCTCCAGTGGGAGTTGATGTGAATCAGGTGTTGGTGAGGTTCATTACACAAGATGCAGAATCAGAGCACACTAAGGGCTGGACAGTTAAGTGTCCGAAATCATATGAGGTCTGGTATAGGCCTGAGTTTGCCCAAGCGTTGGGTGTTGTCAGAGAGTTAGGAGCCAATTCAGAGAAGTGGGTTCTCAGGTATTTGAGAGGGAACAACAACAGAGATTCATTCTATTCAGGGTCAGGACTTCACTACATGGATTTATAGATGTGGATGCGGCAGGGTACTCGGATGACAGGAGGTACATCACAAGTTATGTGGTGGGTTGTCTTCAGGATTGAGCTTGAAGAGGGATACAAGCCAGGAAACAAATTAGACGGGGTACAGGTATAGGTACAGTGCAGCTATTTATCTCTAAGTGAGAGATTGTTAGGTTGTGGAGCTAAAAGCTTCACTGATGCAAGTAGGGAAGGAGGTTGCGAAGGGTTGCAGAGTGTTACTATCATCAGCATCGGTCAGGCCAACCGACATCGGCAGGGAGGAGATAGGAAGGCAACTGACATCGGTCAAAAGTCGGCCGGCGTCGGCACCCCCAGGGAGACAGGGACTGACATCGGTCACCTGTGGTTTGAGCTGGGAGTATATTACGGGCAGTTGGTTGATGAACCAAGTGTTTGCATGTTGAGAGCCAATTTTAGACTGAGAGCTGCGGATCTAATTATTGTATTAGATGTCTAATTATTGTTTGCATGAGATCTATATAATAGACTCATGGTTGTATTGTAAACTTGTGCTAGAGAGTAAGAGAGCAATTAAGCTCCTTCAAAGAGAAGAGAGCAATGGTGTGTTCCTCCTAGTGCCACAGTACTGGGTGTGGGTGCTGGATTGGAGAATCAGCAGGGTTCTTCATGTATGTATGATCTTGGTCATCAGGTGAGCATGGCTACTATAGGAGATCTGCATGGTAAGTAAGATCATTGATTTGCAGGTGTATGTGTGTGCAAGGTCAAGGTTCACAGGTGTGCAGAACCAGGTTGATTTGTAGGTGTGCAAGATCAGATAGGATAGCAACACAATAGGGAGCAGAATTAGGTGGGGTCTACTTGGAGTACGTGTGTGTACTTGTGGAGTGCGTGGAGCACTTGTGGAGTGCATGGAGCACAGGTGTAAGGTGAACACCAACTCTGTGTTTGAGTTGGGTGTTGGGACCTAAGAGAGAGCTTTGAGGGAAGATTTACTGTTTATGCCCTAGAGGTGTGGGAGCCCTAGAGGTGTGTAAGGAAGAAGAACTGTGGCAGCCTTCTTTGTTGTATTTCCTTTTGAAAGAGTTTTAATACAAGTTGTGTATTGTCTCTCATATCATGTGTTATTTCTGAATTCTAGTTACTTGTGTATTCTGGTTAATTTCTGCATATTAAGTTGCTTGGTAATCAATTGTGTGCTTCCAATTATTTATCCCAACAGGGGAGTCAATTGGAGTTACGGTGCAAAAGTTATGGCTCTCAAAAGTTCTATCATCAATTGGGGTAGAACCATCACTTGAATTATTGCCCAGATTAAGTAATCTATTTGATATGGTAGAGAATGCTATAGATGTTGAAGAGTGCCAAGAGCTCTCATTGATTGCTCATATTGTGAATAAATAGACCAAGCTCAAGGAAAAGACTAAGGTACTAGTTGAGGCTAGTCCTGAGATGTGTATGAATCCAAGTGAACATCCTACTATTGTTGAGCAAGCTTCATGTAAGGAACATATATTATATATACCTAGTGGTGAGTTTCCAAGCTACAAGGCTGATGCTTCAAATGAAAAGGTATATCAAGATTCCATAGCTACTCCATGTGTTTTCAATTTTATCTTAGAAGAGGAGAGTGATATAGAAAATGAACCAATTGTCATAGTTCAAACTAAAGAGAATAGAAGAACAAGAGCAAGAAGTCTTATAGCTATAAGAGGATTCTAGTGGTTACTGAGGAGATGTGGGTCACTCCTAGCTTCACTTTGTTTTAGAGGATAGTGGTGTAAAGGATGTCTCTATCTATGCTTCTAAAGAGACACTTTTTAGTGGAGAAGAAAGTGTTGTTGTGGTGATCTTGAGATGGTCATAGAAGACTAGAGTTGAGTGTTCTCAGTTGGAGTAGGTATGTCCAGGTGGAAAATATGCTAAGGTGATGTCATGATGTTGATAAATGTATATAGACTAGTATACATGGTCAGATTGAAGGTTCTCAGATGGAAAAGAAGAATTTGTGATTTATCAAGATGATCTTTTTACATATAAAGGTCTATTGAACTTATTCTAGCTTGATCCAGGTGGTTTTGTGATCTAAAGGTATGTTGAAGTCAATTTGGAGATTTTTATTTACTCTCAAGTTTCCTAGTTTATGCGTAAAAGTATGCATGTCCTAAAATGGGTTATAGAATGTATGGGTTCCCAAAGATGTGAAATCTCAATTTTTGGTCCATAATGTTAGGTTGTGGAGCTAAAAGCTTCACTGATGCAGACATGGAGGAGGTTGCAGGATGAGTTGCTGAGTGTCACGGAGACTGGCGTTTGGTTTGGCCAACCGACGTCGACAGTATTAGACAAGGAAGCAACCGACGTCGGTCAAGGATTGGCCGGCATCGGCGACCCCCAGGCGGACAGGGACCGACGTCGGTCACCTGTGTGGTTCGACTGCGAGCTAATTACGGGCAGTTAGCTAACAAACCAAGTGTTTGCATGAAGAGAGCTATTTTTAGACTGAGAGCTGCGGATCTAATTATTGTAATTAGATGTCTAATCATTGTTTGGATGAGATCTATATAATATACTCATGGTTGTATTGAAAAAGTTGTTCTAGTTTGAGTTGAGCAAAGTTTGCTCCTTCTGTGTGTGAAGTGAGTAAGGGTGCTCCTCCTAGTTCCCTATCAGTGCCAAGCTTGGTACTGGTTGGAGAATCATAAGGACTTGGTGAGGCAAGGACAAGGGTTCTTCAGGGTGTAGAGTGATCTACATGGTAAGTAAGATCGTTGATCTGCAGGTGTGTGTGTGTGCAAGGTCAAGGTTCACAGGTGAGCAGAACCGTGTTTGATTTGCAGGTGTGCAGGATCATATAGACAGCAACACAACAGGGAGCAGTATCAGGCAGGATCTACTTGGAGTACAGGTGTGTACTCGGATAGAGCAAAGAAGAAGGCAAGGGAGTTCCTTCCATAAGTATGGTCTGTTGAAGTGCAGGTTATTGTAGGTTCATGGGAGATCTACTTGAAGTACATTGAGTACTTGTGGAGTACGTGGAGTACTTGTGGAGTGCGTGTAGCACTTGTGGTGTGCGTGGAGCACAGGAGGTGAAGACCAACTCTGTATTTGAGTTGGGTGTTGGGACCTGAGAGGGAGAGCTTTGGGGAGAAGAATTACTGTTCACTTGAGGTGTGGGAAACCTCTGTAAGGTGGTGGAGAAGAAGTGGCATCTTCTTTATTGTATTCTTTTCTGTATAAAGTGTTAATACAAGTTGTGTATTGTCTCTCATATCATGTGTTATTCTGAATTCTAGTTACTTGGTGAATCTGGTTAATTTCCGCATATTAAGTTGCTTGTTTTGGTAATCAAATTGTGTGCTTCCGGTTTTCTCCCAACAAGTGGTATCAGAGCAAGGTTGTTGGCTCATAGCTTGATACCACCAACAAGTGGTATCAGAGCTAAGGTTGCAGGAAGCTGGTTTTGTGTTTGGTTACAGGGCACTCTCAGGGGTTTCTGATTGAGTGGGAGTAGAGCAACAGCAGATCAAAGTAAGCTAAGAATGGAGGAGTTGAAAAGCACAGATGGTTACTCACGGTCCTATGGAAAGAAAGAGCAGGTAAAAGATTATTGTTGGTTGGTAGCAGATCAGCATGAAGAAACTGAAGAAGTAGATGTTGCAGGTGTTATTGCACAGGATGTTCTTGGAGGTTTCTTGGATAAAGTTGAATCTTGGATAAAAGATTCGGTTGCCTCTTTCCATGCAGCCCTAGGTAGAGGAGCTGGTGAGCCTTGCCAAAGAATTGGCAAAGGGGAAGTGAAGCTGAAATTGCAGGCGGCCAACACACAGGTGTTGATGAAGGTCATGCAGGTCCCAGGTTTGGAGATATGGCTAATTTCTTCAGAAAGATTGGGTGATGAGAGATGCACAAGAACTCTCACAGCGGATGCACTTGAATTAGCTGGTGGTAAGAAAATAGGTATTCTTTATCTACTTGTTTATATTACTGATTCTTCTTTTGTTGCGGAGACGTGGCTTCGTAGGCTTGGTCACATGAGCAGGGAGGAGATGCATGTTCTTAAGTGGAAGACAGATATATTTGATAGGCTTAAGAACTGGAAAGCCTTGGTGTTTATGGAGGAGATGGCGGACAGAACCCAGTGGATGTGGCTGGATACTTCTGAGCAGGGCAGTTTGGACATGGGTATTGATTCAAAGAAGCTCGCAGGTAAAAAGTCATCACTCACAGGCGAACACAGGTACCGATGTCGGTCAGGAGGAACTGGCGTCGAACAGACAGGTGCCGATGTCGGTCATGTGCAGACCGAAGCCGGCAGTGTCAAGCAAAGTAAGACCGACGTCGGTCATTGGAACTGACGTCGGCAGTAGGTAAGACCGATGTCAGTTAGAAGGACCGATGTCGACAGCAGGGACACCAGCGGTTGCAGGTTGGTAGTCAGGGACAGACGCATTAGAACCGACGTCGGTCGGATGTAGACTGTGGGGTGACCGAGGTCGGTCACTGTAACGGATTTTGGGTGGACAGCACGCTGTCAAGGAGTCTCAAACACCCATACGGAGGACTGAAGGCATAAGTAGGCCCTCAAATTCGTTGTTCCTCTTCTTTATACATGTTGCTGATTGTAGAGCAGGAAGGATCCAGGAAACAGGTGTGAGCTTGGCATGGATGAGGATGTGATTCCTTGGAGGAGAACCAGACAGGTGTGTTTTGGTAGGGATGCCAGCAGGTATGAAAGCCCAGAGACGAATGGATACCTTAGTAGAAGAATAGAGAGAACGAATACGTGAGATGAAAGATCAGGTATATGGTCTTGAGGAGCTACAGGACAGTGGTACAGGGTTTGACAGGTGGAGGACGAAGCATGGCTTCAGTCAATGTCAGGGTAACTACTGTGGTTTGTCTTACCAGGTGGATGATGAGTCATGACATCATTCTGTTGCTGTATGTGGATAGTATGCTAGCTAGCAGGGGTGTACATACAGGATTTTGCTGAGCTAAGGGTAAGATTAGTTCAGTGGCATGTCAGGGGGAGTTTGGAGCAGCGGAATTCTTTGACATGGGAGACATGGAGGTCACAGGTTGATTTTGTCTCGAGTGGGAGCTGATGTGAATCAGGTGTTGGTGAGGTTCAGGATGCAGAGCCGAAGCACACTAAGGGCTGGACAGGTACAGTGTCCGAAATCACATGAGGTCTGGTATAGACCTGAGTATTCCCATGCAGTGGGAGCTGTCAGAGAGTTAGGAGCCAATTCGGGGAAGTGGGTTCTCAGGTATTTGAGAGGGACCAGCAGCAGGTATACATGCAGGGTCAGGACTTCACTACATGGATTTGTAGGTTCGGATGTGGCAGGGTACTCGGATGACAGGGGGTACACCACGGGTTGTGTGGTGGGTTGTCTTCAGGGTTGAGCTTGAAGAGGGATACAAACCAGGAAATAGATTAGACGGAGTACAGGTACATGTACAGTGCAGCTATTTATCTCCAAGTGGGAGATTGTTAGGTTGTGGAGCTAAAAGCTTCACTGATGCAGACATGGAGGAGGTTGCAGGATGAGTTGCTGAGTGTCACGGAGACTGGCATTTGGTTTGGCCAACCGACGTCGGCAGTATTAGACAAGGAAGCAACCGACGTCAGTCAAGGATCGGCCGGCGTCGGTGACCCCCAAGCGGACAGGGACCGACGTCGGTCACCTGTGTGGTTCGACTGTGAGCTAATTACAGGCAGTTAGCTAACGAACCAAGTGTTTGCATGAAGAGAGCTATTTTTAGACTGAGAGCTGCGAATCTAATTATTGTAATTAGATGTCTAATCATTGTTTGGATGAGATCTATATAATAGACTCATGGTTGTATTGAAAAAGTTGTTCTAGTTTGAGTTGAGCAAAGTTTGCTCCTTCTGTGTGTGAAGTGAGTAAGGGTGCTCCTCCTAGTTCCCTATCAGTGCCAAGCTTGGTACTGGTTGGAGAATCATAAGGACTTGGTGAGGCAAGGACAAGGGTTCTTCAGGGTGTAGAGTGATCTACATGGTAAGTAAGATCGTTGATCTGCAGGTGTGTGTGTGTGCAAGGTCAAGGTTCACAGGTGAGCAGAACCGTGTTTGATTTGCAGGTGTGCAGGATCATATAGACAGCAACACAACAGGGAGCAGTATCAGGCAGGATCTACTTGGAGTACAGGTGTGTACTCGGATAGAGCAAAGAGGAAGGCAAGGGAGTTCCTTCCATAAGTATGGTCTGTTGATGTGCAGGTTATTGTAGGTTCATGGGAGATCTATTTGAAGTACATTGAGTACTTGTGGAGTACGTGGAGTACTTGTGGAGTGCGTGTAGCACTTGTGGTGTGCGTGGAGCACAGGAGGTGAAGACCAACTCTGTATTTGAGTTGGGTGTTGGGACCTGAGAGGGAGAGCTTTGGGGAGAAGAATTACTGTTCACTTGAGGTGTGGGAAACCTCTGTAAGGTGGTGGAGAAGAAGTGGCATCTTCTTTATTGTATTCTTTTATGTATAAAGTGTTAATACAAGTTGTGTATTGTCTCTCATATCATGTGTTATTCTGAATTCTAGTTACTTGGTGAATCTGGTTAATTTCCGCATATTAAGTTGCTTGTTTTGGTAATCAAATTGTGTGCTTCCGATTTTCTCCCAACAAGTGGTATCAGAGCAAGGTTGTTGGCGCATAGCTTGATACCACCAACAAGTGGTATCAGAGCTAAGGTTGCAGGAAGCTGGTTTTGTGTTTGGTTACAGGGCACTCTCAGGGGTTTCTGATTGAGTGGGAGTAGAGCAACAATAGATCAAAGTAAGCTAAGAATGGAGGAGTTGAAAAGCACAGATGGTTACTCACGGTCCTATGGAAAGAAAGAGCAGGTAAAAGATTATTGTTGGTTGGTAGCAGATCAGCATGAAGAAACTGAAGAAGTAGATGTTGCAGGTGTTATTGCACAGGATGTTCTTGGAGGTTTCTTGGATAAAGTTGAATCTTGGATAAAAGATTCGGTTGCCTCTTTCCATGCAGCCCTAGGTAGAGGAGCTGGTGAGCCTTGCCAAAGAATTGGCAAAGGGGAAGTGAAGCTGAAATTGCAGGCGGCCAACACACAGGTGTTGATGAAGGTCATGCAGGTCCCAGGTTTGGAGATATGGCTAATTTCTTCAGAAAGATTGGGTGATGAGAGATGCACAAGAACTCTCACAGCGGATGCACTTGAATTAGCTGGTGGTAAGAAAACAGGTATTCTTTATCTACTTGTTTATATTACTGATTCTTCTTTTGTTGCAGAGACGTGGCTTCGTAGGCTTGGTCACATGAGCAGGGAGGAGATGCATGTTCTTAAGTGGAAGACAGATATATTTGACAGGCTTAAGAACTGGAAAGCCTTGGTGTTTATGGAGGAGATGGCAGACAGAACCCAGTGGATGTGGCTGGATACTTCTGAGCAGGGCAGTTTGGACATGGGTATTGATTCAAAGAAGCTCGCGGGTAAAAAGTCATCACTCACAGGCGAACACAGGTACCGATGTCGGTCAGGAGGAACTGGCGTCGAACAGACAAGTGCCGATGTCGGTCATGTGCAGACCGAAGCCGGCAGTGTCGAGCAAAGTAAGACCGACATCGGTCATTGGAACTGACGTCGGCAGTAGGTAAGACCGATGTCAGTTAGAAGGACCGACGTCGACAGTAGGGACACCAGCGGTTGTAGGTTGGTAGTCAGGGACAGACGCATTAGAACCGACGTCGGTCGGATGCAGACTGTGGGGTGACCGAGGTCGGTCACTATAACGGATTTTGGGTGGACAACACGCTGTCAAGGAGTCTCAAACACCCATACAGAGGACTGAAGGCGTAAGTAGGCCCTCAAATTCGTTGTTCCTCTTCTTTATACATGTTGCTGATTGTAGAGCAGGAAGGATCCAGGAAACAGGTGTGAGCTTGGCATGGATGAGGATGTGATTCCTTGGAGGAGAACCAGATAGGTGTGTTTTGGTAGGGATGCCAGCAGGTATGAAAGCACAGAGACGAATGGATACCTTAGTAGAAGAATAGAGAGAACGGATACGTGAGACGAAAGATCAGGTATATGGTCTTGAGGAGCTACAGGACAGTGGTACAGGGTTTGACAGGTGGAGGACGAAGCATGGCTTCAGTCAATGTCAGGGTAACTACTGTGGTTTGTCTTACCAGGTGGATGATGAGTCATGACATCATTCTGTTGCTGTATGTGGATAGTATGCTAGCTAGCAGGGGTGTACATACAGGATTTTGCTGAGCTAAGGGTAAGATTAGTTCAGTGGCATGTCAGGGGGAGTTTGGAGCAGCGGAATTCTTTGACATGGGAGACATGGAGGTCACAGGTTGATTTTGTCTCGAGTGGGAGCTGATGTGAATCAGCTGTTGGTGAGGTTCAGGATGCAGAGCTGGAGCACACTAAGGGCTGGACAGGTACAGTGTCCGAAATCACATGAGGTCTGGTATAGACCTGAGTATTCCCATGCAGTGGGAGCTGTCAGAGAGTTAGGAGCCAATTCGGGGAAGTGGGTTCTCAGGTATTTGAGAGGGACCAGCAGCAGGTATACATGCAGGGTCAGGACTTCACTACATGGATTTGTAGGTTCGGATGTGGCAGGGTACTCGGATGACAGGGGGTACAGCATGGGTTGTGTGGTGGGTTGTCTTCAGGGTTGAGCTTGAAGAGGGATACAAACCAGGAAATAGATTAGACGGAGTACAGGTACATGTACAGTGCAGCTATTTATCTCCAAGTGGGAGATTGTTAGGTTGTGGAGCTAAAAGCTTCACTGATGCAGACATGGAGGAGGTTGCAGGATGAGTTGCTGAGTGTCACGGAGACTGGCGTTTGGTTTGGCCAACCGACATGGGCAGTATTAGACAAGGAAGCAACCGACGTCGGTCAAGGATCGGCCGGCGTCGGCGACCCCCAGGCGGACAGGGACCGACGTCGGTCACCTGTGTGGTTCGACTGCGAGCTAATTATGGGCAGTTAGCTAACGAACCAAGTGTTTGCATGAAGAGAGCTATATTTAGACTGAGAGCTGCGGATCTAATTATTGTAATTAGATGTCTAATCATTGTTTGGATGAGATCTATATAATAGACTCATGGTTGTATTGAAAAAGTTGTTTTAGTTTGAGTTGAGCAAAGTTTGCTCCTTCTGTGTGTGAAGTGAGTAAGGGTGCTCCTCCTAGTTCCCTATCAGTGCCAAGCTTGGTACTGGTTGGAGAATCATAAGGACTTGGTGAGGCAAGGACAAGGGTTCTTCAGGGTGTAGAGTGATCTACATGGTAAGTAAGATCATTGATCTGCAGGTGTGTGTGTGTGCAAGGTCAAGGTTCACAGGTGAGCAGAACCGTGTTTGATTTGCAGGTGTGCAGGATCATATAGACAGCAACACAATAGGGAGCAGTATCAGGCAGGATCTACTTGGAGTACAGGTGTGTACTCGGATAGAGCAAAGAGGAAGGCAAGGGAGTTCCTTCCATAAGTATGGTCTGTTGAAGTGCAGGTTATTGCAAGTTCATGGGAGATCTACTTGAAGTACATTGAGTACTTGTGGAGTACGTGGAGTACTTGTGGAGTGCGTGTAGCACTTGTGGTGTGCGTGGAGCACAGGAGGTGAAGACCAACTCTGTATTTGAGTTGGGTGTTGGGACCTGAGAGGGAGAGCTTTGGGGAGAAGAATTACTGTTCACTTGAGGTGTGGGAAACCTCTGTAAGGTGGTGGAGAAGAAGTGGCATCTTCTTTATTGTATTCTTTTTTGTATAAAGTGTTAATACAAGTTGTGTATTGTCTCTCATATCATGTGTTATTCTGAATTCTAGTTACTTGGTGAATCTGGTTAATTTCCGCATATTAAGTTGCTTGTTTTGGTAATCAAATTGTGTGCTTCCGGTTTTCTCCCAACACATAAGTGTGTATTGGTTATCTCTAATTGTACAAGAAATTTCAGAGGTGGATGTTGACTAGAAGGAGGTTTTGTTGACTCTAGTTATTTTGAGATTCTAGGGTTTTATGCTATTCTATAAAAGTGGTCTACCTTATGTGTTAAGGTCTAAGGATTATTAATAAGTTGAATGGGCTAAATGGGTTGTCAAATAATGATTCATAGAGATTTTAAGGTTTGTGGTTTTCAAATTATTCATGTTTTTGTTAAAATGGAGGCCTAATTGGCAAGTTGGTTTGTGAAGGACATATATTATAGAAGATGAGATAATTGTTTCAAATGGTGTGCTTGAGGAGGAATATGAGATTACTCCAGATATAAATTTTTAGGTCTTGAAGTTATGTTTACATAAAGTTGTGGGCTCTGCAAGTTCCAAATAGGGCTACTAGGAGTTTAAGAAAGGCCTAGTCTTGAAGATGTGCTTTTTGTTTAGTTTCTCAAAAAAAGGCAAGGCATGAGTTTTTGAAGGTATGGTCTTAGGTGGATCTAGAAATTGTTTCCTATTTTGGTGTGTGGCATGAAGTTCTATTGGTGGTCCTTGAGGTGGTTTGAGAGAGAAGGCTAGTAAGCTTGTATGATGGTTCCTCATGGTGTATGGAGATCTGAAGATGCTCAAGTGATGAAATGGCTCAAAAATCTTATGGGGAGTCCATCTCAGATGTTTCTTGATAATTTCCATCAGATTTTAATGTTTTTGTGTGTTCTTGCTTCATTTGTTGTAGTGCTTAGTTGAAGAGAGTGTTGGCATGGAGCAAGAGGAAGTTGTCAAGGCAAGAAGAGGTAGGCTAAAGGTAAGGGGGAGTTTGTATCATCTTTATAAGGTGTTCCTCTCCTGTTGGTAATTTTTTTTTCAAGTCCTTAGGATCAGTTAGTGCCCACTTTGTCATTGTGTCAAAGGGGGAGAAAGTTCCTATTGTGAGAGTGCTTGAAGAGAGAGAAAGTGAGTTGTATATTGCTATATGATGTTTGTTGACATTAATGAAAAAGGGGGATATTGTTGGAGAGTTATCAATGATGTCATGGTGATGTCATGAAGGTGTCCTATGAGTGGATGAAGTGCTTTGTTAGCCTAAGTGAAAATGACAAAGTGTGTAATGTGTTAGTTCTTGTATGCTTGAAGGAGGCTTGGTTGATCTTCATAGTTTGACTATTTAGAGATGATTAGGGATGAGTCTAAAGCATTGAACATGTGAAATAAGTCCCATAAGAAGTGTTATATGCTTTGATATATTGTGTACATGAGTGGTATTCATCCGGTTTTTCATTGTGTTCATCTAGACTTTTTGGTCAAGTGGCAGAAAATCTGAGTAGGCAGTTTGATGATATCACCATTACCACATGTGGATGAGTTAGGGGGAGTTGGTCATATGGTTGTGATAACATTAGTCCTTAGTTTCTATGTGTTAAATCTTAGGTCATGCACTAAAGCATGCCAAAAGATATGCAAGGGAAAATTTGGGCTCCCAGGTAGTTTTACAATATTTTCCCATATTAGGCTAAATTTGTACAAGGCAAGAAAGAGCCGAGTAAGCAGTTTGATGGTCACATATCTCACACATGTGGATATTTTAGGAGAAGTTTATTATATGGTTTTTTTTAGTTTTGTGCCTAGTTCTTATGCTCCAAATTTTAGGTCATGCGATATAGTGCGATAAAAGATATGCATGTGCAAAGTTGGGCTCCCAAGCATTTTTGACAGTGTTTTCTATGTTCAAATAGAGCCAAATAAGTAGTTTGTTGACATCATATCTTTCAAATATGAAGGTTTCAGGAGTAGATTTATATATGGATGGAATCCCATATGTGAGAGGATCTTATGTGCTAAATTTTAGATCATGTGATTAAGTGTAATGAAAGTCATGCAAAAGTAAAGTTGGCCTCATAGGCAAGTTCTAAGCATAGTTAGCTCTGTGGTAGAGAAATATAAGTGAGAAAATTAATGGAATTATATCTCACATATGCAAAGATTTCATGATAAATTTCATACATGGTTATATTCTCTTATGTGAAAAGATCATATGGTCTAAATTTGAGAACATGCTAGTGAGTGAGGTAAAATATATGACTATGCAAAGTTGGCCTTCTAGGTAGATAAGCAAGATTCCCATACTTAGTAAAATTTACACAAGTTAAAGTTTGAGAAACATTTATGGAGCATGTTTTTCCAGGAATTTAGGATGTAGAGAGATGGTGCCAAAGTGTTTAATGTTTAATGCTGAGCAGAGATAAAGATCGATCTTTTTCTAAGGATCAACGGTGAGCATATGATCATACAGATAGTGATCAATGGTGCATATTAAAGTCAAGTGGTCAAAGTGATAGTTATTTAGCATTATTAAAGATCAAGCTATGGATAGGAGATCGATGGAGTGTATGAGGTCAAAGTTGATAGATTATACGAGATGAGGTCAACATGTTCAAGATTTAACATTTAGGCATTGACATGCTATGCATTAAAGTTTGGACAAGATCAATGGTGTGTGATTGATTTGAGTATCAAGGACATGCGATACAAGCAAAGTGGTGGAAGTTTAAATGTGACCTTTTTCATTTGAATATTTGAATTTTGTAAGGTAGAAACCAGTGCTCTGTATTTTGGCTATATCTCTCGATCTATGCAAAATTTGCTCATGTTGTGAAAAACAAAGATGAAGAAGAATCCATGGTGCATCTAATAAACCTAATTTAAAGATCTGGAAGTATGTATAGTCAAATGTATTAAGGTTAAAATTTTACTATGTGTTTATGCTTGTTATACAAGTAACCTGAGAAGAGTAATTAAGCTTATGAAGATGATGTTTCGATGTTTCATAGTGAATTAGCTATTAGGGAGTGTTATAGACTCCATGAGGATCTTTATGTGCATTATGAAGGATTGACCAATCATATACAGTATGAACAAAGGCTTAAAAGGTGACTGTGTGTTCACTCATTATGATTGTGTAAAGAGATTTATTTGAGCAAATTGTGCTTAAGTAAGAGGGTACTGTGGTGATTGTTGGAACTTAAAGAGGACCTATAGATCATGTGGAATGGGTCTATGCATTTGTAAAGTGTTCCTATATGTTTAGTTTGATTGGAGAAGTGTCAAAGAGATGAATGTGTCTTTATAGTGTTAGGAATATAGAACATAGAGCAATATTAATGAATTAAAGACATAAATAAAATTTAGAAAATACAACACAAGATAGACACAGTTTTAATGTGGTTCACCCAATATAGGCTACGTCCACAATTAAACAACTAGTTCTTCTCTTTATTTATTCCAACAAAATGAAGGGGTAAAACCTACAATACATCCACTATAATCTCCTCTTCACTCACATATAACGTACCACCATAATTACAATGACCTCATATCAAAAAGAGGGTTACATATAGGGTAAAAATGCACAAACATAATTTCTACCATTAGATCTACAACCTAATAGTGAATAGTCCAGATTTACTATGAATTTACAATATTTCACAATGCATTTTCAACAAAATTTTGCTTCAGGGGCACTGCCCCTGAACTTGACCCCCACGATGACCATAGTGGGGGGGAGTTTCCCCCCCACACCCCCTGTTAGGAACTAGGCATTATAATAAGATCAGGCTCCACCATCAAACAATCTCTCACTTGGAGATTGACTATTGTAACTCCACCGCTACAACTCTTCCTTGTAATTTTGTTTGATCTTTGACCCTAACATGTTTCTCATCTTCCTTGTTATCCCTAAAGACCTATTGAAGCTGAAAAACACTCCAAATTCTCCTTTATGACTACTTTTTTTAGTATATCTGTAAGATTCTAACTTATATGGATCTTTTTCAATTTTAGTTGACCATCCTCCAAAATTGAATGAATGAAATGATACCTAAGTTATATATGTTTGGTTCTTGAGTGGAATGTTGAATTATTTGCTAAATGAATTACACTCTATCACTGTATAACTTGAAATCTTCCTGCTTATGCCTCAACTCTTCCATGAACTATTGCATTCATATCATCTCCTTGTTAGCTTCTGTAGCTGCAACATACTCTGCCTTTATAGTTGATAAAAAAATTATATTCTATAATTTTGAAATCCAACTAACTGTTGTATCACCAACAGTGAAAACATAACCTATGGTGCTCTTTCTACCATTTAAATCTCTATCCATGTTTGCATCAACATATCCTTTTAAGGTAACATCTGAACCTTCATTACAAAATCATCTATCAGTGGTCCCTCTCAAGTACTTGAAAATCCACTTGATTGCATCCCAATTATCCTTTCTTGGATTATTCATAAACCATCTAACAACTCCCTCTACATGAACAATATTTGGTCTTATGCACACCATAACATACATTAAACTTCCAACTGCTGAGGTATATGGAAATTTAGACATGTAATTGATTTCTCCATGTGTTTTAGGACATTGTTCCTTGATTAATTTGATGTTCCCTCCCAAAGGTGCACTTACAAGTTTTGCATCTTTCATATTGAACCTGACTAACACCTTCTTGATGTACTTTTCTTGAGACAATGTCAATTTTCTATTTTTCCTGTCTCTTGTTATTCTCATACCAAGGATTTGCTTTGCAACACCCAAATCCTTCATTGTAAAAACAAATTGCTAATTTTCTTTTGAGATCATTTATATCCTGCATGTTAGACCCTGCAACAAGCATTATATCTACATACAATAACAAGATAATATAACTGCCATTATTTGATCTCTTAAAATAAACGTAGTGGTTAGAATGACATCTACGATAACCTTTTTCTATCATAAACATGTCAAATTTCAAATACCACTACCTTGGAGCTTGATTTAGACCATACAAACTCTTCTTCAACCTGTACACCATTTTCTCCTTACCTTTTAATTCATATCCCATGGTTGCTCCATATATTTTTCCTCCTCCAAATCACCATGAAGGAAATTAGTCTTCACATCTAACTGTTCAAGGTGCAAATCTTCTACTGCTACCAAAGTTAAAATAGTTCTTATGGAAGTCATTTTTACAACTGGAGAAAGTATTTTGTCAAAATAAATATCTTTATTTTATGCAAACCCCTTTACAACAAGTCTATCCTTATAACTATTTTTGTCTCCATCTTCTTCCTTCAACCTATAAACCCATTTATTCTACAATGCTCTTTTACCTATAGGCAACTGAACCAAATCCCATGTTTGGTTATGTACCAAGGAGTCCATCTCCTCTTTCATGCCTTGCTCCCACTTCTTTCTGGTTTCTACCTGCATTGCTTCTTCATAGCTTTCTATCTCACCACCATCAGACAATAATAAATAGTAAAATGAAGGAGAGTATCATTCAGGGAGTTTACTTACTCTGGTAGATCTTCTAACTACACTTTTAGGAGTTTGAGGTACTTGCTATTGTTTTAGTTATTACACATTTTGCTTTTCTAGCACTTTTGGAATTTCATTTCCTGTGATTTCATCAAGTACTACATATTCTGTATTTGGCTTTTCTTATTTCTTTCCCTATAATTGATCTTTGTACTTGACCTTATCATTAAAGATCACATCTCTACTCCTAATGATTTTGTGATTTTCAAAATCCCATAAACAGTAACCAAAATCATCAACTCCATATCCAATAAAAGTACATTTCTTGGATTTTGCTTCAAGCTTGGTTTTATTTTATTTATCAATACAGACAAATGCTTCATAATGGAAAGTCTTTAAGAAGGAATAATCTATCTTTTTACTTGTCCATGCTTCTTCTAGAATGCCACCATCTAAAGGACTTGAAGGCCCTTTGTTTATTAAGTAAACAATAATATCCATAGCATTTGCCCAAAACTATAAGGGCAACCCTGCATGTAATCTCATGCTCCTTACATGCTCCATGATTGTCTTATTCATCCTTTCTGACACACCATTTTTTGTGGTGTTCTTAAATCTATCTTCTCTATATGAATCTCATGGGATGAATAATAATTATCAAATTACTTGCTGTAGTATTCACCTCCTTATCTAATCTGACACACTTTAACTTATTTCTTGTCTCATTCTCAACCAAAGCTTTCCATTTCTTAAAAGTATAAAAAACATCAAATTTTTTCATATGCAATAAACCCAAGTTTTTCTAGTTACATTATCCATACAAGTAACATAATATAAAGAGCCACCAAGGGATGATACCTGAGCTGGTACCCATACATCTGTATGCACAAGTTCTAACTTTTCATCCTTTTTTGTCTTCCCAACTCTAAGAAATCTGACTTTCTTCTATTTTCTATACACATAATGCTCATAGAATTCCAAATCCACCTTCTTCAAATATGGCAACAAATTCTTTTAGTGGAGAACTTGCATCCCCTTCTCACTCATGTGCCTAAGTCCATGGGTGCCATAATTTTGTATCCATTTCTGTAGAAGCTAAAGCAACTGTAGAAGTTAAAGCAATAGAAGAGTCAACATTACCATTAGATAAATATAACGTACCTACCTTCTCTCCTTTTGTTATTACCAATGATCATTTAGTGACCTTCCATGAATTTTATATAAATGTAATTGTACAACCCTCACTTCTCAACTACCCTACTGAAATTATATTTCTTCTCAACTCAAGAACATGCCTCACCTCTTCTAGCAACCATTTATTTATGTTCTATAATTTTATCTATATTTTACCCTTTCCTACAATTTTATATGGTTCACCATCACCTAAATAAACTTGTCCAAAATCACCTTGAACATTGTCTTGAAAATATTTCTTATGGGGTATAACATGATATGAAGCCCCTAAATCTAACACCCAAGAATCATTAATGTTATCTAAAGAAAGGATTAAAGCATATTATAACACATCACCTGTTACATTTGCTTTCTAATTTTTATCTTGTCATCCATCTCCTTGTTTTCATTTTTGAAACCAACAATATTTCTTCAGGTGTCCTTGATTGCCACAAATTTAGCACACCAAGGTTCCTCTAGATTTGGATATACCATTGTTAGACTTATCATGATTACCTGGGCCCTTTCCTCTATCCTTTTGTCTTTCCCTATTCTCCATAGTCAAAGTATTACCTGATGTCTCACATGTGCTTTTATATCACATTTCCTCACTAAAAATAACATCAATAACATCATCAAACTTTAAAGTGTTTAAACCAGAGACATAATTACTCATAGCCATGACCAAGCCATTCTAGCTTTTTGGTAATGAGCACAGAATCAAAAGAGCCCTAACCTCATCATCAAAATTTACTCCTATAGAGCTTAACTAATTTGTGATTGTGTTAAATTTATTTATATGATTATTAACGGACCCACCTTCTAAAATTTCTAGATTAAATAAACACTTCATAAGAAATACCTTGTTGGAGGTTGAGGGTTTTTCATATACTCTATTCAATAACTTTATCACATCCATTACTATATTTTATTTTGAAATATTAAGGCTATCAATGCTGCCAGGCATTGCCATATTATTCCTAGTGCCTTTCTATCAAGAACCTCCCAATATTCATTCGTCATAGTTGCTAATTTCTTTGCTATTTCATCCAATGGTAGAAAAAGATCCTTTTAACATAGATAGTCCTCCATTTGTATCTTCTATAGCTAGTAGTTTTGGCCATTGAACTTTTTGACCTTAAAATTTCTTTCTTTTGTCATTACTCCCATTCGAACCATGAACCCTCTTTTTCTATCAGTTTACCTGCCAAATAAACCTTTGGCTTTGATACCAGTTATTAGAAATACATAACATATAACAATATTAATGGATTAAAGATAAAAATAGAATGTAGAAAATACAACACAAGATAGACATAGATTTAATGTGGTTCATCCAGTATGGGCTACGTCTATATAGAAACAACCAGTTCTTCTCTTTATTTAGTCCAACAAAATGAAGGGATACAACCTACAATACATCCACTGTAATCTCCTCTTCATTCACATATAACATGTCACCATAATTATAATGACCTCACATCAAAAGGAGGGTTACATATAGGGTAAAAATGCACAAACATAATTTCTACCATTAGATATGCAACCTAATAGTGAACAGTCCAATATTACTATGAAATTACAATATTTTATAATGCATTTTTAACAAATTTTTTTTTCGAAGGCACTGCCCCCAAACTTGACCCCCACAGTAAGAATAGTCAGGGGGCATTGCCCCACCCATACCCCCCTATTGGAAATTAGGTATTATAATAAGATCAGGCTCCACTAGACCTAAAAGTGACTTCGACCTATTTGAAAGTGGATTATGCTTAAGTGTGTCCCATGTGAAATGCCTTAAGGGTGAAGGCATGTATTGTGGCTGACAAGGAAAATTTTGGACTTGATAATTCATGAATGCTCTATATATAGTGAAACCAAATGTGTTGGTTTCTAGACTTGTGGAAACTTGAAAAAGATTAGTGCAAGGTCTATATGAGAGTTGTAAAGTCAAGGAGAGATAGATTGCCCAGTTGATGAGTTAATGAGTAGAGAAGATTGAGGACTATGTGTATGACCTGTAGGTCATTTTTCTAATGTCTAAATAGTGCTCTTGTAGTTTGAAGATATGTGAAGAGGTTTGAGTGTGCATATGAGGATAGTTTGAGTTAAAGAGAGAGATTGTGACATGCCTATGTTAGAGGCTTACATGAGATAAAAAAGGAGTTTGTATAGGTGTTAAAAAAATAAAGATCCATCATCGTGTGTTGAAGACATCATTTCTAAGGTGGAGGTGTTAAAAGGAGGGTCTAAAGGACTTGGTCTTCTTTAGGGGTAATTGATCTTTTTGAAATAGGTGTTTCACTAAATACCTTTGGTTAGGAGGATATGATCAAGATTTTCTAGTCTAAAGGAATTGATTAGTCTCTTGTTTGTAATTTCTTATAGGACAATAGTGTGTGTTGCAGGCTTGAGAGTGGGTTTTGTTGTCACTTAGATATGCACCCTTTGAGGAGATGCAAATCTCTCCTCATCCAAGTGGCACAATAGAATCACCTCTCAGCTTGTGGGTAGCCTAAGGAATGAGGTGAGTCTCTAGATAGGACTAGCTCCCTTGATGTACCACTTAGGATTGCAACTAAGAACAACTTTGGGGGGTTTAAAAGGGAAAAAGAAACTGAAATCAAATCTAAACTAATGGAGGTGATATACTAGATAGATTTATGACATCCAAACATATGCATATGACACTTAAGACCAAGCAACAAACCAAACATATGCTTTCCCAATCTACAACTTCTTACATCAATATTACATTATGAGGTCAAGATGAACATCATGGATAGGAGGAATAGACAAGAGGACTTGAATGGAATTGATGAAGAGAAAAACTCACTTAATATTTGAAATATCTTAATAATACTTCACATGCCCTACAAGAAGAAGTATTCCAACTGCAAATAGGTTATAAGAATGAGCTAACATGCTAAGGAAATGAGAGTGTCACTCAAGCAAAATCAAACATTCAAGTACCCAAACTAAGTAAAATCATGGAAGAGGTAACCCTTAGTCATTTTATTGATCAAAAGGTATACAATTGAGTAGGGCTTTACCATACTCAGGTGGATCATCCAATACAATGCCAAAATGGCTAAGTCTTATAGAGTTTGAGAGAGAGAGTGAAGAAGAGAAGTTCAAAGGTCACAAGGACACTTGTAAAGCTAATAAAAGGAGTTAATTATGTATGTGAGAAGGATTTGGGATAAACCATGCAAGTTTTTTAAGTCCAAGTTTTAACTCAAGTCATCAAAGTTATGCAAAGTGGCCTAAAACTTTGTTTCTTACATAGAAAATTGCCTTCATGATTAGGCCTATTTGTGTGAATTTTAACTAAACTAAGGAAAGTACAATGATTTTAATTAAAGGGAAGGCTCTCATACATGCCTCTACATGCATTAGTTTCATTCTTGGTCTTCTATAATCACCTGGAAGAGATCCATCACCACATGCACTCTAGGAAACATCCTTCTCATGCACCTTGCACACTTGTCTTAAAATTTGGATTCAATTGTTCATTACAATCCATAAAAGGTAGTGGTTGAAATTTTTAAAGAACCTCAATGGCCTTGGAAGCATTAGGGGCACTTTAAAATCATTTTACTTAAATATTTCCTCCCTTCTCTCTAGCTTGCCCAATATGCTAGATTTGACTAGTTAAGTTGGAGGCTATTGTTTGAACCCTCAAGAGTTGTTTCAGGAAATATAATGACAATATAGAGTTATAAAAAGTCTAAATATTCCTCCCAAACTTTATTTCATCTCCAAAATCCTTTTTTAGCCTACACAACATAAAAAATGGTCAAAATAGCCTATTTATGCCATGTTCTTACAGGTATGTACATCCAAAAGGCATGTGGAGCAGCTTTATGGATTCCTCTCCAACGTAAAAAAGGTTTCATGAGAATTTTTTTCCATTTATTAGCTATCTAACTCCATTTTCACAAACTAGTCCTTAGCAAGGGTTTAGGAGGGTTTTAGAGCAATTTTAGGTCTTAAGGATTGTTCATAAAAGTTTCACATCTAACTTACCAAAAAATTCCTCAAAAGTGATCTTAAAAGACCTTATTAATATCTCCAAATTCCTTTTACTCCCATGCAAAACCTTAGGTGAGATATGAGTGTTCAAAATCATCTATTTGAGCTCTTTTCCTTGTTTCCATAGGCTTGATGTTGGTTTCAGGAATGAAAATGAGTTTTCTTGGTTCTCTTTGCACTCCAAAAGCCTTAACACCTCTGTGTAGGACCCAAAAACATTATTTAATAGGTTTTAAATCATGTCTAAGTATAAAAATGTGAAAGTCCCTCAATTTGGGCATAGGCCTAATCCTTGCTTAGTAGGCCTTTTTCAAGCTTAAGCTTAAAATGCTACTTTTTTGAAATTTTCCCTTCACTTAAATGGCTTGATCACCTCCTATTTGACCTCAAGGGAATGTTTCAATATGTCACCAGGCTTATCTCTTTCTAAAATGGTGGATGACCCTCTAATTGGCCTTCGGCCTAGTGTTGTCCTTATAGCCTATTTGTACTTCAAGGTCCAAAAATGACCTCTTGAAGATTTCCTTGCTTCTCAGTCGCTCAAAATCATTTACTATATATTTATGAACATTCCTCCATAAGTTGTAATGCCTATGTTAGGCTATAAATGACATTGGTATCTCATTAGTCTCTAGGCCTTAAACTTTATTCTTGTGTCATGACTGCAATCTTTGGTATCTAGAACAATTTTTTGCATTTATTCTATTTTAATTTGATTTCCCATGATCGAATAAGTGTTTTATATATTTCCAAACCTTCTTGAATGGTATATAAATCTTTTGGCTTCATCTTTTATCCTTTTCCCTCAAAACTACCAGTCTTGTGATGAAAGAGAGTACCCCTATTCTGAGATAAAATAGGGTGTATTTACCCTATTTATTTGAGAAATATGAATATTAGAGGTGTTTTTACAAGTAATAATTACTCTCCATACCAAAATTTGTCCCTTTGTCTAGTCATTTGATCTCTCTATCTTCCAAAAAGCTAAACAAACTCCTCATTTGCAGACTGTGTACTGTGATTCTCCAAACTGACTGTATATTGTGTGATTGAGGGTTTTTTTAATAAATTTGTTCCATGAAAAAATGGCATGATGAATGGTGTTGGAGGCATCATAAAAGTTATAAACACCATTTTTTTCTATTGATTCACTTCATCCTTTCATGTAAACCTTCCCACCCTTGACTGAGACAAAATTGAGTTATCTTTTGACTATGACTGCTCTTGATGTTTTGATTGTAGGTGGTTTTTATAGTTGAGGTATATCTTCATGTATATGGGACACTAGTGAAAAAATTCAATACTATCATAGTCTTTTATTTTTCCTATTTCATGTATCCTCTTTCCAACATTTAGAAAGGCTATTTTTTAAGCTATTATCTGCCTATTATGGTATATGCTTGTTGACCTTCTTGTAGATGTATGTGCTAACTCCCTTAGAATTTATCATGGAAAACGAGGGTTTATTTTGAATCCACTTTGGTAATAAAACACTTTTTTTTCTTTCTCTCATGTTATATGCCTTTAAACACCATCAACTTACTAAACTAGTTCACAGTCTACCTGAGTGAGATAAACCCTTAAGACCCTGCCTACTGTAGGTATCATTTTCATCAACTAAGATTTATTGTGTTATTTGAAAAGTTACTTAAACCCCTTCTGGTCACATATCCTCCTCAACCATTTTATATCTATTCATATTCTTTTAAAAGACATAAACTATGTTCCTTCTCTTATACTGAGCCACTCCGTAAAACCTTGTTGTAGGTCATTGTATCTTCCAAGCCTGAGGAGTACTTGTAGGTTGCTATGGGTTAATTTAGATCTTTTTTTAGACATTTTTAGGATTTCCTTGACATTCCATTCCATATTTTAAATCTTTATTTCACTTAATTTTATTTCAACTATCACATAGAAGCTTTACTTTAGTCCTCTGTCGTCTTACAATCACTCAATGTTGACTGGGGGTAGGGTCCTGTAAGTGTACATGCATTCATGAGGATATTATATTTGCCTCCTAGGATACTTAGAATATTTATAAATCCTCCAATCACCTCATTTATATGATCATACCCCTATACTCATGTATGAAATAAAAGAGACCCTTCCTTTACTTGAAAATTCTATGTTGGTTGTAGGTATTTGCCTTCATAGCCTGTGTATGAATAGGGTATGTGATTGGAGGACTAAAACAATTTTTTTTTATCTTATTATATGATATATTAACCCATTAATATCACCTAAACCATTTGGAATCATCTACGTGTGGAATATATCCTAGTTTGCAACTTTGGTGGAGAAAGGTCACTTGTAAACTCAGACCTGTAGACAACATTGAGATAATTCAGTGTTTTTTTAAGGCCATCTAGATCTTAAAACTATCATCCTCAATTTTTCATTATCCATTCCAACTTGGAAATATTTTTATCCATTCTAGGGACTATAAGGTTCACATAGATAGATTTTACAATTTACTTAGTAAACAAAGTATAGGGTATTCATAAAACCTCTTGGGCCTTTGTTTACTCAATTTAGCGAAGAGAGCCTTTAACAATGTCATATGATGCTCTGAAAGCCTTTCTACTTCAAATTTCTCACTTGAAAACTCATAAAGGTTTTCTATGCTAAATCCATACAAGAGAGCTTTTTTTAAGTCTCTGTCATACCCCAAATTCCTTCATTAAGAGTTCTCATTATTTGTTAAGAACACTTGTTAACACTCATTCTAGTATACATGCAACAAACTTCTCTAGTTTTCCTTAGAGTGAGTCATATACATTATCATAAGATTTTATAGGTTTAATGTCTCTCTAAAAACCTCAAAATGATCCTTTCAACTCTCAAAATGATCCTTTCAACTCTCAAAATGATCCTTTCAACTCTCAAAATGCTTGAAACTCATACTAAGGCTCTGGTGATGTCATCATGGAGGCTGTAGGTGCATTGGCTGGAAGTGGATAATGAGTATGGGAAAGTGGAAAAAGATGGACCAAAAGACCTCATGATCATATTAAACCTATTTTAAACCTTAATTAATCATGATTGAAATCAAGGGGAACTTGAGACAAGCTCAAAACATTACTTTCAACATGGAAAACATCTGAAATTACTAAAAAAGAGGCAGACAATATGTTGAATGACTAGTCTACCATGGTGGAGACATGGGCTTGCAAACATGATAATCAAGGAGACCTATATGGAAGGTGATAAGAGGTTATGGATATGTTAAAAACATGTATATGAAACTAAAATAACCCTCTATATCCTTTGACAAGGCACAAAACTCTTGGAAATGATGAAGCTGCCCATAACTCAAAAAATTGCATCCTCTTGAAAATTGAGATGATTAACACCTAAAAACCTTACAAAACATGAAGCCAAGTGTGGATAACATTATATGAGGAAGATAAAAATATCTGGAAGCAATATCAACATTTTGTTCATATGGAGTTGTTCAAACCAAGAGAAAACTGACAGGGTACACAGATTAGTAGGCAGTATTAGAAGCTAAACTTTAAATGGATGGTTCATGAAGGGAAAGCCACCATTCCTCAAAATTATTATATATATTTCAATGTATATAAGTTTATAATATTACCCTAGGCATATTTTTCCTGAAACCCCTTTTGTTGATCATACTAAGCAAAAACCTACAAGTCCCTTCAGTCTGCTAAGAAGAGCAAGAAGAGAGCTGAATGGTTTTGGCTTGGAAATGGAACCTTCAGGTCAATTAAAATGTGGAGATGAGTTTAGGGGATATTAAGAGACACTTTTACATCTTATCCAAATGGCACACTTCTCAAGGAGGTCATACAAGTGCCGAACTCATTCTTTTCTTTAAGAAAACTACCTTTTTCTAAGTAACTTGACAATCTTTAGTTAGTGATAGTTACTAAAAATATCCTAGGACACATGGCACGTGATACAACTCTTTGAAACTTTCACATTTCTTGATAGACCTATACAAAGCATTAAATGCATCTATTTGACCCCTTAAAATGATAAATGGATCTAGAGAACTAATGACTAAAGTTATTATAACATCAATTGACATTAATTGACCTATAAAACACCTTATAACAAGATATTAGACCCCCTGTAGACCAAAAAAACTATTTTTTTGATTATAGGTGCCCTAATTTGACTAAAAATTCAAATTTGGTCAACACATTGGAGACTCATAGGGGTAGTATGCCTGCTATACTAACTAGACCAGTAGCCTTATTAGTCCATTAGGCTTAGGAATCATCTAAGGATTGAGACAAACAAGAAACCCTTTGAACATTGACCCAAATCTTTGATCAAACAAGACACTAATACTACCTTCACTACACAAAGCAAAGGACACACACAAAATAAGACAATAAACACACATATGTGCCTAAAGCACTTAGGAAAATTAGGAAAAATCCTATTATGTTCAACTAACAATGAACATACTTCCCTGTTGGATCAGATAGGAAGTCTCTTAGGTCTCTTCCATGACAAGAAACCTCATGGTGCCAAACAAGTATTTTATTGAAGTAGACACTTTGTGATTCACCTTCCTTGTTTGCCACTTTGATTAGCATGTATTCAATTGGATAAAATTCAAACATATCTCCAACATATATGTATTTTTCTTATTCTTTGAGACATATATTATGCTGGTCATTTATGCTAGCATAGTTCATTAATGCATTAATGGCTTCAATTTTATCATTGTAAGGCCCATTTAGCTCATGTCCATCTTGTTATGTATCTTGAACCAACTCATCTTTCTCTATTTCTTCAAGAAGCTTGACAAACTGATCTCTTGCTTCTTTATTGCTCTCTTGAGGAAGGGATGCTACTTTGATGTTACAATTAGTATAATAGTCTTCTAGTTCATCCTAAAAGGAATCACTTGCTTATTCAATCTGTTCATGGTATCCTTCTTCAATATCAAAACCATACCAATCTAATTATTCTTCTTTTTGATCAAAGACTAAGACATTATCTTGTTAATGAGAATCTTTTTGAATCTCCTCATCATCACCTTCCATAGATTGTTCACTATCTTCAAAAAAAAAAATGGAAGCTCATCAAGTAGAGATAGTGAAAGTTCATCATGTTTACATGACTCCATACCTATTTCTTCTTCTCCATTCTTATTATCTTCTTCACCCTTGAATTCTAAAATTTTATCCTCCACCTTACATAAGGAATGTTCTCCTTTTATCAGATGAGAGGGTGGGAAGGCAAGAAATTTCCTTTACTGAGTTGAATAATGTTGAAATATCTTTATTCTCTTCTTTATATCCTACAATCACCATTTCAAAGCTTGGAAAACTTCCATCACTTGAAGCCACTTCAGATTGAGGAATAGGAGGATGACTTACTAGATCTACGTTTCTATTCATATGAGCCCCACCAACCTCTTTTTTATTTTCCTCTTTAGGTTGTGCTTGAATTTTAAGGATATCCTTCCAACATGTGAAACCAATAGGCATAACTTCTTCCTTCCTTTCTTCTTCAAGCTTTTGGGCTGATTCATGATGAGAACTCCACCAACTTGGGATCTTGATATCATGTGTCTCCTCCTGATGATAGGCAATAACTTCATTCACCTTCTCAAGTTCTTGAGTTGGTTTATGATGTACATTTCTCCAACTTGGGATCTTGATATTGGATTGAAGAACTTGAGAAGGTTGAGGGAGACTAGGAAGATTTTGCACAAGATAGATGTATTGGTTTCTATGAGGGATATGTTGACTTTCCTCAAAGAAGGGCTCACAATTTAGGAAATTAGAATAGTTAGTTTCCATAGAAGGCTACTCTAATCTCTTTTGGTGTTAGATTTCCAAATGCAAGAGATTAATAGTTGGAAGAGTTTGCTTTAGCATAGGAGGGGATGCATTAAATGGGCTAGCAGGCTTAGTCATTCTTCTTTGATGAGCAAGTGTTGTCTGTAAAAAAGGATTTGGAATGAGAGAACCTTGATTGGGTGTAGAAAAAGATGCTTTGAGTGCACTAGAAGGTTGGTTCATTTTCTTATGGTGAGCAAGTGCCATTTGATATAAGGGATTTGGGGTACAAGGAGAGGGTTCCTTTTGCATGGGAGAAGGTCATCTTGGGATGGAAGAAGGCACACAAATCTGATTGTATTGGGTGGGTTGACTCCTCCATCTTACTAGTCTCTCTTCCATGGATTGCATGGCTTGAGTTTGCCTAAACAAGCAGTCCTCTTTATGAATTATCTCTTGCTGGTATCTATTGTACTCATTCAAGCCATCTATCTCTATCATTTTTTTTATCATACTCTAACATTATCTCCCTAACACACTTATGTTGACTAGGAGAAGGAAAATTTAGAGAGCTACTTGAGGTGATTCCATGAACAACATAGCTTGATCAAAGCTATGTGAAGGAACATGAGATCCATATTGCTCAAAAATAGGATTATACATACCAAAATCTGATTTTTTGATGCACTAGGGTTGCTTGACCAGCTGATTCAATGTAGAGTCACCATTGGTATTGATTGAGATTCTTTTAAAAGGTTGATTGGTTGAAGAACACACCAAGAATTCTCCAACTCCTTGGACAAATAGTCCCACTGAGCATGCCAAAAACTATTGTTACCATGATACACACCCTTTGAGGAGATGCAAATCTCTCCTCATCTAAGTGGCATAATGGAATCACCTTTAGGCTTGTCGGTAGCCTAAGGAATGAGGTGAGTCTCTAGATAGGGCTAGCTCCCTTGATGTACCACATAGGATTGCAACTAAGACCAACTTTGGGGGTTGAAAAGGGAAGAAGAAACTGAAAGAAAAGCTAAAATAATGGAGGTGATACACAAAATATATTGATGACATCCAACCATATGCATATGACACTTAAGACCAATCAATAGACCAAACATACACTTTCCCAATTTACAACTTCTTACATCAATGTTACAATGTGAGGTCAAGATGACCATCTAAGATAGGAGGACTAGAAAAGAGGCCTTAAATGGCACTGATGAAGAGACAAACTCAATTAATATTTGACATATCTCAATAACACTTCACATGCCCTATAAGAAGAAGTTTTCCAACTATAAATAGGTTGCAAGAATGAGCTAACATGCTAAGGAAATGAAAGTGTCACTTACGTAAAATAAAACATTCAAGTACACACACTAAGTAAAGTCATGGAAGAGGTAACACTTAATCCTTTTATTTATCAAAAGGTATACAATTGAGCAGGGATTTTCCATACTCAAGTAGAGCATCCAATACAATACCAAAACGGCTAACTCTTGTAGAGTTTAAGAGAGAGAGAAAAGAGAAGTTCAAGGGTCACAAGGACACTTTTCAAGATGATAAAAGGAGTTGTGCATTTGAGATGGATGTGGGATGAACCATACAAGGTATAGAAGTCCAAGTGTCAACTCAAGTCATCAAAGCTATACAAAGTGGCCTAAAACTCCTTTTCTCACTCAGAAAACTACCTTCATGATTAGGCTTATTTGAGTGAATTGTAACTAATCCAGGGTAAGTCTAATGATTATAATGGAATAGGATGATATTATACATGCCTCTCCTTATATTGGATGCATTCTTGGTCTTCTATAATCACATGGAAAAGATCCATCATCACCTGTACTCTAGGAAACCTCCTTCTCATGCACCTTGCACACTTATCTTCAAATTTGGCTTCAGTTGTTCATTCAAATCCATAAAAGGTAGTGTATGACATGTTTAAAGACCCTATATGGTCTTGGAAGCATAAAGGGCACATTAAAATCACTTTACTTGAAGATTTCCTCCGTTCTCTCTAGCTTGCCCAATATGCCAGGTTTGACTAGTTGACTTGGAGGCTATTATTTGAACCCTTTAGAGTTGGTTCGGGAAATATAGTGGCCATAGAGAGTTATAAAAATTCTAAATATTCCTCCCAAACTTGATTTCATCTCTAAAAGCCTCTAGTAGCATGCACAACAAAAAAATGGTCAAAAATAGCCTATTTTTACCATGTCCATATATGTTTGTACATCTAAAAATCATGTGGATCAACATGAGGGAGTCATCTCTAAGGTATAAAAGGTTTCATGAGATTTTTTTTCCATTTTATCAGCTATCCAACTCCATTTTTGCTAACTAGTCCTTAGTAAGGGTTTAAGAGGGTTTTAAAGCAGTTTTAGGTCTTAAGGATTGTTCATAAAAGTTTCACAGATAACTTGAAAAAATATTCCAAAAAAGTGATATTAAAAGTCCCTATTAACATCTCCAAATTCCTTTCACTCCCATGCAAAACCTCAGGTGAGATATGAGTGTTTAAAATCATCTATTTGAGCTCTTTTCTATGTTTCCACAGGCCTGATGTTGGTTTTAGGGTTGAAAATGAGTTTCCTTGGTTCTCTCTGCACTCTAAAAGCATTAAAACCTCTATTTAGGCCCCAAAAACATGATTTAATAGGTATAAAATCATGTCCAAGTCTAAAAATGCAAAAGTCCCTCAATTTGAGCATAGGTATAATCCTTGCCTAGTAGGCCTGTTTCAAGCTTAGGCTTAAAATGATCCTTTTTAACATCTTCCCTTCACTTAAATGGATTTATCACCTCCTATTTGACCTCAATGGAATTTTTCAATAGGTCACCAATCTTGTCTTTTGCTAAAATGGTGGATGACCCTCTAATTAGCCTTAGGCCTAGTGTTGTCCTTATAGCCTGTTTGTACTTTAAGGTCTAAAAATGACCTCTTAAATATTTCCTCTATTTTTAGTAGCTCAAAAAAATTTACTATAGATTTATTAACATACCTCCATAAGTTGGAATGCCTCTGTTAGGCTAGAAAGGACATTGGTATCTCATTAGTCTCTATGCCTTAAACCTTGATGTTGTGTCATGACTGTAATCTTTGGTATCTAGACCAATTTTTTGCATTTATTATATTTTCATTTGATTTATCATGATTTAATAAGTGTATTCCAGATTTCACAACATTATTTAAGGGTCTATACACCTTTTGGCTTCATCTTTTATCATTTTCTCTCAAAACTACCGGTCTTGTGATCAAAGAGAGTACCCCCATTTTGAGACAAAATAGGGGGTATTTACCATATTTATTTGAGAAATATAAGTATTTGAGGTGTTTGTACAAGTAATAATGACTCTCCATACCAAAATTTATTCCTTGGTTTTCTGATTTGATCTCTCAATATTCCAAAAATCTAAATAAACTCCTCATTTGCAGATTGTGTAATGTGATTCTCCAAATTGACTGTATGTTGTGTGATTGAGGGTTTTTTTTCTATATTTGTGCCATGAAAAAATGGCATGAGTAATGGTGTTTGAGGTCTCCTAAAATTTATAAAAATCATTGTTTTCTATTCATTCACTTCATCCTTTCATGCAAACCTTCCCACCCTTGACTGAAACAAAACTGAGTTTCTTTTGACTGTGACTGCTCTTGAAGTTTTGCTTGTAGGTGGTTTATATAGTTTAGGTATATATTCATGTATATGGGACACTAGTGAAAACCTTAAATATTATTATAGTCTTTTGGTTTTCCTATTCCATGTATCCTCTTGCCAAAATTTAGAAAGGCTATTTGTTAAGCCATTATCTGGTTATTGTGGCATATGCTGATTCACCTTCTTGTAGATGTATGTGCTAACCCCATTAGACTTTATCATGGAAAATGAGGGTCTATTTTTGAATCCCATTTGTTCATTACACACATTTTGTTATTTATCTCACCTTATATGCCTTTAAACACCATCAAATTGATAAAATAGTTCACTATTTGCCTGATTGAGACATACCCTTAAGACCCTGCCTGCTGTAGGTATCATTTTCATCAACTAAGCTTGATTGTGTTGTTTTAAAATTTCCTTAAACACCTTCTGGTCACATATCCTCCTAGAACATTTTGGATCTACTCATATGATTTTAAAAAACATAAACTGTGTTCCTTCTCCTAGACTGATCCTCTCTTCCTTAAAACCTTGCTATAGGTCATTGTATCTTCCAACCCTGAGGAATACTTTTACATTGATATGGGTTAATTTAGAGGTTATGTTAGATGTTTTTAGGATTTACTTGGAATGACATTCCCTATTTTAAATCTTTAGTTCACTAAATTTTAGTTCAACTATCACCTAGAAGCTTTACTTTATCCTTTGTCCTCCTACAGTCACTCAAAGTTGACTGGGGGTAGGGTCTTATAAGTTTACATGAGTTCATGAGGATATTGTATTTACCTCTTGGGATACTTATACTCTTTATAAATCCTCAAATCACCTCATTTATATGACCATACCCCTATAATCATGTATGCAAGAAAAGAGACCCTTCCTTTACTTGAAAATTCTAAGTTGGTTGTAGGTATTTGCCTTCATAGCCTGTGTACGAATAGGGTATTTGCTTTGAGGACTAAAAAATAAAAGGTTATATTATTATATGATATTTTAACCCATGAATATCACTTAAACCATTTGGAATCATCTATGTGTGGAATATATGTTAGGGTGTGGAGCTAAAAGCTTCAACTGTTTGCAGACACAAGAAGAGGATGCTGAAGAACCAGAGGAACCGGCGTCGGCAGCATGACCGACGTCAGTCACAGATAGTGGAGAAGGAAACCAGCGATGGTAGAGAGTCAGCCGATGTTGGCAGCACAAGACAAGCAGGGACCGACGTCGGTCACCTATGTGGTCCAGAACTGTTCGTTGCACGAACAGTTAGTTAGTTGAACCGAGTGTTTGCATGTTAAGGGGCTAATTTAAGTCGCAAGCTGTGTGTCTAATTTTAGTAGTTAGATTTCTATTTTTGTAACCATGGGATTCTATTTAAAGACCCATGAGGCATGTATTGTAAGTATCAAATTGATCAAGTAAGAGCATTGAAGCAAGCAAGGTCAAAGAGATCTACAGGTGTAAGGTCAAGGAGATCAGCTGAAGCATTCAAGGAGGGATAGCAACTCAGGTTGTAGAGTTGGTTTTGTGTTGAGCAAGAGAGAGAGGGAAGAAGGTCTTGAGGTGTGGCAAGCCTTTGAGGTGGAGGGAGAAGTGGCATCTTCCTTATTGTATTTTCTTCTAGTATTATCTAATACAAGTGTGTGTATTGTCTCTCAAATTCTTTGTTGTCTCATGTTTCTAGTTACTTAATCATTCTGGTATATTTCCATGTTTAATTGCTCATATAAGTAATCAATTGTGCTTCCATTGGATAAGGGGTCTCCTAACAGTTGGTATCAGAGCTACGGTTTGCAGGAAGCAGGTTATTTTTGATTATAGGTCATTCACAGGGTTTTTTGATTGAGTGGGAGTTCAGCAATGGCAGAAGAAAGTAAGCTACGAATGGAGAAGTTTTACGGCAAGAATTATCAACACTGGAGGATGCAAATTGAGGACTACCTGTATCAGAAGGATCTGTACTTACCATTGGGTGGGGTTGCATGCAAGCCCACAAATATGAAGGATGAAGAATGGAACGTTCTTGATCGAAAGGCTCTCGGTTCCATAAGGTTGAGCCTTGCATCGTCTGTGATTTCCAGCTTATCACAGTGCAAGACAACGGAAGAGTTGATAAAGTCCTTGGCAAATTTATATGAAAAGCCCTTGGCTTCTAATAAGGTATACCTTATGAAGCATCTATTTACTTTGCAAATGCAGGAAGGTGGATCGGTACATACTCATCTCAGTGATTTCCATGGTTTGGTAAACCAATTAGCTTTAGTCAATATTGTTTTTGATGATGAGGTAAAGGCTCTCTTGATTTTATGTTCTTTGCTTGAAAGTTGGGACAGTTTGGTTATGGCAGTAAGTAATTTTGCATCTGCTTCTAAAATCTTAAAAGTTGATGATGTTGTGAGTGTGATCTTGAATGAGGAAATACGTAGGAGAAGCACAGGTGAATCATCAGGGAATGCTCTAAGTGCGGAAAGCAGAGGAAGGCAAAGGGAGAAGATTGAGCAAGGGAAATCAAGGTCGGGAAGGAGATCCGAGTCCAAAGGTATTACCTGATGGTTTTATGGAAAGAAAGGACATACAAAGAAGGAGTGTTGGTTGCGAGATAAAGAGAATCAACCTGAAGGTAAAGAAGAAACAAAAGATGCAAATATTGTGGTACAGGATGCTCTCATACTTTCTTTGGATAGTCAGGTAGGATCATGGATTTTAGATTCTGGTTCATCTTTTCATGCATCCCCAAACAGAGATTTGTTTCATGAGTATGAACAGGGAGACTTTGGAGTGCTCTATTTAGGGGATGGTACGCCTTGTTAGATAGTTGGCAAAGGGAAAGTGCAGCTGAGATTGCAGATTGACAACACATGGGTGTTGAAGGAGGTCATGCATGTTCCAATTCTGAAGTAGAGTTTGATTTTTTTAGGAAGGTTGGGTGATGAGGGATGCACAATAACCCTCACAATGGACTCTTGGAAGGTTACCAAGGGAGCACTTGTTTTAGCAAGAGGTAAGAAAGTAGGTACTCTTTATCTATCTACTTGTATTACTGATTCTACTTCTAGTGTAGATTCGAAGATGTGGTCTAATAGGCTGGGTCACATGAATAAGAAGGGAATGGAAGTTCTTGATTCAAAAGGTATGTGTTCAAATTCAGAAAGCATAGATAGAGTTCATTGCAGGAAAAGGAAATTTGAGGCTTTTGATAAGAACAGGGAAGTCTTGGTGTTTTTGGAGGAGATGAAGGCCAGAGAATAGTTACAGGCACTGAATAAATCTGAGTAGGGCAGCATGGACAGAGATTTGATCCAAGAAGAGCTCGCGGATGAAGAATTCATCACTCACAGGAACACACAGACACCGATGTCGATCACTTGGAACCGACGTCGGTCAGTCAGACACCGACATTGGTCATGTGCAGACAAGCAGGGTCAGTAGGTCGGGCAGGAGAAGTCTGATGTCGGTCATCAGGATCGACGTCGGCAGGGGGGACACCGGCGTCGGCCAGGGGTAACGACGTTGGCAGTCAGGGTCAGTGCAGGGAACTAAAATCGATCAGGAGCAGACTGGGAGATGGCCGAGATCGGTCACTGGAACGGATGATGGGTGGACAGTTAGTTGTCAAGGAGTCTCAAACACCCATACAGAGGTCAAAAAAGGTATGTGAACCTCATATTCATTGTTCACCTTCTTTATATTGCTTACTGAGAGTCATGAACTAGGAAGATGGAGGAGCAATGCAGGTAGAATCTAGAAACAGTGGGAGCTTGACATGGATGAGGAGTGTGAGTCCTTGGAGTAGAGCCAAACAGGTATTTGTTGGTAGAGTTGTCAGCTGGATAGAGGGATGGATTCCCGTTTTAGAGAAGAGAGTGGATGGACATCTGAGATAGAAGGCTATGGTATATGGTCTTGAGTTAGCTGCATGGCAATGGAGGTTTGACCATTGTTTTTTATCTTTACCAGGTTGGATAATATTAGCTACATTATCCTGTTACTGTATTGTGTTACTTTTTGCAGGGTTTCATATACAAGGAAGTTTCTGAGCTAAGGGTAGAGTTGGTTCAGAAGTATGTCATGAAGAATTTGGGAGCAGCAAAATTCTTGTGGCATAAGAGACAGGTATAACATCACAGGTTTGCGTGGTGGTTGGTCTTCAAGAGTGACTTTGAAGAGGGATACAAAGCCTAAGGAACAAAATAGATGGTGTACAGGTATAGGTACAGTAGCAGCTATTTATCTCCAAGTGGGAGATTGTTAGGGTGTGGTGCTAAAAGCTTCAACTGTTTGCAGACACAAGAAGAGGATGCTGAAGAACCAGAGGAACCGGCGTCGGCAGCATGACCGACGTCAATCATAGACAGTGGAGAAGGAAACCGGTGATGACAGAGAGTCGGCCGATGTCGGCAGCACCAGACAAGCAGGGCCCGACGTCGGTCGCCTGTGCGGTCCAGAACTGTTCGTTGCATGAACAGTTAGTTAGTTAGTTGAACCGAGTGTTTGCATGTTAAGGGGCTAATTTAAGTCGTGAGCTGTGTGTCTAATTTTAGTAGTTAGATTTCTATTTTTGTAACCATGGGATTCTATTTAAAGACCCATGAGGCATGTATTGTAAGTATCAAATTGATCAAGTAAGAGCATTGAAGCAAGCAAGGTCAAGGAGATCTACAGGTGTAAGGTCAAGGAGATCAGCTGAAGCATTCAAGGAGGGATAGCAACTCAGGTTGTAGAGTTGGTTTTGTGTTGAGCAAGAGAGAGAGGGAAGAAGGTCTTGAGGTGTGGCAAGCCTTTTAGGTGGAGGGAGAAGTGGCATCTTCCTTATTGTATTTTCTTCTAGTATTATCTAATACAAGTGTGTGTATTGTCTCTCAAATTCTTTGCTGTCTCATGTTTCTAGTTACTTAATCATTCTGGTATATTTCCATGTTTAATTGCTCATATAAGTAATCAATTGTGCTTCCGTTGGATAAGGGGTCTCCTAACAATATATCCCAATTTACAACTTTGGTGGAGAAAGCTCACTTGCAAACTCAGACTTGTAGACAACATTGAGATAATTCAGTGTTTTTTTAGGGCCATCTAGATCTTGACACTATCCTCCTCCATTGTTAATTATCCCTTCCAACTTGGTAGGAGTCTTATCTATGCTAATTACTATAAGTTTCACATAGCTAGATGTTACAATTCACTTAGTAAATAAAGTATAGGGTATTCATAAAACCTCTTGGGCCTCTATTTACTCAATTTAGGGAAGATAGCCTTGAACAGTGTCATATGATGCATTGGAAGCCTTTCTACTTCAAATTTCTCACTTGTAAACTCATCAAGGTCTACTATGCTAAAACAAGCTTTCTATAAGTCTTTGTCATATGCCAAATTCCTTCATTAAGAGTTCTCATTATTTGTTAAGAACACTCGTTGACACTCATTCTAGTATACAGGCAACAAAATTCTCTAGTTATCATTGGAGAGAGTCATATACATTGTCATAAGATTCTATAGGTTTAAGGTGTCTCTCAAAACCTCCAAATTATCCTTTCAACTCTCAAAATGCTTGAAACTCACACTAAGGCTCTAGTGATGTCATCATGGAGACTATAGGTGCATTGGCTAGAATTGGACAATGACTATGGGAAAGTGGACAAAGATGGACCAAAATACCTCATGAGCATATTAAACCTATTTTCAACCTTCATTAAGCATTATTTAAAGAAAGAGAAACTTGAGACAAGCTCAAAAAATTCCTTTCAACATGGAAAACATCAAATATTACTAGAAAGGAGGCATGTAGTATGTTGAATGGCTGCTCTGCCATGGTGGAGACATGGGCTTGCAAACATGAGAATCAAGGAGACCTAGATGGAAAGGTTTAAGAGATCAGATATATGTTGAAAACATGTAGATGAAACTAAAAGCCCCCTCTACATCCTTTGACAAGGCACATAACTTCTAAAAATGATGAAACTGTCCATAACTCAAGAAATTGCATCGTCATGAAACATGAAAACAAGTGTGGGGAACATTATAGGAGGAAGATAACAAGATCTATAAGTAATATTAGCATCTGGTTTGTATGAACCTTTTCAAACCAAGAGAAAATTGACAGGGTGTACAGATAAGCAGGCAGTATTGGAAGCTAAACTTTAAATGGATGGTTCATGAAACACAGGCCACCATTCCTCAAAATTATTATATGTGTTTGAAGGTATATAAGTTTAGAATATTTCATTAGGATCATTTTTACTGAAACCCCCTGTGTTGATCATACCATACAAAAACCTACAAGTCACTTCAGTCTTCCAAGAAGAGCAAGAAGAGAGCTAAATAATTTTGGATTGGAAATGGCACCTTCCAGTCAATTCAAACATGAATATGAGTGTAGGGGAGCTGAAAAGACACTTTTACATCTTATCCAAGTGGCACACTTCCCAAAGAGGCCATATAAGTGCCAAACTTATTCTTTTCTTTAAAAAATCTACCTTTTTCTAAGTAACTTGACAATCTTCATTTAGTGACAGTTACTACAGACCTCCTAGGACACATGACACATTATAAAACTCTTTGACACTTGCACATTTCTTGATAAACATGTACAAAGCATTAAATTCATCTATTTGACCCCTTAAAATGACTCAAAATGATAAATGGATCTAGAGAACTAATGACCAAAGTTATTATAAAATAAATTTACATTAATTGACCTATGAAACACCTTATAATAAGATATTAGACCCCATATAGACCTAAAAAACTAAGTTTTTGCCTATAGGTGCCCTAATTTGACTAAAAAGTCAAATTTGGTCAACATGTTTCTAACAGGAACTATGTGTTATGTGTTTGATCTTGTGTATGCATTGAATGAATGAGATATCTTATTAATGTTTCTTGATAAAGTTGATATATGTTGTTTTTTAAATAGTTTTAAAGGGCTGTAATAATAATTAAAATATCTGGGCTCACTGATTCACCCCCCTCTCAGTGATTGTACCTCTAACACACCTAACGACTAACAGTGTATCACATGTAGTTTTAGTTTCAAAGTATACTTCTATACTAACACATGAGCAATATGGTCATTTTTTCTCCATGCCATCCATACTGAAATAGGGCATATCATAGTTAGATTGTCTGCATGTAGATATCTTATGCAATACCTATCAAACCTATGCCAATAAATAACATTCTTAATATGCTACACATATTCCTAAACATTTGTAAATAGATAAAAAATTATTACCACTACTTAGACAAAAACCATATACCAATATCACCATTTAAAATAATGAAAACAATTAAACATATATAAACATACACCATATATCCAGATTCAAATACTAGGATACACTGTGCCTATATAATAATGAACATGTATATTTATCTATATAACTAAAAATATAGTTTCAATACAAGCATAATACATCACTCAATAATGCAAACATGTCCATGAAGACCAACTCCCTCATTCTCACTCTCAAATATATCCATGCTAAAATTAGAGGCTCCACTCTCCTTCTATAACTTGGATTGATGATTACGTCTACTCTCTGTCTCATGATACATACCCAGCTCAAACATACACTCTGTATGATCTTGACAAAGACGTATATAGTCATCCATTATCTAATTACTAGCACCACCTAGAGCATCGAGTGTGGGCATGATTTGCCTATGCAACTCTGCATGTGCCTTATCTCTATCTGCAATTACTCATCTATACACTATAGTTGCTATCATATCTCAGTCAAATAAATGGGCATAAACACTGACAACATTAATGGCCCTCTCTACCAAACCATCCTCCATGGCATCATCAAGAATTTGTCATGTAAATATGTAAAGCACCTACTCGATGGTAGTCTCCTAGTACTCATCATCATCTGAACCTGCACATACCCATGCAATACATCAAATTCTTAATAAAATAAACAAGTGACCAAATACATAGAATGTATAAACATACTATAATAACTTACCATCGATAGCCCTCAAGGGTTCCACCTCTAGTACATCCTCTACAATAATCCCAACTCTCATAAATAGAGGTGCCCATCTATGATCTCTCCACTAGGCTATATAGGCATCAATGATTCCTACATCATTTACATCAAATATGTCAATCTTAGTATCCTGCTCTATCAAAGGAATGGGGGATAACTCAGGGGGCACATCCTTAACCACACTAAACTATTATGTAACCTGCTCATATTGAAACCTATCATACACATTAACCTAATGGTCATGTATCCAATATCTCACTCTAATCCATCTAAGCTGAGTACCATCCTTAAGCCACCCCTCATAGCTGCTATAGGGCCTCCAAATAATGTACCCAACTATCAAACTATTTATCACATGTCGACACTGCATCATGCTCCTCTTGGGTACATGACCCTTCCCTGTCTACCTATCTATAAATAATTACAAATGGGCCCAATCATCTTGTAAAGGCAACACCAATCTACTCATTGCTATGTGTTTATATTCCCAATAGTGCAATAGTATGTATGATCCAATCCTTGCACTACACATCTCCTATGTGAAAAAGTATATGTCCATGTATAGTTGGGATAACATCATTTGACTCCATTAATATACGATACCATGTGTATGTAAGGGGAAATGTAACTGATCTATAAATCAATCCTATCTCAAAGAAGATAAATCCTACTTACACTTTTGGTTATGTATACATTAGATATTCAAGGTCATGACCAAGATGGATCCACCAGACCTAGCCAAGGGATCTCTTACCATAATAAAATCACTAGGGAAGGTTCTAAATCCTCACATCAAGTAAAACTATGTACTAACCCTAAATAGGTCCTATGTTTTCATATTCACTAAACTAAAAATAATTAAATCAAAGTCTAATCTAGTGCTCATCAAAGCTTATGGCACAAAATGGGGTTAGTAAACATAAAAGAAAACATGCATAAGAGAATCCTAATTGAGCTATGTATAGGTAAAACCCTAATGCATGGAGAGAGAAATAAATTCAAAAGCCATTACTTATACTACTTATATCTACTAAAAGAGGAGCAAATTTAGAGATACTTACCTTGAAGATGAACCCATCAAGACTCAATCTCTCCATTGGCCAAAGGTGCTTCACAAGTGGTTATTATAGTTTGCAAGGATCACTAAGAAAGGCCAAAACATCGAAGACTTTTCCACAAGACAAGATTCTTCTTCAAGTATAAACCCTAAGCTAAGACTCCTCAAGTAGAATGGTAAAAGAGAATATTGTAAATAAGCACAAATGAATAATTAACTCTTGATGTCTCTCTAAGAATGGCAAAATGGATGTTCTTATATAGTTGAATCTAACGCTTGTCCTTTCTAAAAGTTTAGGCTGACAAGGTTGACTGAATCGACCTTGTATCATTATTGACAAAAATAAATTAGGTCTTGATCTAGGTCAGTCAGGGGCTGACCTAGACCCTAAATAAGTTTTATCAATTAGAGTATAAGGTTAATGGGGCCGATAATGTAACATAATTTTGCAAAAAGGATTTTAGGCTAGGGAAGGGTTAATGAAGGCATAACATGACTAAATAAGGGTGAAAAAGATGACTCAAAGATTAGGGGAATGTTTTAGATTAAGGTAAAAATAGGTTTTGAAGGGACCCCGAAACCCTGAAACATAGGAAGAAGGATATAACAATAACGCCCTCAGGTAAAACAAACCTAACACCTACTGCTGAGCAGTATCAAAAACAAGTTTTACAGGGACCTGAAACCACAAGTCAAGATCATCAAAAGAAAGACCCCAGGTTTTACAGAGACCTGGAAACTCAAGTATGTAAAGAAAACAAAGAACCAAAAAATGGAACTAGTTATAACATCCAACTAAAAGGACCAGAACAGTAAGAGCAAAAAGACCCTATTCTTCTAATTCCAGGATCATCTTCACCACTTCCTTTCCAATCACAACAGTGTCCTGTATGGATATTGTAGCCAACATGGCAGCCTCTTGCATTGCTTTCTTCCTCGAGCTTTGTCTAGTCCTCTTACTAGGCCCCTCCAAAGATTTTATTTCCTCATTAGCTCATTTTCCAATGTTTGCAGCAGCTACACATATGCTAGAAGTAACCTCCTCCATCTTCATTCTGCTTTCCTTAATGAGCCTTCTTAGATTGAGCTTTCCTTAAAGATTAGGGGAATGTTTTTAGGAGATGTTTGGATTGATAATAAGTGGTAACAAAGGACAACAATACTGTGAAGCACCAATGGTCTACCCACAAATTTCCTGGTGTACCTCTTAAGGCATGAACTCAGAGAGATTGAGACTAGATGGGTTCTTGCAAGATAAAAAGCATCAATAATTACTAAAGTTTGAAAATATTATGTGTATATATATTCCCCACTCAAAACTCATCATGTGTCACTCAAGTGCAATAGGGGATGGTGCTTTGAGAAAAGATCATAGTAACACATAATGCTGAAACTAAAAAATAGTTGTAGTATTTTAAAGAAAAAATAACTAAAATTTAAATGACTAAAAGGGAAATAACTAAAAAGTAAAAGTAATGTATGCGTATCTTGACTTACCTTTTATCATTTGATGTTTGTCTGTTGTGTTTTTAGTTTTGATCGTGGAAGGTGTAAATACTACTTTCGACAAACCCAAGGATACAAAACTGAAGAGCAAAAATAAACAAATGCAGGAAAACCAAGATAATTGATGCTATATGGATGGGACATACATGAAATTTGACAAGATGGGGTGATAAATGCTATGTTAGACCAAATGACCAAATCAAAATTTAGAGTAAATTGAGTAACTAAAAAGCCAAGGCTACTAAAGATCAAAAAACTCAAATAGCTAAACCTTAAGTAAGAAAGGCAAACTCACAAAGTCAAACCAAGGATACATGTCAAATATGATAATCAAACATCAATGTTAAAGCAATGATAATCCTTAATTAAATAAAGATGGGTAAGCAAAATGGTAAAACAACATTAATGAGTGAGCAGTAATAATCCTTACTCGATCATTAATGGAAAAAGTGCATAAAAAGGAAAATAACAGTGGTGAGTGAGAAGTAACAAACTAAATTCACTCAATAGTTGTAAAAAGTACATGAAAGTAGAAACAAACTTAGGTGTCCCAAAAAATGGTAGGATACCAAAATGGAAAATGATAAAAGAATGTAAAATAATGATGGGATGTAAAGCAACAGTATAAAGAAAATAAGGCAAAGTGTGCTCAAGCATGTAATTTTGTTCTAAAGATAGATAAAATTGAAACAAAGTAGTGCTAGTATGTTTTTAAAATGTGAAGAAGAGGGAATATAGAATAAGGAAAAAAAATTTAGAAGCACTTTTACCTGTCAAGTGGGGAATGAAATGAGTGAGGGGGAAATTAAGGAAAAACTAAAGTAGAGGAACTCTTTATCAAAGTCAAGACACTCAAATTAGGTTTGTCAAAACAAGAGGACTTTTGACCTTAAGGACTCTGAAGAAATTCTCTTAGCCACATAAATCTTAGATCAATAAATGAAGTACATAGATCATCCCATGAAGTATATATGCATAAAAAGTAAAATGAACCTACCTTCCCACAATGTGTTCCTCATTCTTTAGGACCCCTTATAGAGCTGACAATCTATTATGAAGATTGGGAACTTGCGTGAGAAAGTAAGTAAACCATAGAGTTTGTTAAATTATCCTATTCCATTCTACTGGCTTACTACACTCTAATGGACCTCAACTCTATCATGAGGTTAACTATGGAGTTTGAGCTTTGATTAGAGTTAGGAGATATGCTAGGAATCATGTCTTTTGGTGTGATTGTGACTTTTGAAATTTATATGTTTGCCTTTTATAAATCATTGCCTTTTATTTTAATGGTTTGGATTTTAACTTTCTTGATAGATTTTCTTATTCCTCCTCTATATAGATATAAAAAACCAAACATGGGTGCTAATAATGACTTTTATTTGAATAATTTGGACTTAGTTTATAAGAAAGAAAACTTGGAGAGCATAGTGTCTAATAGTCATGTTAAGTCAGGTGAAATAAAAGTGTCATCTTAACTTCAACCTTGTTTTATCCAATGTGGAGTAAAGGGAAAGGAAATCAGGAGGAATGATACACAAAATAATTTGAATTACTTTCAATTGAAAAAAATGTGACAAAGGGTGAAAAAGGGATACAATGATAGTGAAGTGTGATTCCTTATCATAAGAATGAAGGAAGTGGAGGAAAACATGCTAACATATTTTGTTGGGATAATTTTATCTACAAAAGAATCAAAAGCTAAGGCTGAGAACAAAGATCAAAAACTTGTGACCATTTCAAACACATTCTAGAAAAAGAACATTGAATTAATTAAAGATGGTGATTTTATGACGAAGGCCAGGTCCTATCCATGGTCTTAAAATGAAACTCATAAAAGAGAAACCCACGAGGGTACACAAAGCTTGTGAAAAGTAAATGAGGGAAATATATTTGTGAGTAAGGCTAGGTCCTATCCATGGTCTTACACTACAATTCACAAAAGAGAAACCCACAAGGGTACATAAAGTATGTGAAAAGTAAATTAGGTAAATATATTTATGAGGAAGGCTAGGTCCTATCCATGGTCGTGCACCATAACTCATAAAAGAGAAACCCAATGGGGTGCCAAAAAGTATTGGAAAGTAAGAAATTAATGAGGACAAAAATAAGTCATGAGGAATGTTGGGTCCTATCCATGATTTTATAATGCAACTCATAATAAAAGGGAAACTAAAGGACCAAATGGAAGGACTAAGGTTTTTGAAAAGAGAGGCTATTGCAAAAGGATAGGATTGATGGTAATAGAGGAAAAATATTTGGTGAGGGTAGTTGTGATTTAATGATGAGCAATGAGATTTTCAATTTTGCATTGACAATTAGCATTGACTTGGTGACAGATGATTTGGGAGTCACCCAAAGTTTACAAATATGTGATATCCAGATCAAGGGATACTCTCATGCCTAGGATTAAGGATTCATATTTTTTCATGTTATTAGTGACATCAAATGTAAGATGAAATTCTAAAGGGATAATTTTATCAAGAGGACTAGTGAAGATATAGCCTGCCCCAACTCTTTGAAAGCATTTGGAGCCATAAAGATGAAGGGTCCAAGTATCTTCATGTAAATTGATAGTAATTTCATTAAGTTCTTTGATAACTACTTTTGGTTTAGTAGAATCAGGGAAGATAGAGGAGTCTTAAAAATTACTTGCTTCAAGGTCAATAATGAAGTTATGGAAGTAATCTTTAAGAGATATGGCTTGATTAAGACCTTAAATATAGATAATATTATCATTGGGAAGACTATCTTGAAGGTGGTCAGTAGCTGGTATAGGAGTTGTGACAAGTTGATTAGAAATTATTTATCCTTTAATAGATTTTTGTGTAATAATTTAGATATCAAATTCCATGAGAAAGACCATCCACTTGCCAATTCTATCTCTGAGAAGAAAAGATTTGGAGAAGAAGTGATGAAGTGGATCAAAATGAATGATAACATAAGTGGTTTTATGAAGCATGTAATGTTGGAGATTTTTATTAGCAAAATATATGGAAAGATGATCATGTTCTACTTTTATATAATGTGTCTCATAGTCGATGAGGCTACGACTGATACAATAAATGGGATATTCCCTCCTGGTATCAGCTTGTTGGGCAAGCATTGCCCCAAATGATATGGGCGTGGAAGAGGTATATAAGATTATTAGACAATCATTAGAAGGTGGATGAAGAGAAGGTGGGTAAAGTAAATATTCTTTCATATTGTCAATTTTTTTTGACAAAGATCTGTCCATTCTAGGGCATTACCTTTCTTGAGAAGAGAATAAATAGAATAGACAAGGTAAGCCATTTTGGGGACAAATAATATAATTACCTCAAGTTTAATAAGGTAAGTACAAATATCTAGAATGGAACAAGGGATGGACATGTTGACAATAGCATTTATCTTGGTGGGATCGACATCAATGCCTCAAAGAGAAACTAAAAATCCTAATAGTTTGCCAGATATGACACCAAAAACACACTTATAAGGATTCAACCTAACTTTATATTTAAAGAGACAATAAAAAATGATAAAAAGATCAGAGAGACAAGTTTTGGAATGTTTAGACTTAGAAATGAGGTCATCCACATAGGTTTTAACGATCTTATGGATAAGATCCTAAAAAATGTGGGTCATCACTTGTTGATAGGTAGTTCCAACATTTTAGAGGTCGAAGGGCATTTTAACGTAATAATAGGTGCCCCATTTCATGGTGAAATTTATCTTATGTTGGTCTCTAGGGGCAATATGAATTTGATTATAACCCAAGAAACCATCCATAAGATACCATTTCATAACCGACAGCGGAATCGATGATGACATCTATAGAAGGTAGAGGTAAGTTATCTTTGGGACAAGCAAGATTAAGATTATAGAAATTAATGAAAATATGAATGACTATGGTGACTTTCTTCTAAACAGGGATAATGTTAGAGACCCATTCTGAATAGTCCATAGGTTTGATAAACTTAGCATTGATAAGTTTAAGGATTTGTTTATGGTATAAATTAGAAACTTTTGGTGTAAATTTTTGCTATTTTTGTCACACAAGCTTAGTGTCAGGATAGGTGATGATGTTGTGCACCATGATGCTAGGGTAAATGTTAAGCATGTCCTCATAGGACCAATAAAATATCTTTGATATTTATCAAAGAATAAGCTAAAGTTATCATGTTTAGTTAGTGTGAGTTTATGAGAGACTGTAATGGGTTGAGGGCATGACGGGGTACCGTATTCAATTTAAGTAGTTTATTCAATAAGCATAACACTTCTATCTTAGAAATGATATGGTGTTTTAGGTAAAGAGGAAATGAGATTTGATTTAAGATCTATGTTAGTGATGAAGTTATTGAAACAAGGGGATTTCTTCTTGAAATTCCCAAGTTTGTGATGCTTCTGAGGTAATTGAGGTTTTCTAGCATGAAGCAATTCAAAAATGGCTTCATCACTAGGCAAAGTGGGAAGAGGACCATAATACTCGACATATACTTTGATATCAAGAATTTGATTACTATGGTGATCATATTCAGAGTATATTTGACATACATCTATGGCCTTGGCATTTAATGCAATCTCCAAAGTAGGTGGAGTAGGGGAAGAAGGTTAGTCACATTTGATTTGTTTGTCATTAGCATCCTTAAAGTGGGAAGAATTGGATGTAATGATTGGGTCTATAGGTGGTATTGAAGATGCTAGAATTTTTAGAGGTTCAAAAGGTGAGATTTGTTCTACCACTCATGAAGTATCAATAAGTGGAGAATTAGTAGGAGGCACGTGACATTTAGGGGCTAATTAAAAGGTAGTGGAAATGGTATGAACATCATGATTGAAATCATGCATTTGATCTAATTTTATTTGATAAAATTAAACATCCAAGTCTCATGATTGAGCTTGGGCCATGATGTAGTTATCATCATAGGTTGGATAAATTGTACATGCTTGAGGGTTAGGAGAAATTTTGGAAGGGGAAATACTAGATCATTGAATTTACATAGAGATAAGATTATAGGATCTTGGAATAATTTGGCCACTCCATAATCATTGCATGTAAATGAATCTTATATATAATAGACTTCTTGAGCATTTCATGGAGGGGGAAATAAGTGATCTCCTCAATGAGATGGATGGTGCGATCAGGAGGCAATAAAAAAGGAGGAAGCCACTCTGATATGTAAGGAGGTAGCTTAGTATTATTGCAAGTATGTTACAAGTCATTAGGTTCATTTTCATCTAAATCAACAAGAGTGACATTTAAGTCTAGATTTATGTTGATAAAATTAGGTAAGGGAGCACTATTGATTGTTGGAATGGTAGGAATGCAATATTGAGATTTAGGATTGGGAAGTTGAATACCCTAAGGGTTAGGATCGGCTTAATATTTATAAATTTTTTTGTTATGAAGGAACTTGATACATTGGATACCATATGATTTTATAACCCTCATTATATGAGTCATGGCCATCCTAAGAGTATGTTGTAAGATAGGGGTAAATCGAGGACCATAATCTTAGTTTGAATAGTCTTAGGTCTGATTATAAGAGGGAGCCAAATATAACCAAGTGGATTTTTATTACTTTTGTCAAATCCATGACATGTGAGTATGGTTTGATTGAGATGATCTTCATTATATATAAGTTATTAGATGAGCCAAAAATATGTCACATTAATACCAAACCCTTCATCTACTAAAAATTTACAAATGAGGGTAGTATTAATGTCTATTTTAATAAGGGTGGATCATCAGTGCAAAAAAGGATCTCATCATTAATCATGTATTATTCAAGAAATTAGATAGAAGGTTTGGAATAAAGACAAATGGATTCAATGGTATACACGTTGGTTGGTTGAGGTTCATGAGAAGGTGTTTCTTCATCTATAAAAGATGGGTCTTCAATATCTTACAATTATTTAAAAGATGGGTCTTCAATGTATTACAATTATTGCATGAGGAAATTGTGATGATAAGAGGAGGTGAAAACTAACTATATAAGAGGAATTTTTTAAGGCATGGAGTTGAGCTCTTCTAGGAAGTTTTAATGGGTTTTGGAAGAAGAACTAGTATGAGGTTTATAAGGTGAGGTAGACTTTGAAGGAATGGAAGTGGTTGGAAAATTAGAAGAAGGAGATGGTTCCTCATTTGATTTCAAAGCTAGGTGAGTGGTTGTAGTATATTTAAGGAGTTTCTCTTCTAAATATGGTTTTTTAATTTTAGTTACATGATCTTTGTGAGGTGATTTACAACAATAATTGACTTTTACTGCACTGACATATTGAGAATTATTGTAATATTAGTCCTAGTCAACATCAATGGCACAAACATCCTTGGTAACTTGTTGAACATTAGATGTGGAAAAATATTTTTGATTATTAGAAGAAGAAGCTTTGGGATCTTATCATTTTTGAGAAGTGGTGTTGTACTTTTGATGACATAGTTGAATCATGGATTCATGATTGAAGGAATCACCAAACATATAGGAGACAACAAATTTGGTAAGCCCTCTACAAGTTTCATGGAATGGCCAATGTCAGCGTGGAACCAACAAAATTGATTATGATCACAACATTTAGGAGGATTATTGGGATAATTAAATGGTTTAAAGGGTGATAAAAAATGTTTCATTTATTGCATAGTCAATGGTGTGTGAGAAGATGGGGGATTGTTGGCCTTGGCAAATCCTATCTTAGTTTGAGGACTATTATTAATGATTGCATTGGTAGAAGTTTGAAAATACCCTTTGAGGAATTTGGTATTAGGTTCAAAATGTTTCATTAAGAAGTTTTGACATTTGGCTTGGTCAAGAGCTTCTTTAAGCATTTGAGGGGAAAAAGTTTGAACCTGATATTGAAGATAAGCGGTTAAGGAAGTTATAAAGAATTTAAATAGATCATCATTAGTCATGTTATGGTTGGTCTTGTGGGCCAAGTATTTCCATCACTTGATAAAATGATGAGAATGATTCAGTGGGAGATTGTTTAACATTGACGAAATGGTTAAGATAGTTTTTGGGAAGATCATTATGTTGAAACTCTTTAACTAAAGGATCGACTAGATCTTCTAGTTGCCATATGGAATGTTGGGGAAGTTGGTTGTACCATTCCAATACATTTCCAATGAAGGTTTTAACTAGAAGTTTAGTCGTGGCAAAAGTATTAGTTTGGATCCACTATTTTTAAAGATTTCCAAATGCCTTGAGGAAAGATGCAGGGTCTTTAGTCCCATCATACTTAATAATTGGGGATATGTTGCCAATATTAATGAAAATAATGAAAGGGGATAAAGACTCATTTTCTATGGTTTGAAGCATCTTGTTATTCATGATAGGTTGGGGAATGACATTTCTTGTGGCATCTCTAAGAGGTCGATGAATAACATTTTGGTTATTTTGAGGGAGAAAAGTAGGAGGTTGATTAACCATATTGATCAAATGATGTTGTATTTGCATCATTTGGGAGGTGTTAGATGTTTGCATTATGTTCATTTGTTGCCCTATCTGTGTAAGAAGTTGAGTTATATCAATTGGTGGGTTTGTGTTTTTAGGAGGACTCCCCAAATTAGTATTAGGAAGAGGGTTGTTAGGAGGTAGATTACTAGTGGGGTTAGATATATTTGTGTCAATCACTCCCACATTGTGTTAAGATGCTTGAATGTGGGAATTGTCTTGATAGGTAAAAAAGAATCTGATCCACATACTTCATTTTTAAGCATGATTTGAACCATGTTTCAATCCATAGATGAGGGAGGGGAACAAGTATACTAAGAGTGAGGATTCTCTTGGGAGGTAAATAAAAGAAGAAAAGAATACCCCATATAGTGTCTAAATGGATTCAGGTTGTCCAAAAATATTTTAATGGGGGATTTCATGATGCTTGATGAGAGAAACATAATTTAGGAAATAAGAAAGAGAATTAGGGATAGGGCTGGCCAAATAAAGAACTAAGTTGGTTAGATAAAAGAATAGGGCCAACCAACAAGGGACATGGTCGGCTAATAGGTACCAAGTCAACTGGGTTGATAGAGTACTGCTAAAACATAGGTTGAGAAGAGTACATAGTCATATGGGTTGATTGTGTAATATTAGATAAAGGAAAAAATAGAGGGAAGAAGACCCTATCATGTAGATCGACTATGTACTATTGGTAGGAGGGAAAAACATAGTCTATAAGAGACTATATCGACCAAAATGATAGTGTGTTAAAACAAGGGAAAATTTTTACAAGATAATTGAAGTAAGGATGAAAGTAAACACACAAACAAATATATCAACATGATTGATCCAATTTGACCACACCACACAAAACCTTGCACCAACACTAGCCAATGCAAATTTTGTTTTACAACACATAATGATCAGAGAGAAAATAATCAACTGAAAAGTAAATGCTAACTAATTGGTCACCCTAAGTGTTATTATATTATTAGAAAGTTTTTATTTTAATGTGATAGAAGTTTTGGATAAAATAAGGAACTAGAGAGTAGTCTAAAGTTGGTTTTAGGATGTTTGGGATGAAAGGGATCTATAGTGGCAATGATACTAGCTTGGTATTGGGTCCTACCCCCTCACTTCACAATCCTTCAATGATAAGGGTGTTAGGTGCTTTGCCAATATATATTATTAATCATATATTTATACTTGGCTAAAAAGTCAAGTTGACTTCCCCCCTGGTGATGAAATCCAAGTAGCTAGGCCTTGGGAACAAGTGTTTAAATGTGTTTTGAATGTTAAGTGATTTGGAAGTGTGTGTAAAAGAGTAAAATATTGTAACTAAAATGGTAATTTGAAAAACCACCTATTTAGACTATGTGAGTTAATCTAAGCATGTAAACAAATGAAAAGGAAATGTGAAATAATTACTAGCAAATAGATATTAATTCCTTGATTAATAATAGTACAGAGTCAATTTAGGCGACATTGTATGCAAACAATACATAATAGATTCGATAGGGTTATTGTTGTTTTGTAGAAGTAAGGTCTTTAAGAACATATTCAAACAGGTTGACTATGTCTCTCAGATAGAAGATAAACTATAAAACTAAGTTGACCAAATCGACCTAGTTAGATGTGGGGTTGTAGTTGTAAAGACTGCTAACTTGTGAAAAACAAAACTAAAATAAGTATTGGAATGATTTAAATAAAAATGAAAGAAACCTTAATGGTCTTGAAGATTATTTAGATTTCAAATTTTGTGCTATAATGCTTTGGTTATTGCTTTCAAATTCTGTAAACTAGGTCAACTAGTTTGACCAAGTTCTACAAAACCCTATATGATGAAGAAGAATAAGGAACATAGTCAACTTGTTTGATAGTGTTCATTGATCTATATATTGGAAAAAATAATTATCAGATAGATTTGACTTATTTGATAGTGTATGTTAATCTATAATTAAAGAAGATTACTATGTCAAACTATTCAATCTAGTAACCTGTAGCTAATAAAGACATGTACAGATATAACATAGTCATTTTGGAGTGAATGCTTGTTAAACTTGCACACAAAAAGTTAGAACTATACTGAATAGTTTGACATAGTACTAAAAATATAATTAAATGATAAAAATGATAGAGTGAAAGAAAAATTACAAGGGTTGAATTCACGTTGAGTTCACCAAAATGTATGTAAGATAAAATACAACTGATCTATAAATCAATTCTAGTTCAGAGAAGATAAATTCTACTTACACTTCCGATTATGGATGAATTATATACTTGGGATCATGACCAAGATGGATACACTAGACCTATCCAAGGGATCTCTTACCATAATAAATTCACTAGGGAGGGTTCCAAAGGCTTTAGTCAAGCAAAACTATGAAATAACCCTAACTAGGTCCTATGTTTTCATATTTACTAAACTAATTACAAGTAAATCAAAGTCTAATATAATGCTCACCAAAACTTGTAGCAAAAAGTGGGGTTAGTAAACATAAAATTAAACATGCATAAGAGAATCCTAATTAAGTTATGTATAGGTATAACCCTAATACATGGAAAGAACAATATATTTAAAAGCCATCACTTGTGCTACTTTTATCTACTAAAAGAGAGGATCAAAATTAGAGATACTTACCTTGAATATGAACCTATCGAGACTCAATCTCTCCCTTGGCAAAATTTGCTTCACAAGAGGTTGTTGTGGTTTGTAAGGATCACTAAGAAAGGCCAAAGCATCTAAGACTTTTCCACAAGACTAGTTTCTTCTCCAAGTAGAAACCCTAACCTAAGACTCCTCAAGTAGAATGGTGGAAGAGAAGATTATAAAGAATTGAAAATGAATAATTAACTCTTGTTTTCTCTATAAGAATGGTGACATGAATGCGTTTATATAGTGGAATCTAACCCTAGTCCTTTCCAAAAGTTTGGGATGACAAGGTCAACCCAATTGACCTTGTATCATTATTGATAAAAATAAATTAGGTCTTGGTCTAGGTTGACCACGGGCTGACCTAGACCATAAATAAGTTTTATCAATTAGAGTACAAGGTCAATGGGGTCGACAATGTAACATAAATTGACAAAAAGAATTTTAGGCTAGGGAAGGGTTAATGGTGGCAAAAAATGACTAGAGGAGGGTAAAAAAGAGGAGGTAAAGCTTAGGGGAATGTTTTTAGGAGATTTTTGCATTGATAATAAGTGGTATTAAAGGACAAAAATCCTACAAAGAACCAATAGTCTACCCACCCCTTAAGGCATGCATTCAGAGAGATTGAGACTCGATGGGTCCCTGTAAGATAGATAGCATCAATAATTGATAAAGTTTGAAAATATTATGTGTATACACTATTCTCCTATATATCTTGTACTATATCATGCATCTTATAAGATATCGATACCCCATTCTTGTCTATAACCATAAATGAAGTTAATAAAATTGCTAACTTCCATAATCATAAAACTTTAGCGGTAATAATTAATGTTAATAATATATCAATGTGGCTTCCTATATGATGTTTCTCTACAAACATAGTTAAAAAATACCTAAGAACTCATTGTATAGCTTGAACACCTATCTCCTCCTGCAGTATGGATCTCTACCCAGAAATAGGTAGTCATGAAATATTGTACACATCCTCTAGGGTAACAATCATCTCCCTAGTTAGTAACTAGAGAGTGCAGGTATTTACATCCCATCTCTCACATAATGAAGTCATCAAGTGTTTATCCCATAGCATAGGCTCTAGGAATGCCACATGTTTCAAACCCACTCTCTTAAGCATGACCATCTTAGCATCTAACAAGTGTAGACCCTATAGGGTCTATATCATCCATCTAGTCTGAAACTCTCTCATACATGCATCAACTTGCAAAAGTATAACCAAATTAGGCATCAACAATCTAAAATTAAAAACTAATAGATAACAACATACATCAGAATCTAGTTAATAATAATAAGAATTAAAAGTCAAGCCTACTAGAAACTAACACTATATACATGACAATAACACCATATACTAGACACCATAGACACCCCATTTTGGCCACAACTATTTTCTAACTGGACTTCATATTAGTTTCTACCCAACAATGTAAATTAAGCCTAAGAATCATTGAATATCCCAATTTCATCTATAAATCAAACATTAGTACCCAAGATCATGTTGAGGCATCCCTATTTCTGGTATTATCCTGTACACAATAGTAACCTCTCATAGATTCATCTCCATTCAAGTTGTGACCTAGAAAATTGATAGATTGGGCTTTGGACCCATTAAGTAGGGCACTTAAACAATTCTTAAAATGCAAAAATGCTAAGTATAATGAATTAACTAAGCAAATAAAATTAAATACTTAAGTGAAATTTCCATGTGTAATTAGTGAATATTAATTTTGTAAAAATTAAACTCTAAAAAAATTGAGGTCATGATGATGTCATCATTCTCAAAGTCAAGGAATTGAAAATATCTGCATTAAAGCCTTAAATTCAAAAATAGAGAGCTATGCTTAATAAATGGGATCTCTATCCCAAATATTAATTATTGGTCCCCTCCTTAACCTAAACAAAGTTAAACTAAACCTAACCATGTTTAAATCTAACTTGAATGTACTTGGGTTAGGGTTAGTTTGAAAGGCTATAAATACAAGGCCTCACCCATTCTTTAAACAAGTTTTTTTTATTTAGTATTACTATGCAACAATTACTTCAAAGAATCTTTCTTGTAATGTTATAATTTAAAATTATGGATAGATTGCTTCATCTTGAAAGCTAAATCTAAGCCAAACATTGCTAAAGTGATAAGGAGAAAGGATGCAAGGACCAACATTATCAAAGACTCTTTGATCAAATGACCAAACACATTTCTTCAAGGCCAATGTGTAAACTCTTGCTCACAAGGAAGGTAAAGAATACTTGTTTTATCTTTTTTTGTTTGTTCCTTACATTATTCTCTTGATCCTTGAGTGGATAAGCTTTAGATGTTAGATTTATTTGTGTTTTTATTGAGGTTTATCATATTAACACTTGACTAACTCCCCTATTTGATTCTTATCTCACATAATGGCATGCCTAGTGGGACCACACACCCCACATGCATAATAAGAACATCTTTAGACCTCCTCAGATCCAAGAAGCATTCATTTTAGACCTTATTTTTTTTATTTTTATTGAACTTTTCCATGTTTGGCCTTTGATTATGAAACTCTAAATTTGTTCCTACAAAATTGCAAATTTGGCAAGGAAAATTATGAAATCATCGAGAGAATCATCAAACCATCTTTGTTTGAACTTGACTCTAGGAAACTATGAATTCGAGGCCAAAATTTGTGAAATTATCAAGACAAATTGTGAATTCATCCTATAATAAACTCAACTTTTTCTTTGTTTTATGGTTAATTATGAAATTATTTAACAATAGTAAAATCATGTTTTTTAGTAGTGAAATCATATTTTTAGGTTATGAAATTATCATTTGGGGTTGTGTTGATATTTTTGTCACAAAAATATCATTAGATTTGATATCCTATGGGAGACCCCCTTTATTTTTTAGGAAAAACCCTTAAGTCTCCAAAAAACCCATCTTTCCTTTTTTCCTTGCAAAATTTGGAACCTTGGATGCAATTTGCACTTGTGTAAATTGATTCATGGGTTTTGGGTCCCACAAAGCACCCAAATTCCCTTTTGTTAGAAACAAAAACCTGATGTACACTTTATATATTTTCATAACATGAAAAATGCACTTTGGGTTTTGGATCTTGTGAAACACAAACACCTAAGAAACTGGTAGAACTTAGAACTCACCATGGACTTTGCATGTTTCCACAATGTGCAAAATGTATGATGGGACCTGGATCCCACCATGCACCCAAGCTGATGGAATATAGAACTTAATGTGCACTTTACACATCTTCACAATGTGCAAAGTGCATGACAAACTCTAGATCCTACCAAAGAAAGAAATCCCCCCTACATGAAATGCAGAACCCAAAGTGTACATTACACATTTTTGAATGTAAAAAGTGCATGTGAAGCTCTGACTTCTACCAACTACTTACCAATTATAATACATTATGGAATGTAGAACCTTGAGTGTACTTTGCATCTTCAAAACACGTAAGGTACCTCATGGGTTTTGCCTTTTACCAAAGGCAATAATCTTCCCACGAAGAGTGGACCAACTTCAAGTAGGTCTAAACTTCATCACCAACCACCTTAACTTGCATTAATTATAGGGTTTGCTAACTATTTAACCAAATATTATGGGGATTTTATTATCATTTGTTAAACTTCTAAATTCATTTTGGACTTCCAATTTCCTGTACCACATAATTTGACCTTGAGCCATGTGTAAATGAAAACTTAGCCAAGTTTGTAAATTCCAAGCCACATCATATATAGTATTTTACTTGAGTTTCTACCATTAATTCTTATAGTTTGAAGCATTTTTAAAAATTGTTTTCCATTTTTTATATAAGCTTATGTATCTTTCATAGACTTCATTATTTTATTTGTGGCATTGCTCTAGGGTTACCAAATTGATACTTCATGCTTTGTGTAATCATTTTATCTGTTATTTTCAATCTAAGGTTGAAATCATGTGTCTAAGTTAGTCTAGGGTTTTTCTAGGGTTTCATTTTCAAAAGCTTCACTTTAGGATTTCCCCTAAAGCATACATTTTTGAAAGAAAACCCTTGTTTTTCCCTCCCAATTTCACTATCAAATTTAAGGCTTTATTAAACAAAATATTTCAAAGAATATACTTCCTTTCAAACCAAAGAATATTCCATACAAAGATTCCCCTTGCATCCCTATAGACATCAGTCCTGCCTCAAACACCTTCAATCCTTGTAGACTTTTAGTAATTCGTAGAAAGTGGACCTGCTTCTAACACCATCCACTTTTACCAGGAATTTGAGGTGCTTTTAGCACCATGGAGATACAACGTCCTTCAAGCACCTCCAAGTTCTACTAGAGAATATAAGTGTTTTAGACACCTATAGATCCTACCTACTTTCATAGTTAGTTTCTCACAAACATATCCACAGTTGAAATTCAAATCTAAGATCCTTGGAGTGACTCCTTATTTGTAGTCTAATATCATAGAGATCAAAGAGATATATCTAGGTCATATTGACCTAGGAGATTTTTGGGCTAGAATAGGTGCAAAATTTATGAATGATTAGATCTAGAGTATGTATGACTTTGGTCTTATATAAATTATAGCCTTTTATCTATCTATTTAAAGCCTTGAGTTTGTCCTAACAATGCCCCAACACTATGATCCTGACAGGAGGCAAGTATACAATGAGAAAGGGGAAAAGATTCTAGATCTTGACCCTGACTTCATTAGCATTGTGTTTGCCATCCTAGAATTTGAGAGTTATTTGGATATAACTCCAAAGACATCAACACAATTTTATGAAGAGAAAAAGGATGGATATCATAAGATAATCAATAATCAATGGCTCAATACCCCCAAACATTCCTCCACCAGATTACCTAAGACCATGTATAGGCTTGATTTCATCGATGAGGCAGGGGATATTATAATACTACTGCACAGGGTCATTGTTAATCTTGATGCCAAGTGATATCAAGAATGGATGTATTAGTATATCTATACCATCTAAGAAAATAAATAATACATACATTGGGCCCAATTAATAAGTGACTCCCTCCAAAAATAAATGATGGAGGTAGAAACAATGAACAAGTTCTACATGACATCTTATATTGTTTATATCCTAGCCAAAGGAATATTTTTTCTAGGCCTTAACATAGTTCCTAAAGAGATGACCAAAGTTTACAACTACTACCCTGATCTCACACTACAGGCTAGTAGAAAGCAATTTAGGAGAGTCAATGATGCCTTCATTTATAACATAATTATCATGTTCAATCGAGAACTTGGGAAGGAAAGATTTTCAAGAGTAGTAAAGGATGAAATCAATAAATGGGGTTTATTCTTCATACAATTACCCACCTACTTCTACATTAGGGTAGCTAGATTTACACACTTCCCTGATATGTGAGTGATAAATGGGCATTATTGGAGTTAGTTAGGCAGCTCGTGGAAACACACAAACTCCTCTTAGATAGGCACAAGGTAAGGATAAATTTCCAATTTCCATTGGCCATTACACATGTCAATCCATCATAAATTCTAGAGGTGTAGAGATTGAGATTTTCTAAATGACACTGAGGACTTTAGAATCTAAACCTTATTTTGATCCATATGGTAAAATCACCCATGCACTGGACCTGGCAATACATAAACACATGCCTTATTACAAATATTTTTGGGAAGATTGTGATGATGAAGAGATGGTCAAGATGAGGGAATATTCAAGGATGTCCTTAGAATCAATAAAAGATTATGATCTTGCACTAGTCCTTAGAATCAATAAAAGATTATGATCTGGCACCAGTCCCTAATGACATACTGGATAAAAACTCTAGAGTAGACCTAAACTACCTTACATAGATCATTGATAGACCCTTACCACCAGTGAGGTGGTCAGTTCTTGAGTCTATTTCTCTATTTGATAGAATAATCCCTATAATCAACATAACAATTAATTAGCTGAGGAGTAAAGGAGTAAATGTCATAAGGGATACAATAGGGGTTAAAAAGAAGATTTTGAAGCTCAAAGTAGAAGGTATCACTCCATCAAAGGAGGGCCTTAGTGAGCCATTAGAGGAACCTAAGAATAATAATAAGAATAAAATAAAGACTAAAGTAAAGAAAGGAAAATCAAGTAGATAGGGAGAAGCTATAGATGAACCAATTGATCTTTCACCTAAAGACACAATAGTAGTGACATAGGGTTCTGTACCTTCAAATCCCATAGCCTTGACCCCTATCTCTACTTCTCCCCCTTCTCATACTCATATTACTTAGGAGGTTTCAACACCTCCACCTCTAGTGTCAACCCCTCCACTTGTCTCCACTCTACCTACCATTTCATGCACAATACCTACATTAATAAGCCAAGTGCAATTAACACTAGTCAGTCAAGAGGAAACTAAAGTTCCCCCTATAGTGGAACTCTTCCCTTCTTCCCATTTTACCTTCCTCATTTAATCCACTCTTGTTCTCCCTTCCATTTACAACTCCTTTCATTGCATCTCCATTAATTCCCAACACTACCCAATAGTACATTGACATAGAATCAATCATCCTGACTATAGTTACACAGGCCACCCAAAATCCAAGGGCAAGTACTATTTTCTCTTCATCTCAACCCACCATTTTCAGATCACCAACCATGAGTGGTCTCACTTATTTGATTGACACATTCAGTGCTTTGGCTTCCACCCTCCCACCAATTCCCAAATTTACAATCCCCGTGTCTATTCCATCCTCTATTCCCTAATAGACATAACTACTTCCATTGTCTCTAGTCCTCTCACTTCCACTATTCTTAAAATATAATCAATTGAGATTGGAGTAGCCCAAAATCTTGATGTAAAGGTTGATCTGCAACCTATTAAACAAAGTAGATCCTCACAAGCACCTCCTAAGAAACTATTGATATCATCTTCCCAAGAGTCCCCAATGATTATAGAGTCTGCTAGTGCAACAACATTAATTGTTGATTCTCTAGCAACCATGTTGAAACAAGAAGTGGCTACCCCTAGTTAGTTAGCCCAATCAATGAGTAATAAGAAGAAATAGATGATTGAACCCATCACATTAGATTTTGGCATGTTAGAGGTAAAAAAGAAATCAAAACCTACTCCCCAGACCCTTTCAAGGATATTCAATTATGATAAAGGGGAGAGATATGTTGAAATTAAAGTTCCCCCACCAGACAAATCAAAGGAAGATCTTATGGTGGGTGATTATAAAATTTCTCAAATGTACCTTGGATGACAATCTAAAGAAGGTCTTAAACATGACGTGCAAACTAATATCAACTCTCTCTTCCATAGAATTAATCTTGATAAAGCCACCAAGGATGAGCTAAAGATAAAAGTAGTTTAGTTGACAAAAGTACTGAAATAGTTCATAAATCCTAGTGAGACATCGCAAAAACTATAGGCAGTATAACCAATTAGTCTAAATCAAGCTTCAATTGATTCTAAATGAGAGATTGCTCACATGGGAAGGGATATAAAGGAATGGTCTAAGGAATTGATTACTAAAGGTAATAGGTTTATTATAGCAATGATGGAACATTATGGAATCATCATAGAGAGGAAATAAATTTTTAAGGAGTAGATCAATAACTATGAAGGAGAAATTTAGACCTTAAACATGTATTATCACAAATTGACAACAATAAAATAAATTGATGTGAATACCCTCATTATTGAGAATATATTGAAGAGTGATGTTGAGCATGAGGAACTACACAAGGCTACTCAATTATGGATAAGAGTATTAATAGACTCTACTAAGTGATCCAAGGAGGCTCACGATAAGGCAATTGATGTATTGTATGAGATTGAAGACACAATGAATTTAATGTCATGAAAACCAGTAGATGATGCCAATAATCTCCTTCAAATAGAGTAGGTCCAGAATAATTTCAAGGCAATAATTGAGAAAGAACTTGTGAAAGACACAGTCTTTGTCTTAAGTTATATCTACAGGTTTATTAGGTATGAAAAACAATTGATAAAATGAGGATAGAAATGCAGGGGATCATAGCTTTTAGAAGAGAGCTTTTTAATGTTCAAGGAGATTGTGAAACCTTAGATATCTACTCTTATGACCTAGATCCAAAACACATACATGAAATATTCAAGGCATTTGATGCATATATTGAGAAGCTACAGGCCAAGAATGATAAGAAAGTTGAGGAAATTTTGGACATTAATTAATCTTCCTCTCTGATGAATGTTGTGTTATATTGTCATTGTAATTTCATTTCAAAAGCTTTGTAATTTATAATTTCATTGAAAAAGTACAACTATATTTTTTATAACTCTTTTTGAGAAAGAGAAAAATTATTTTTACACTATATTTTTTGATTATGTGAAAGTTACAAAAAACATAAGTGCAAATTTCACTTTCCATTTTGATAAATATGAATTGTTGAAAAGTACAATATCATGAAGTTAAAGTTGAATGGTTCATTTTGACAACTGGTAAGGCTTAAAGTTACAAAAGTTCTACATGCATTTTGCAAGTTAGGGATTTGCATGGAAAGTGATTTGGAGTTATCTTCTTTTGAAACTTGAAGTTCTATTTTGGGTGCCTTTTTTTGCATGAGGAAGCTATTTTCAGCCACTACCAGATGAAGAAGCCTTGCATGGAGATCCAGTAGTTCGAGCCATTCCATACCATGCCATACTACACTAAAAGTCACACCCAACTTGTGCATGTCATTTTATAGCCATTCCAAGTTTAAAAATGCCAAAAATAGAAGAACTTGCCTCTTTTGCATGAGGGTTTTAGATTTGCATTATCTCCTTCAATTGGGCTTTCACGTTTTGTCAGCTACATCTCATCTTGGATATTTTCTGCATAAAATGGGTAGACCCATTGGCCCAATCTATATTTTTGCTGCTAGTTATAATTTTTACATTTTGAATGTATTTACTACAAGTTGTAAAATTTAGAGAGAAATAAAGTTGAAGATTTTTCTTTCTTCTGTTGAGAGATCTCTATGTGTGTGCAAGTAATTTGATTATTTGTAGAATATTCATCTCTTTGTTTCACTTTCAAGAAATTCATCTATGGTATTTTACCCTCTTGAAAATATTGTTTTGAATAAAGATACTTTTCCCTTTTATGAAAAATATGTAAAATACTACCTCTGATTTCCATTTGTATGAGTCTGTGATGAAACAAATTCAACATATTTTTTATTCTATTATGTTTATCAAGCAAGCATTAAAATCTACTATAAAATATTTTGTGTAATCACTATATTTTTAGTTTTCTACAAATTTCAATTCTTCAACCCTTTTCCTATCAAAACCTTAGTTTAGGATTCAAAAGCACCAAAGAGCAAAAATTCCACAAAACTAGTATTTTATAAGTTTGCATCAAATTTAGTGAAAGGAAGCCAACCTTCTCCAGATATTAACCTCAAATTTCCAAGGTCCTATGACTTTGGAGGTTTTTCCATTGTATCATTAGGCAATTGCATAGAAAAGATACAAGATCAAGATACGTGTAATCCTATGTGATAACAATATTTGACATGCTCGATGGGACCTAAAAATTACATAGAGATTGGTGCTATTCTTAGCAAGCATTGTACAAGTTCCATGTAAATATCAAAACACCTAGTGACTCCACTGGCTTAAAAACTTATAATTTCAAGGTGACGTATGCCAAGCAAAAAAACAAGATCATCTACTAAAGGTAAGAGAGCTGATTTTTTAGAATTGTCATTTCCATCTAAAAAGAGATCAAAAGCAGTCACCCCTCAACCTAAGGTATATCCTATTGTTCTTTTCCTATCCCCAGTGGTAACTCCTACCAATTTTATACATCCTATAATGGCTAGAAATATGAATTTTGTATCCTTTAATATAGGCAATCCACTCCAATTATACCAACATGATGATATACTAGTCTTAGCCTTAAAAAGGCTACCATATTTTACTGGTGAAACCTCTACCACTACTTCAGAGCACATATAAGATATTGCTAATCTCTATTCAATCCATAACGTGGTCTAAGATAATGTTGCAATCAAACTTCTAGTCTCCTCTTTTAAGGGAAAAGATTTATAATGATATAAAGGCCTTACTCCTAGTTTAATCCAAGTTCGGGATGAGGTAGGAACTATGCTGTGTATCCATTTTGAAGACAAAAGTGACCACCTTTCCTTGGTTAAACATTTAACTACTATTTAATGAGCTCCTTATGAGTAAATAACTAATTTTAATTACTGTTTCTAGAAGACCTAGAATAGGATCCTCGTCTTGGTCAAACCCACTACAAATAATGCTTTTTTGTATTACCTAAAATCCCTCAATAATGATATAGTTGTGATGATTCAGTCAATGGGTGGCAGCACACTTCCTACAACTTATGATATTGTAATAAAAGTAGAAAATTATTTAATCTAAGATGAGAAAATTGTACCAAGGCCACTAATACCTCTATTTTTAGAACAAGTCCCTATTCCCCCACTTGCACTTACCCCAATTCCCACTACGAGTAAGGCACTTGCTTTGAATCCTGCACCTTTAGATGATATATACAAGGTAAAGTCATTACTTAAGAGTTTTGAAAATGAGTTAGTGACAATGAAAAATTAGCAAGCCCAAAAATACAAACCTTTTCAACCATCAAACCTTGCATACTAAGGGAATAGGCAACCATAATAGGGAGATAAATAACCATATGATGGCAACGACTAGCAACAAGGATAGAATTCATAACCAAGACCTCCAAACATCCATGCTTTATCGAGACTAGGAGATTCTAAAGCGTTTGTCCCTATTCAAAATAATTTGGCTCAAGAGTATGAGTGGTGTTATCCTTGTAATCAACCCCATAATCATAACACTTTCCATAATGGTGTAATTAGTCAAGCCTTGATGGTGAAAGGTATAAAAAACATGCAAGGATAATAATAATAATCTACTTCCCAAAAAGCAAACACACAAGAACCTGCTCAAAGTGAAACACATCTTATAAACTAACAGGAGGATGACTTCGATGGGCTAAGCCAAGATGACACATTTTTATAAGGTGGAGGTCTTATATCAGCTAATACACATTCCAAGAAAAAATAAATAGAATCTAATCTACCCCTTAGGGTAGAGCAAGCTTCAAATTCTAAAGCTGCAACAAAACCAACAAAGAGCAACACAATGCAAAGGTCACCCTTTATACCTAGAAATCAACTCAAAGCAAAGGTGCCCACTCCAAATCTAGTAAAAGAGGATGCAACCCCTGTAAAAGTACTAAAAAAGGTTGGTAATATCCCTTTTAACATAGTTGATCAAATGAAGAAGATTAATCTGAATGTCACTATGTGGGAAGTACTATTTTTACTAGCACAAAGGGACTTACTAGAGAAGAAATTAAAGAATTTTGAGATACTGGAAAAGGTTCCAACCAAGGGGCCTACACCTAAAATAAATCTATAATAGCCTTAATTTGATAATAAAATAAGATAAAATGGTAAGCCTCTCCCCTTCTATCTTTCACTTATAATAGGGAAATATCTGGTTCATAATTACATGGTAGATTCAGGGGCTAGTAGTTCAGTAATGCCCAAGAAAATAACTGATGTTTTAGGAATGAAATATACGTCTGTTAATAAAGGAGTGGTGTAATTGGATGGGATTATTATTCAAATAGTAAGAACTATAAAGGGACTGAACCTCACTATTCATGTTTGCCCAATCTTACCAATTATGCAATAAATTTCAAGCATAGACCTCCCCCCTACTTTGCTATTTGTCTTTTAAGAGATTTCACCATAAATATGGGAGGGTACCTATCTACAGATTGGTCTCACATGCTACTTAGAATAAGATATAGAACTAGAGTAACAATAAGAGCTGATCTAATTATAAAATATCATATAGAACCATGCAATCTTATTCTTGCTATAGAAATGAATTATACATTACAAGATCAAGAAGAAGAAGAAATGGATCACGAGAATGCAACACTTATAAAATAAATTCTAGACACTCATTTAGATGAATGGGGATCAACCCTTTAATTCAATCCTTATGAATATTTATAAGAAATAGGGTTAGAAACATATTGCATTCATGAGAAAGATGCAGTTATTTTGAATTTAGTCAAACCAACCAAAGATCTTCAAGGGATGTGGTAGTTATTTTTTGATGGCTCGAGAAGCAAAAATGGTGCAGGTGTGGGAATTGTATTGATCTCCCCATGTAAGGAGAGCTAATTCTACTCATTCAAACTTCAATTTATCTATAATAATAATGTATATGAATACAAAGCCTTGATTCGAGGCCTCCAATCATCCAAATATAGAGGAATCAAGATTTTGTAAATATTTGGTGATAATGAGCTCATCGTTCACCAAGTTAGATCAAAAAGTGTAACCAAAAATAATTTTCTAAGATATTACAAACATATGGTTTGGGACATGTTATAAGATTTCACCACTTTAAATATTCAAGTGGTACTAAGGGTACATAATAAACATGTTGACCTCATGGCCTCAATGGGGTCCTAGTATAACCTACTAGTCAAAATAAAAAAAAAGAATAGCTATCATGTGAGGCTGATTGTAAGGCCTTTTGTCCTTGATAATGCAATTAATTGGAAAGTATTCAACAATGACAAACAAATTATAAATTTTCTAAGAGAAGAGGTCAATTTTTTAGATAGGAATTAGCCAAGGCTACAAGACCAATATGGTGATCAATTTATTTAGCTAAAAACAAACAAGCTGCATATGGGTCTTGTTACACTGAAAAAAATCTTCAATTTAGATGACCAACTGAAAGGTGAAAAGAATAACATTAAAATCAATGAAGAAGATTGTGAAACCATCATCATCTTAGAAGAAAATTCTCTCAAGATAGACAAGGCATGCAATATTTCAGAGAAGCATGATTTTATTCAATTATGTCAAGAGTTTGATGATAACTTCACTTGGAGTTATCATGATTTAAGAGGGTTTGATCCAAGTTTAGCTCAACACACTATAAAGTTGGACCCAAATATAAATCCTATCAGGTAGAAATAGAGACCTATCAATCTAAAGATTAAACCCCTGATGAAGAATGAACTCTCTAAATTGATAAAGGCTAATATAATATTACCTATCAAACACTCTTCTTGGGTAGTGAATCTGGTCCCTGCTAGAAAGAAAAGTGGTGAAATCTAACTATGCATGGCCTTTAGAAACCTAAAAAAACATCATTGAAAGATCACTATCCTCTTCCCCCTATGGAACAAATTCTACAAATAATATCAGGATCTAAAAGATTCTCTCTTCTAGTCGATTATTCAGGTTATATTTAAATCTTGGTATAGGAATCAAATAAATTTAAAACCACCTTCACCACCAAATGGGGCACTTATGCATACAAGAAGATGTCATTTAGTTTGACAAATGTAGGAGTAAATTTTTAGAGAGCCATGGACATGGCATTCAAAGGTTTGATAAATGAAATAATTCTAGTATATCTAGATGATATTACTATCTATTCAAAGCATGCCGATGCACACCTGGATCACTTGAGGAAATTTTTTGAATGGTGTAGGGAATTTGGGCTCTCCCTTAACTTTAAGAAGTGCATGTTCATAGTAAACGAGGGGAAGCTACTGGGACACATCTTGTCAAAAGAAGGTCTTGCAATAAACCCTAAATGAGTTAGATCTATATCTACATTAGCATTGTCAAGTCATAAAAAGGGCCTACAAAGATTTTTTTGGAAGATCAACTTTGTGACAAGATTTGTACCGAATTTCACCTTTTTGGCAAAACCCATTACTACAATGCTAAGGAACATAACTCTTTTTAGCTACACTCAAGAGGGAAAAAATAGCTTCAAGGATATTAAATGGGCTATTTCCCAAGCTCCTACCATGGGTAACTCAAACTATGAGAAAGACTTTATTCTCTACACATTTGGAGGGGAAGGAAGCATCTCAGCCATTCTAACTCAACATAATCAAGAAGATTTGGAATAACCCATTTATTTCTTCAGCCAATCTTTTAAAGGTTACAAAGAGAATTATAGTTTTTTGGAGAAATAAGTATATGTAGTTATCACAACACTCAAGAAATTTAGTCATCTACTCTCCAAAAATAAAATCATTTGATGATGAGTCACCAAAGCATCAAAGAATTCCCATTGAGTAGGGAGATAAATGAAAAATGAGAAGGATGGATTACCAAAGTCATGGAGTATAATGTGGATATCACAATCACAAAGTTTTTAAGGGGAAAAGGATTATGTGAATAACTAGCTGCTAATTTCAAGACTACTAAACCAGTATCTGATATGGTGTATGCTCAAACTACACTATAAATATGCAAACTACCTTCTTTCAACAACTAGATTCAAGACATGACTCATTTCTTGTAGACTAGTAAATACCCTTATGACTTTCAATAATCAAATAAAAGATATTTTTGACTCCAATCAATCCCCTATGTTCTTATTTATGGAATTTTATTTTGTAATGAGATGAATGGAATCTTGTTAAGATGTATTGAGCATGAGCAAGTTCCCAAAGTGCTCAAGCAATTTCATGATGGACTGTTAGGACATTTTTTTGTAAGGAATATGGCTATTAAGATAATGAGAGGAGGCTACTATTGCCCTAAATTATTCAAATATATCCACCAATGGGTAAGAAACTATGAAAAATGTGCTTATTTCATTGGTAAGCAAAGGCCTATAGCCCTTCCTCTCAAACTAATTCAAGCAGATCAACCATTCCATCAGTGGGGATTGAATTTTATTGGCATGATCAATCCACCATCAAGCATGGGTCATAAATGGGTTCTCATAATAATGAATTATTTTACATGATGGATTGAAGCAGTTGCTCCAAAATATGCCATTAATACATCTATTCTAGAATTCATGGGTAATATAGTTTCTAGGTTTGTTGTTCCTCACACCATCATATCAGATAATGCTAAGGCATTTATGGGCACTCAAGTAAGTGAATGGGATATCAATAATAATGTGTACCTAATCACTTCTTCAAATTACCTCCAAAGTAATGGCCTATCTGAATCAACCAATAAAAACCTCACTAGAATCATCAAATGAATGATGGAGGACAACCAAAGGATGTGGCATATGAAACTAAAATCAACACTATGGGCTGATAGAATTACACTAAAAAGAGCCATTAGTAATTCACCTTTCATGTTGGTATATGGAAGAGAAAGCACAAGTGCCACTATTTATTGAACTTCCATCTTTAGAGATCAATCACTAATTAGACCCAATCAACAATGATGAAATGATGGTGAGATTGGTTGAACTCATGGAGCTTTAAGAAATCAGGCATCAATCAATGAAAGTCTTAGAAGCCAATTAAGCACAAACCAAAAAGACTTTCTATAAAAAGGAATTTTCAAGGAGATTCAATAAAGGAGACATGGTTCTCAAGTGGGATGTAGATAAAGCAAAACTAGGAAATCACACCAAATTTAATGCAATATGGAGTGGTCCATATATCTTTTCACTTAGTGTAAAGGAGCTAATGCATTCTAGCTATCCAAGCTTGATAGATCAGAACTACCAATCCTAGTTAATGGGATATACCTCAAAGCTTGCTTTTGAGGTAAGAAGCTTATTATAAAAAGATTAATTTTTTGTAAATAATAGGGTTAGGTTGTGTTTTCAATAAGTGCTTATACACATGTGAGACTCATTAAGAGTTGTTTTCTTAGGTTGTGTTGTTTTTTCCTATTTTGTTTGTGTCTAGGCAAATCCCAATTTGTTCTTCCCTAGGTTATAGTTTTTTAGAATCAAGTTGAATCCATGCCCAATGTCTTAGAAGTTTATTGGATTGATAATGATTATTAGACAATCATCCCATAGAGGTTTCCAATTTTTTTGATTTTCTATCATAAAAATATCATTACATATAATATCCTAAGGGAGACCCCTTTATTTTTTAGGAAAAACCCTTAAGCCTCCAAAAAACCCATCTTTATTTTTTCTCTTGTAGAATTTGGGACCCTGGATGTAATTTTCACTTGTGGAAATTACTTCATGGGTTTTGGGTCCTATAAAGCACCCAAATTCCCTTTTGGTAGAAATTAGAACCTAATGTGTACTTTGCATGTTTACACACTATACAAAATGCACTTTGAGCTCCAGATCCTGTTAAACACCAACACCTAAGTAACCAATAGAACCCAAAACTCACCATGCACTTTGCATGTTTTCAAAACATGCAAAATACATGGTAGGCCCCAAATCCTACCATGCTCCCAAGCTGGTAGAGTTCAAATCTTGGCATGTACTTTGCATATTTTCATAATGTACAAAGTGCATGATAGGCTCCAGATCATGCCAATGAAAGAAATTCCCCCTTCTACAGAATGTAGAACCCAAAGTGCACATTGCACATTTTTGAACGTGTAAAGTGCACATCAAACTTTGCCTTCTACCAACCACTTACCAATTATAATACATTACATAATGTGGAACCTCAAGTGTAGTTTGCATGTTTCAAACATGTAAAGTTCTTTGTGGGTTCTAACTTCCACCAAAGCCAATCATCTTACTATGGAGAGTGGACCTACTTTAAGTAGGTATAATATCTACTACCAACCACTTAGCTCACATTAATTGTAGGTTTTTAAACTATTCAACCAAGTATTTTGGGGATTTTATTATCATTTGTTAAATTTATAAATGCATTTTAGAGCTCTAGCTACCTATACCATGTAATTTGACCTCGATCCATGTGCAAAAAAACATTTAGTCAAGTCTACAACTTCCAAGCCATGTCATATACGATATTTTCCTTGAGTTTCCATCATTAATTCCTATAGTTTGAAGCATTTTTCAAAATTATTTTCCATTTTCTATAGAATATTTTGTATCTTTTATAGACTTCATTATTTTGTTCATGACATTGCTTTAGGGTTACCAAATTGATACTTCATGCTTTGTGTAGTTATTTTTATCCATTATTTGCAATCTAAGGCTGAAATCAGGTGTCTAGGGAAGTCTAGGGTTTTTATAGGGTTTCATTTTTGAAAGCTTCATTCTGAGATTCCCCCCCCAAACCATACATTTTCCAAATAAAACCCTTATTTTTTCCCTCTTGAGTTTGTATTCAAATTTAGCACTTCTTCGAATAGAGTATTTTGAAGAATATACTTCCATTCAAACCAGAGAATATTCCTTACCAAAATTCCCCTAATGTCCCCATGGAAATTGGACCTACCTCAAACACCTTCAACTTCCATAAACTTTTAGTACTTCATAGAAAGTGGACCTACTTCCACCACCATCCACTTCTTCTAGGATCTAACATGCTTCATGCATCGTGGAGATACGATGTGCTTCAAGTACCTTCAAGTTCTACTAAAGAATATAAGTTTTTTAGACACCTACAGATCCTACCAACTTTCACAGTTGATTTTTCACAAGCATATCCATAGTCTCCATGCCTCCTAAAGTGATGAAGTTCATATCTAAGAACCCTGGAGTGATTCCTTGTTTGGAGTCTAATATCACAGAGATTAAAGATACAGATGTAGGTCATATTAACTTAAGAGATTTTTGGGCTAGAATAGGTACAAAATTTAAGAATAACTGGATTCAAAGTATCTATGACTCTGGTCTTCCATAAGATACAACCTTTCTTCTATCTATTCAAAGCCTTTAGTTGGTCCTAACAATGGCCCAACACTATGATCCTGATAGGAGGCATGTATACAATGAGAAAGGGGAAAAGATTCTGGATCTTGACCTTGACTTCATCAACACTGTGTTTACCATCCCAACATTTGAGAGTTATTTGGATATAAATCCACAGACATCATCATAGTTATATGAAGATAAAAAGGATGGATGCCATAAGATAATAAACAAACAATGGCTAAAGACCCCCAAACATTCCTCCATTAGATTGCTTAAGACCATGCATAGGCCTGATTTCATAGATGAGGTAAGGGATATTATAATAGTACTACACAAGGTCATTGGCAATCTTGATGCCAAGTGCTATCAAGAATGGATGTACCAATATATCTAGACTATCCAAGAAAATAAACAATACATACATTGGGCCTAATTGATAAGTGACTCCCTCCACAAGCAACTGATGGATGTACAAATACATAACAAGTTCTACATGACATCTTATATTATTTATATCCTGGATAAAGGAAGATTGTTCCAATGCCTTAACATATTTCTTAAAGAGATAATTGGAGTTTACAACTACTACCCTAATCTCACACTATAGGCTAGTAGACAACAGTTCAAGAGAGTCAATGATGCCTTCATTTACAACATCATTATCATGTTCAATTAGGAACTTGGGAAGGAAAGATTTTCAAGAGTAGTAAAAGATGAAATCAATAAATGGGGTTCTTTTTTCATATAATTCCCCACCTACTCCTATATCAGGGTAGTTGGATGTAGTGGCTACCCCTATACACTTCCCCGATATATGAGTGATAAATGGGCATTATTGGAGTTAGTCTAACAACTTGTGGAAATGTACAAACTCCTCTTAGATAGGCACAAGGTAGGGATACATTTCTCAATTTCCATTAGACATTACACATGCTAGTCCCTCATGAAATATAGAGGTGTAAAGGCTGAGATGTGCCAAATGACACTAAGGACTTTAGAGTTTAGAGCTTTTTTTGATCCACATTGTAAAATCACCCATGTACTCAACCTGGTAACATATAAATACATGCCTTATTATGAAGATTTTTTGGAATATTATGATGATGAAGAGATGGTCAAGATGAGGGAATATTTAAGGATGTCCCTAAAATAGATAAAAGAACCATTCATCCTGACTATAATTCACATATAATACCCGCATCAATAAACCGAGTGCAATCAACAACAGTTAGTCAAGTGGACACTCAAGGTCCCCCTATAGTAGAACCTCAAGTTTCCATTCCACCTTCCCTTCCTCCCATTTAACTTTCCCCATTTGATACACTCTCATTCTCCATTTTATTTATAACTCCTTCTATTGTATCTCCATTAATTCCCAATACTACACAATAATATATTGCCATAGAATCAGTCATCCTGACTACAATTTTTTAGGCCACCCTAAATCTTGGGGAAAGTAATATTTCCTCTTCATCTCAACCCATAATTTTCACATCACTAACCCTGAGTGGTCCTACTCATCTTATTGAAATATTCAATGTTTTGGCTTCCACCCTCCCATAAGTTCCAAAATTCATAATCCCTATCTCTATTCTATCCTTTATTTCCCTAATAGACATAGTTTCTTCTGTTGTCTTCACTCTTCCCATTTCCACTATTCCTAAAATACCATCAGTTGAGATTGAAGCAACCAAAGCACTTGATGTAAAGGTTGATCTACAACCTACCGAGCAAAGTGGATCCCCATAGGAACCTTGTAAGCAACCAATGATATCATCTTCCCAAGAGTCGCCTATGGTTATAGAGTTTGCTAGTATAACAACATCAACTACTAATTCTCTGGTAACTATGTTGACACAGCAAGTGGTTACCCATAGTTGGTTACCCCAATTAGTGAGTAAGAAGAGGAAATAGATGATTGACCCTAGTATATTAGATTTTGGCATGTTAGAGGTTAAGAAGAAATCAAAACCTACTCCCTAGACCCTCTCAAGGACATTTAATGATGATAATGGGAGAGATATGTTAAAATTATAGTTCTCCCACAAGACAAATCAAAGGAATATCTTATAGTAGGGGATTATCGAATTTCTCAAATACAACTTGGATGACAAAGTAGAGAAGGTCTTAATTACAACATGTAAACTGGTATCAACTCTCTTTCAAAGAATTGATCATGATAAAGCCACCAAGGATGAGTTGAAGAGAAAAGTAGATCAATTGATAGAAGCACTAAACCAGTTCATAAAGCTTAGTGAAACATGACAAAAACCATAGGATGTGTAGCCAATCAGTCCAGATCAAGCTATAATTGATTATATATGAGAGATTGTTCACATGGGAAGGTCTACGAAGGAATGGTATGAGGAACTAATGACTAAAGGTAATAGGGTTCTTATAGCAATGATGGAACATTATGGAATCATCATAAAGAGGAAATAATTTTTTAAGGAGTAGATCAATAGCTATGAAGGATAAATTTAGACATTAAACATGTATTATCTCAAATTGACAGCCATAAAATCAATTGATATGAATACCCTCATTGCTAAGAATATATTGAAGAGTGATGCTGAGCACATAGAACTACATAAGGCTGCTCAATTTTTGATAATATTATTAATAGATTCTATCGATCAAGCCAAGGAGGCTCAAGATAATGCAGTTGATGTATTGTATGAGATTGAAGGCATGATGAATTTAATGTCATGCTAACTAGTAGATTATGCCAATAATATCCTTTAGATAGAGCAAGTCCAGAATAATTTCAAAGTAATAATTGAGAAAGAATCTATGAAAGACATAGTCTTTATCCTAAGTTCTATCCATAGGTTCATTAGGTATGAAAAAGCAATTAATAAAATGAAGATAGAAATGTGGGGGATCAAAACTTTCAAAAGAGAGCTTTTTAATGTTCAGGCAGATTATGCAGCCTCAAATATCTACTCTTATGGGCCAGATCTAGAATGTATACAAGAAATATTCAAGGCATTTGATGCATATATTGAGAAGCTACATGCCAAGAATGATAAGAAAGCTAAGGAAATTCTAGACATTAATTAATATTCATCTCTAATGAATGTTGTGTTTTATTGTCATTATAATTAAATTTCAAAAGATTTATAATTTTTAATTTCATTGAAAAAGTACATCTATATTTTTTATAACTCTTTTTGAGAAAGAAAAAACTTATTTTTACACTTCATATTTTTTGATTATGTGAAAGTTGAAAAAAGCACAAGTGCGAATTGCACTCTCCATTTTGATCAATATGAATTGTTGAAAAGTGCAAAATCATGAAGTGCAAATTATATGGTTCGTTTTGACAAGTGGTAAGTCTTAAAGTTATAAAATTTCCATGTGAATTTTTCAAGTTAAGGATTTACATGGAAAGTGATTTGGAGTTATCTTATTTTAAAACTCAAAGTTCTATTTTTGGTGCCTCTTTTTGCATGAGGAAACTATTTTCATCCACTACCAGATGAAAAAACCTTGGATGGAGATCTAATAGTTCCATCCATGTCATACCACACCATGCTACACTAAAAGTCACACCTAGATCGTGCATGTCATTTTACAATTATTCCAAGTTTAGAAATGCCAAAAATAGAAGAACTCACCTCTTTTGCATGAGGGTTTCAGATTTGCATGATCTCCTTCAACTGAGCATTCAAGTTTTGTAGTTATATTTTTTGCATTTTGAATGTATTTAATACAAGATTTAACCTTTGGAGAGAAATAAAGTTGAAGATTTACCTTTCTTATCTTGAGAGATATATCTATGTGTGCAAGTTATTTGATTATGAGTCAAATTTTTGTCTCTTTGTTTTACTTTCAAGAAATTCATCTGTGGTATTTTACCCTCTTGAAAATATTGTTTGAAATAAAGATCCTTTTCCCTTTTGTGAAAAATAGCTAAAATACCACCTCTGATTTCCATTTATATGAGTCTATGCTAAAGTAAATTCAACACATTTTTGATCTATTGTGTTTATTAATCAAGCATTAAAATCCACTATAAAATATTTGGTGCAATCACCATATTTTTAGTTTTATGAAAATTTTGATTCTTCAACCTTTTTCCCATCAAAAACCTCATTTAGGATTAGAAAGCACTAAAGAGTGAAATTTCCATAAAACTGGTAATTAATCAGTTTGCATTAGATTTAGAGAAAAAAGCCAATCTTCTCCAGAGATTAACCTCAAATTGCCAAGGTCCCATGACTTTGGAGGTTTTTCCATTGTATCATTAGGAAATCGTGAAACAAGCTATAGGATCAAGATAGGTGCAATTCTATGTGATAACAGGTTATAAAATCATATTATTAACTATGAAATCATTGTTAAATAGCAAAATCATAATTCACTATATTCTGCATGTTTTCTCATAGTTGCAAAATTAGTGAGGTGAACTGCAAAATCATTAAGGTGAGATACAAAATCATTCAAGAATAGAAAATCAATCTCTATAAGTCTGTGTTGTATTTTAGTTTTCTTTATTATTATATGCTTGAAATTTTTTGCAATTCATAGTCACTGTGTAACTACAAAATTGTTCTAAAGAGTTAAATTTATGTCTTATTGAGCTAACTTGCAGAGTTTTCACCTTGGCTTTAGCACAAATTAATCCACTAACCTTGTTTATAGAGAATTAAGCCAAGAATAAATAAGCTTAAGTGCTTTTTAATCATTTTTTCCTTTTTAGAAAATCAAAATTCACAAAAAAAGTCAAAATTCATCCACATTTGGTTTAGGTGCTTAAAAATCACTTGATAAATTTGTTTTTTAAGCATTTTAAAGTTTTTACAAGTACAAACAAGGCCAAGGGGCTACAATTTCAAACAAATTTAAAGATGGTGCTATTAAAAAAAACTTATATTTTAGTTAAAGTCCTTAAGGGCTTTTTCAAATTTTGTTTGTTCTTTAGATAGTTTCAAAATTGTGTAGATTAAATTCTTTGTTTTGGTAAACAAAAACTATGGTGTGTATGCTTTCCCCCCATCCTCTTTAGGGAACTCGAGTGATCAAAATTAGTTGGTTTATTATCTTTTTATTTATCCTTGTCTAAAATAATGTTGCATATGCTCTCCCCAAGCTTTGAGTGACTTGGGTGATTCAAAAATGACATCTAAAGTCTTTTTATTTTTATTTATTTATTTTCTTGCATTTGGCTTGTGGGCAGGATTTCATCACCTCCTCAGAAGCTCTTTAGGGGTGCATTAACCTGTGGTTTCATCTCCTAGTATCATACCAACCCCACTCCATGATGGGATATATAAATTAGGGCACGTGATACTAGAATTGCCAGGGGGTTGAGCAACTAACCTCTCTGATCCTAATGAAAACCTAGGTCAGGTCTTGCTAAACATCAGAATTTACTAAGTAGTACATGGTTGGAGTCATTATGTAAAAGAATAAACCTATGAGTAGTAAGTTAGTAGGTATGAATCCACTTGACATGATTTCACCCTTGTGTTAACCACACTTGGGACATCTAATGCGTTCGAAACTTATAGATTTTTTAGTCAACCCCACTTACCATAAAATTTCCTGTTAAGTGCCAAGTGTTCTTCACACTAAGTTCATGCCACATACCAATGATTGAGAGATAGAGGGGGGCATAAAAATATACCTATACCTATTATTTAATTTTTAAATTAACACTTAATTCCTCACAAGTATTGGTATATCGATGAAAACTTTAGCAGAAGTTACACACACCCGTATCAGTTTTAGGGATAAGATGAGCCATTTGTGTTTTATTTGATTCACATGTGTGTTTTGAGACTAAAAATTATTTATTTGTCTAAATTCAAAATGAGTCACAACCGTCATGTATTTTCATCACACTTTAGCCTAAGAAGTGTTACCCTACCCATTTTGTGTTGCACTTATGCCTCAAAGCTTTTTATCTCAAAAATGTTTATGTGTCACTTATTTAAATGGGGTGTTGTTACACTACCTATTTCATCTCAAACATTTATCTTTGATTTTAAAGTGCAAAACCATTGTCATACCATTTGATTGAGGGAGTGTTATTACGCTACCCATGTTATTCCAAAAATGTTGCCTTATTTCAAACTAAGTTTAAAATTGCATGTAACTTTGGCCTAAAAATGGTGTTGTTATACTATCCATTTGGGTCTAGGAGGTTATCCATTTTAAAAATCCAAGTCTTTTAAACCAAGTTTAGAATTTATCTTACGAAGTTCAGATTAAAAATTTTATTGGTCTACACCTCGATCTTGTTTAATTTTGTCTCGAGTGTTTACCACTTACCTTTGAATTGTGAAATTTGGAATAATTCCTTGATTTAAATACCCTTTTTGCCTATATCTAGGAAGTGGTTTATTTTTGTGTGTCTCAAGTCAATTTTTTGCCTTAAACTAAGTTTGAAACTCAATTTTTAAGTATGACTATAAGCACAGTTATTTTACATTGGAGCCTTGTTTATGACTTGGGCTTGAATGCTTTACTCATCACTTTTATTTTGATTACTTAAGATTGACTTTCCCAATTAGTTTTAAGTGTATGCCTAGAGTGAATATTTTATGCCAAGGTCAAGTTTATTTTAAAAGTCATGTGCTAAGATTGAGTCAAAGTGTTTCAAATTGTAAATTAATTGTGAGTTTTTACCTTAACATAGTTTGTTTCAAAGTCTAGCTTTGTGCTTTTTTACCAAAGACCTAGCATTGCCTTCACGTTTTTAGATTTAGTTCATACCTTTTTAAGTCTAGCTTTGTGTTTTTTAACCAAAGACCTAGTATTGGTTTGAAGTTTTTAGACCTAGTTCATATCTTTTTAAGTCTAGCTTTGTGCATTTTTACCAAAGACCTGGTAATTTTCATTTAAGACCTAGATTATATTTGTTTAAAACACTTTTCCAAGACCAGGATATAAATTTTTCCTTTACTTGACCATTTGTGTGTAGACCTTAGAGTATTTGAGATATTTGATACCAAATTTTCGTTGATAGCATCTAAGAAGAGCTCTATTCTAGGCCAAGTTTAGACCATTTACAATAATAAATCAAGTTTTCCATTTAGACTAAGTTTTAAAATGTTTGTAAGCATCGACCAATATTTTTAGACCACATTTCAAATGTTTTGTGAGTTTTAGACCTTTTCTTCATGAGACATTAGTCATAGGTCTGGATATGCCTTGTTACACATGTAGTGGGACCATGTAAAATCTAGATTATGAAAGTGTAATCATGAATGATCCCTTAATTCAATATCCATATGGAGATGACATAGTTTGTGAGATGAATCCATATCCCCCTTACACTACTCAACATGTAGAATAAGGGCAAGATCCATTAACACAATACCTAGTTAGTACACCTATTAATCTAGGGTAGGAACAAAAATAAATAATTCAATACCTTGATAATGTGCTATCTGGTATCGAACAAGTCCAAAAACAAACTTACTATGTTACCATGCCAACAAGATTTGACTCATACTTATTCGATCATCAATTTCTTCAAAATAAGGATGAGGTTTTGGTTTGGGCCATAAAAGTAGAATCCAAATATCTAGAATACTCTCCCCATGAAAATCTACTTAGTCTAGTTAGAGTGCCTTGTAATGTACCTCCCAAGATCTAAATGTGATTAGAAAGGGAAAAGGCCCCATGGAAGAAAATTTTTCACAAATGAAACAAGCATATCAAACTTATCTTAGTCTAGTGTAGAATTTCAATGTTATGGCCATGTCAAATACCCTACTTATAGATTTATTTCCTTTAACATAAATTCCAATTAATTCATTGGGTCATGCTAATTTGAGTGTGGACCCATTTTCCCAAAGTACTCAGGTAGGAAAAATGTTCAATGTACCATTCATTAAGGAAATGATGATGGTTTCTACTTAGGATCATGTGTTAAATGTAGTGGATAACATGCAAGTGTATCCCAATTCAAATCAAGGTGGGTTATATGCACTACAAAATAATCCAGTGCCTCTTGCCAATACTACAATTGGTTCACAACAATAGGGGCATAAAAACCTAGTTCCCAACCATAAAAAAATACTTTCACCCCTTAACCAATGACTTCTTCAAGCATACAATAGTAGGGGATAAGTAATCAACTGCTACATGATGTTTTACCCCAAAAAGTGATGAATATTACTTTACCTCAATAGGTGATGGCTAATATTTCATGGCCACAAGCACAAACTAATTTACCACCTCAATAAAGTTAAAACATTATGCCACCTCAAAATTTAGCAACAAATGTTCTACCATAATAGACACAAATCAATATACCTCAATAATCATAGTTGTTATCTAGTCAACAATGTGTTCTTATTGGTCAATGACAAATACCAAACACCCAATAACATAGAGGTTATAATATCCAACAAGTACCTATTAGGCAATAATTACCTTTTACCCAACATATTCCACATATTTAAAGATAGGGCCTTAGTCAACAACAAATACCATTTATACAATTGGGTTCAACTAGTTGGCAACAAGTTCTTACTCAAAATCAATAGGCAAAATACCTTCTACAAGGCCACATACTTCCATCACAACCCCAATTCCCTATGAATTAAAGCCATATTCTGAATCCAAACTATATTATTTACAAACAACACATGGAATATCAACAACCTAATCCCAATGCATAGATGCATATTCTGGGTTGATTGGTCCATCAAACCAACATTTCACAATACTCCATTCCCTCATTGTACCCTGATCAAGGTAATACACCTCTAATTGTCTAACCACAACCACAACTAACTGTGCCATCAAATTTCTTGGCCCAATAACTATAGAAAATAAAGGATTTAATTATAGTCATTCAGATAGGAAAATAGACTAAGAATTTCAAATTGGATGACATGCGGTCATAGCCATTTAACATGGAGTATCTACATATACCATTTTCTTTGAGTTATGAGCCACCAAAATTTGACAAATACAAGGGTAAAGGAGACCCTAGGGATAACTTAAAAGATTTTTTTGTCACTTTTTAGCCAATGGACTATAGTGACATCTTATTCTTTTTCCTTGAAGTCTAGTTGGATAGGCCTTAGAGTGGTTTTTTAAGTTGCCAAAGAACTCAATATCTGACTTTGATGATCTTTCAGATAAGTTTGTACAACATTTCTCCTACAATCTTGAGCATGAGATTTCAGTAATTGCTTTAATTTAGGGGAAGCATAAATTTAGTGAGAACTTTATGAGTTACTTATAGTGATGAAGAGTGCTTACTAGTCACTTCACCCATAATCTACCAGATAAAAAATTGGCAACTGTGTTTACCAAAAAATTACACAGTGAAATAACTTATCACTTGGAGCTTTATTGTGCTCACACATTCAAGGATATCATTGAGAAAGGTATCCAGATTGAAAAATACCTTATTAATAAATGGCTTATTAAGTTATCTTCTTCAAACCAAAACTAGAGCCAAAACCAAAATTTAGGCCCAAGTTAGAGCCCTAGCTAGTTCAAATGCAATCGTCTGCACCCGCTTAGGCTAATAATTATGAAAAACATAAGTCATACAATTGTAATAAGAATATTATTGGTAATGGAGTCAATAAGTCGCATCATGTTCAAATAGTGTAAACATTATTTATTTATCCTCTCCCACAAATGTAGCTTACTTCACAAATGTAGCTTACTTCATAAATAAAACCAACCAAAAAATTTAGTCTATGCCTCAAACTAAGATAGCTCTTCAATGCTACAACCACCACCTTTGAAAACCTCTCTTCCAAGAGGAAGACCTACTTTGAGAGTCTTCAGTGACCTTGGTGAGCCTATTAAAAGAATGTTTTACAAATTAGCCACAACTAATATGATTAGTTGGCTGATTCCAAAAAACTTTCTTGAACTAGTACCTTATCTAGATTGGTATAAAGAGCATGAGTTTTCTGAATACCATCATGTTATTGTAAATTCTATATGTCTTTTTATGAAACTAAAGCACCTCATTGAGAATATGTTAGAAAATGGAGAGATCTAGTTATATAATAGAGTGTCTACTTCCAATCAAAACTTGTGTATATACCAAAATCCTTTTCCACAACATAAAAATAAAAATCATCATCAATAACAAAGGCCATAATAAAAATAACATCAACATCAATAGAAATAGCAATGTCAACTATAAAATGGATAGAACCAAGGCCAAAATGACCCTAATAACTAACATACCTATGACGTAGTTACATATGATTACAATAAAGTTATGGTTCGTATTATAGGTGATCATATTTTTACCTTTACCATCAATCCTAGACCAAATGCCAACATACCAAGACTAATACCTAAAAATTCCCATCAACCTACCAATGCTGGTAATCTATCCTTGAATAGTGACCATATTCAAGCATAACAACAACCAAGAATTACCATCTTGGGTGCTTATGTTAATAACCCTTCATTGACCAATGACCACACCCAAGTGCACTAGAAATCAAGAATTACCCTCTCTATCCCATCTCCATCATCTTATAGTTACAATGGTCCTTTACCCAATCCGAATTTCATAATCATAACTTAGTAGTCTAAAGTCACCATCCCAAGCCCATAACCCCTATCAATAAACTAATCCAACCCACTATGCTAGCTAGAAGTAAGCCAATTACCACTATTAAGGAAAAAATGTATGATATTATGAAATAACTCCAAAAGACACCTACACAAATATATATTTTATATTTATTATGTATGTCTACCTTCCATAAGAATATCCTTACTAAACTCTTAGGCCAGTCCCAAGTACTTAATAGCATCACACCAGACAAATTTCAATCTTTAGTTAGAAACCTATCTTCAGGCCAACAATTGACCTTCAACCAAAGTGATATGTCATTATTTGGTCCTCTTTATCATAAACCATTATACATTAAAGTTGTTATAATGAGGCATAAAGTTAAACACGTCTTCATAGATAATGGATTGGACTTGAATATTATGTCTGTGAAGTTAATCAAGCATCTAGTATATATAATAGCTGACCTTTAGCCAAAGAATATTACTATCAAGGCCTATCACAATGAAGAGCAAGAATCACAAGGAACCATTATTTTTATAGTGATCATTGGGAATTTGACCCATGATACACTTTACCATCTGTTAGACTTAGATTTGTAATATAATTTGCTTTTGGGTAGACCATGAATACACAAAAGCCATACAATACCTTCAACCTTGCACCAGTGTATCAAGTTTCCTCACTCTAGGATGGAGGTAACTATCCATGGAGATTTATATCCATATGAACACTATAAGCATTTCTAGATTGAATATGAAAGCTATAGTTACCATTTTGGTCTAGACCCAGTACCAAAGAAAGACAAATATAAGGAGATACTTGTTGAATTCCTAGAGACTAATTGTGTAGACCCTGATAGCCTTGATTTAACTTCACATATGCTTCTTATTTAAATTTCTAATCATTTTACCATTATAGAAAATGGTCCAAGAGATTATTTTACCCATGATACCTCCTATATTTCCAAGCTTCTGTAGAACCCCAAGTCTTACATAAGGCCCAAATCTAAACCAATTTGCATAGAATGGTAACAAAAGGGAAAAGGAAAACATCATAGTCCAACACCTATTATTTTCATGTCAACCACTAACCAATAGTAGGATCCACTTGCCAGTGATGATTCTTGGTTATACAATGACAAATTGGCTAGTTGATATCAATGTAAAAAGTATCCCATCCTTAACAAGATTATGGATAACCAAGTTTATGAAGGTAGAGGCCTAGGGGAAAATCAACATGGTTATATTGAGCTTGTTTCTATGACTAAATACAAAAGAACTCATGGTATTAGATTTAAACCACTTGGGGGTGACCCCACATATCTTATTTATGTTCCTACACTAATGACTAATGAAGACAATGATGGTAGTGAATCAAAGTATGATCATAACATTTATGAAGACCTAACTAGTACCAACATATTTGACCCATATACCATTTGTACCATCATGCTAGTAATCTAAAATTATCCACTTACCCATTATCAACCTCAGATTATGGACTGGGACCAACAAGAATCCACAACACCTTTAAATGAGTTTGAGAATGATGAGGACTTTTGTGATTTTATGGGATTGAGAGATACTATTCTTTTAGGAGACCATAAACAAGGGTTATATATCAAATTGGATCCTGGTGCCTATTTTAGAGAGTGGGTGAACCCCTTAGCCACAAATAAAAGAATAAAACGTTGAGGTCCCAAAGTGAAAACCTCTTTGAGGTGCTTTTGGATCAGGGTAAAATTAAATAAAAAGGCTAATCTCTTGGTGAAAAATTGTTTCATTTGCCACTAGATGGGGATGTTCACCCTTCTTTGAATGAAACTTGGGAGACCATCAACAATGAACTTACTTTTGGGTTTGAGATCAGTATAGAGGAATAATAGGACTTTGATCAAATTGCCCAAAAAGGTCCTAAAGTGTTTTTTATATGGACCTTACCACCATTAAGATATTCAGATTCATCCTATTTAGGAGAACTTGATGAACTAGTCCAATCAGAGGACTTTTCCATTGCTAGCCAATTTACATCTTTGTTAATTATTCTAGAAGATGAATCTACTCTGTATATAATATACTATAGAAATCAACATTGGGACTCTAGATGACACAAAATGGATTAAATTAGGCATGTCCCTCACTAAATAGGAATGTGAAGTCTTTACAACCCTTCTGAGGGAGTTTGTTGATATATTTGCACGGATCTATTCAAGCATTCTAGGTTTAGACCCCACCTTGGTTGTATACCATCTTATTGTACATCTTGGTGAAAAATGCATTAAGTATAAACTAAGTAAGATGCATCCTTGTATTATTGTGTTAGTCAAGGAATATTTAGAGAAACTCTTATAAGAGAGATACATCAGAATGATCGACTATTTAGAGTGGATCTCTAACATTGTGCCTGTCACTAAAAAGCTAGAAGGTATTAAAATCTGTAGTGATTTTAGAGATTAATAAAGCCTACTCGAAGGATAAGTTTCCTATATCAAACATCAACATGATAGTTGAATCCACCAAAGAGTATGAAATTATTTCCCTCATGGATGGATTTTAAGGATATAACCAGATCAAGATTACACTAGAATACCAACACAAAATAATGTCCACCACTCCTTGGGGAATGTTGTGCTAGTAGATCATGTCATCCAACCTCAAGAATGATGGGGAAACACATAAAAGGGATATGACTATTAGATTACATGATATGATGCATGATATTGTTGAATAATATTCAAAAACATATTGGGTAAATCTAAGTCCCGTGCATATCATCCAACCATACTATGAAAGATATTTGAAGGCTTCATAAGTACAAGTTTTGACTTAATCCCTAGAAGTGCATCTTTAGTATTAATTTAGGCAAACTATTAGGCTTTATTATCTCTTATCAAGGCATTGAAGTTGATCTTACTAAGGTTAAAGCCATTACCAATATGCTGCCACCTTCCACTTTGAAGCAACTCCATGTTTACATGGCAAAATCTAGTCTATTAGGCACTTCATTTCACAGTTGGTTGATAAATGCCATCATTTCACTCATTTATTGAAGAATTGTATTAAATTTATTTGGGATGCCTATTGTATTACCACTAATGCCAAGGAGGCCATTCCTATTTTACCTATCTACCATAAAAATGCCCTAGGAGCACTTTTAGCCCAACATGATGAACATGGGAAAGAACATGTAGTGTAATAAATAAGTCATACATTAGTAGCATATGAACATAACTATACACCAATTGAAAAACATTATTTATCTATGGTCTTTGTAGCCTAGAAACTACATCATTATATACTTAACAATAAGACCATAATCATTACCGAAGTAGATCCACTCAATTATCTAGTATTAAAAACAAATTTGTAGGGCAACATGGCTAAGTGGATCATGCTTCTAAGTGAGTTTGAGATTTGATATGTCAATTAAAAGGTTATTAAAGGATAATTACTTGTATATCAACTTGATGAAGCTCCCATTTCAGATACTCAAACATTTTTGCATTCCCAAACAAGTACATCATGATTGTCATAGAAACACCTCTTGAGAAACAACAATGGAAGTTGTATTTTGATGGTTTACTCACATCTCATGGATCAAAAGTAGGATTGTTATTCATTAAAACATAGAGGGATCTCATTCTCAAATAATTTTGTATTAGCTTTATTTTTACCAATAACATGGTTGAATATGAATCACTCATTGTAGGGATTTGTTTAGTAGTATAATGAAACATTCAACATTTACTAGTTTATGGAGATTCCTAGCTTATTATTAGTCAAGTTACCAACCAATTACAGACCAAAGATGATAAGCTAATACCATACAAGGCCATGGTGGAAATTCTCATGTAGTAGATTACTCACATTTAATTTAAACACATACTTCAAGCTAATAACATGATAGTAGATGACATGGTTACCATTGGTTCTTTGATTTGCAATATAGACAAGGCAAGAGACTATCAGTTCCTTATTAAACATCTTATAGACCCTACTCATCAACCCTCAACCTATTAAATGACCTATGATATTGTTGATCCCATTTCTATTTGGTATTTTGACTTATATAATTACCTCCATGACCAAGTCATTCCACTGGACCTTTCACATAAGCAACAAAAAGCTTTCACATACCAAGCCTCTCGATATACCCTACTCAACCCAACCCTTTACCATATAAGCTTTGATGGAATTTTGATTCATTGTTTGAATTTAGTAGAATCTACACTATCATTGAAATAAGTTCATGAAGAAGTTTATGGAGCCCACATCAGCAGGGCCATCCTTTCCAAAAATCTCCTATGTATTGGTTATTATTGGCTAACCATGGAAGTAGATGTAACTAATTATGTGAAAAGATGTAAATAATGTCAGAGACATGAAAATTTGATTCATGTTCTAGCTAGAACACTCAAACCAATGACTACACCATGGCTATTTTCAATGTGCGGACTCGATCTCATAGGGAAGATTAACCTTACCTCCTTAGATGGCCATAATCATATCCTTATCGCCACCAAGAAATTCACTAAGTGGTTTAAAAATATACCCCTCACTTACGTGATAATTTTTTTTTCTAAATTCATCCTCAACCATCTCATTTGCCATTATGGTCTCTCATCCAACATTATATCTAATAATGGTAGATCATTTAAGAACAAAGATGCCAAGGCACTCTGTGTAAAGTTTAACATCACCCAAAAATTTTCCACCGTATATTACCCACAAGGTAATGGCCAAGTAGAGACATCTAACAAGACCATTATCAATATTCTTAAGAAGATCATTAATGATGCTATCCATGATTGGCACTTGTGGATCTTCTACGCCCCTCTAGGATTATCGTACTAATTACCTTACTTCAATAAGAGCTACACTATATTACCTCATCTATGGCACTGAGGCCAATCTTCCCATTGAGGTTAAGTTGCCTTTTCTATGTATCTCATTGAAACACATCCTTGTTGATGAGGATTATAGAGTTACTTGTCTGTAAGAGCTAGAGTTACTAGATGAAGAATGCATGGCCACTGTAAATAGCCTTCAAGCATATCATAATTGGTTACTTGGTAAATATAATTGGCATTTCAAGCATAAAGAGTTAGAACTTGGAAATTTTATCCTCAAAGAAAATTAGAAGAATAACATGGTTGAGAAAAAGAAGAAAGGCAAGTTCAAGCCTAATTAGATAGGGCCTTATGTCATTATTGCTAACTATGGCTCTAGGGCATATAGGTAGCCACATCAGAAGGCGATAAACTTGATGAACCCATAAACATAATACATCGCAAGAATTATTTCGTTTGAGAGACCTAAGGTATTATCTATGAGGATTGTTTACATCATACTATTATCTCACCTTCCTTTTACCATAATGTATACTATTCTTTCTATACCTTCCCTTTTGGTTGAAGTTGTTTACTCTTAAATTATCCACCATTTTTAACCTTGGTTTTGATTTATTAGTTATTCAGGCACCTTCACAGATTAGACTAAGATATAGTTTTATTGGTTGATTCAATATGGCAATTTTTTGAGTGCATATTTTTCAAAATGAGGTAGTATCTTGGAGCAGTATGATAGTGTTTTGGAAATTACATTCTTCATTATTGTCACATTCTATCTCATTATTGATACTAATAATTATAAATACCTTTGGGAAAATTAGTATCACTAACCCACGTCATTATTTCCTCATTATAACTACCTTTGGGAAAATTAGGAACAACCCTATTTTTATCCATATTACTGCATCACTGTTCTATACTTTTTCCATTTACCAATTCATGAGCTTGTTTTTACGTAGTTGGATCTTTCACAATTGGTAGAAATATAATGACTTGAGGTTCTGTAGGAATATGTAGGCAATACTCATTTTACGTTGAGGTTATCTCAGTCACCCCTTTTCCATGCTCTCACTATTTTGTGAGAAATTTAAGTTTGAACACTCTGCCATTTTATGAGCATCTTTAAGCCATGCTCCTACCATTTTATGAGTTAACCCATTCTATGTCTATTAATTCTCCATTAAGTTGAGATGCCTAAAAAACCCCCAAAACATGGTTATATGCTAGACCATTCAAATTGTATCCATGCCACTTAGGACGTGCATCTCCTCATTGATAGGTATAACTGAAGTGTTCTTATAGCTTTCATTATGACCATTTCCATTTGCCTATTCCATTTTTTGATGGTATTTCATTCCTTTTCTAGGAGAACTACATTTTCCCTGAAGTCCATGTTAGACCTTTTATCCATGGGACTATGTGGGTAGTATCCAATTGTCTAGTGCATTTAGAATCAGCTCAACCAATTTTAGTGATTGATTTTATTCATTTTTATCTTGTATCATTCCTTCTTCTAGGTTTGTCTCCAAAAATGCTCTCACCATTTTTCAGTAATATACTTTTTACAATCTCACCATTTTATAATTTGTATACCTTTTATGATCTTATTGTTTTGTGAGTTTATTATCATTCTATGACTTAAATGTAGTAGACACTATGAATTACTAATTATGTTCATTTGTGGATACTCATCTCTTTTCTTTTAATGTGATTTTAGTCTAAACCATGTTTTCACACTTGCATGATTTGTTTGTGTTGACACTTTCATGACTGTGAGTGTCACCCCCATTTTTCTATGCAATCACCATTTTGAGAGACCATTTATATTTTCCTCTATAAGACAATCACATTTTCTTATCATCAATTTTATTTTATCCCATATCCTAGGAGAACTACATTTGGCCTAAAGTTCACATTGGATCTCATGCCCATGGAACTATGTAGGTAGTGTCCATGGAGACCATTCCCATATCATCTTTTATGGCTCATCATTTTCTTCTATTCCATATCCTAGGATAACTACATTTGGCCTAAATTCCATGTTAGCTATTAAGTCCATGGAATTATGTAGACAATGTCTAATTTCCTAGTACATTTGGAGTCAAATCATCTACCCCTTCCTTTTCTTTTATGCCCCCCCTCATTTTTTTTTTTTGTTTCTTTGCGCCTTATAGCCTAGGGGTAATGCTTCCCATCTTGTTTGTGTCATTGTTCCCTATAGCCTAGGGGAAACATTGTGCCATTTATTCTTGTGTTGTTTTACTTATGTCATTGTTACCTAACTTAGGGGTCACCTTATTTCCAAGAATAAGACTTCTATTACACATGCAAAAACAATTTGTATTCTATTTGTACCAAAATTGTAATTACCCATTCTTTGTATATTTCTTTTATGTGTTTAGAATAGTTTATCTATTTCACTTTTCTTTGCTTTAGATTGTTCATTTATTTTGATTATTTTGTTTGTTTATTGCCTTGTTTGTTTATTCATTTATTCTATTTTTGTTTGTTCTATTTGTTTTGTTTGTTTGTTTTATTTGTTGTATGTTTTGTTTGTTTGTTTAATTTTATTCGAGTCTTGTTTATCTTGCCTTGTTTGTTTATTTTTCTTTGTTTGGTGTTTTATTTTTTATTTATTGTTGTTTTGTTATTTGTATTTATTTATTTTTTACTTACCTTTTTTGCCTTTTTATTTTTCTGTTGTCATAGGATTCTTACACTTTTTTTACACTTGAGTCTTGATTACCCATATCTTGTACTTGAGTTGTGAATTAGTGTATGTTACTACACTTAGTTTATTAAATTATATTAAATTGGGATTTGATTTTTCATATCTTATGCCTAAATGATTTATGCTTGTATTTAAATTAAGTTTTCCATGATTTGGATACACATTGTTATTATAGTTTTTTATAACTATGATACATAATATCACAAGTTACAACATAAATTAGGCCAAAGGATCTATCAGATAATGTAGTGGGTAGTACTTCTCCTTGTTCACACCTGATAAATCTTAGACCTACCCAAACACTACCCAAATGTAGAGTAATTAAATAAAAAATGAATTATAATCCCTGCTAATTAGGATGTGAATCTCCATACTAGCAGGTAGCCTAAATTCATGTTTATCCTCTATGCTAGATTATTGTTACTCTGTAAGTAAGGATTCAATACATAAACCCCCTTCCCAATTTTCTTTACTGGGGTGAATTATGTGGACTTTTCTTGATCATATCCACCCTATTAGGGCAAATATGAATTGTATCACACTTCCATCTACCTTATTGGGGTAAACCACTCTGCCAATGATTATAATCGCCTTTGGGAAAAACATTATTTTTAACCTATCCACCCTACTTGGTCATTTTCACTATGTGAATGATTATAACTACCTTTAGGCAAATCATTATTATCACTCATATACCCTACTAGGGCACCTCCATGTACCACTAATTATAACCACCTTTGGCCAAATAATTATTTCCACCCCATTACTTGTAGATTAAATCATTTCCTTCTTTTTAGGGAATATTAGATGACTCTAATTTGCCACCTGATTCCTTCAAGGGCATCTAGGGATCATCCATCACCCTTTGGGGCATTATCAAAGGCATTAATTACTTTTTAATTCTTTGAGAAGATGTTATTGTGCCTATGTCTTGTAATGCCTTATAAAATAGGGGTAAACTATAGACACCCCATTTTGGCAATAAGTGTGTTCCAACCAAACTTTATATTGATTTCTACCAAATAATGCAATTTAAGCCTATGAATCACTGAATGTCCCAATTTCATCTGCACATTAGACATTAGTACCCATAATCATACTGAGGCATCCCTATTTGGGGTATCATCTTGTACATAATATTAACCTCTCACAGATTCATCTCCAATCAAGTTATAACCTATAAAATTGATAGATTGGCCTTTGGATCCATTAAGAAGGACACTTAAACAATTCCTAAAATGCAAAAATGCTAAGCAAAATGAATTAATTAAGCAAATAAAACTAAATGGTTAAGTGAAATTTCCATGTGCAATTAGTAGATTTTTAGTAAAAATAGTAAAAAATGCATTACAAATGACAATAATAGGAAATAATATGGGCTCCTTACTAGGGTAACCTCCTCTCTAGCTTGGATCTATGCCTTCACCTCCTCATATTGAGTCAAACTAGCTCTTCATGTCCTTAACATATTCTCTAGCTCAGATAAATAATTAATCTCAACTCAAATGCTTCAAATAAATTAACAAACTAATAAAACAACCTATTTAAGTTACATTTATCAAATGCCACATTTTTAAGGTTGACCTTGAATGCCAATTTCACTAACTAATACCAATTTCTTACCAGTGTGATATCTTGATAATCATAACTCTAATTTATGAATCATCTCTTGCACATAGGACTTGACATCAATGTTCCATGCCCTATATTGGTTAAACCAATCTCCTAATCACTTTTAACTCTACAAAATGACAAAAATGATATTACCATAGTAAATTCAATATACACAAAATATTTATCCCCTTACCAATTTCAACAATCAACTCCATCACAATAAATAAACTATTCAAACTTAAAACAACATCACACCCACTAATTAACACTAGTACAACCAATCATTACCACTTTTGGTTGGACATCCTCAACCCAGTCTCAGATATCTCACCAAAAAGGGGGTCAAATAAACATAAATTGCTTTAGACATTATAGAGGTTCATACACATAGGTTTATGTAAATACATATTTAGACACATAAGGATACACAAATATTTAGATATTTAGATGCATAAGTTCACACAAATATACAGTCTACTCAGGAATAACTATTTAGACACATAGGTATACACATATATTTAAATACATAGGTTCACACAAATATATAGTCTACTCAGGTATAACTATTCAGACACACATCTATATAGATATTTAGATGTATAGGTTCACATATATATACAATCTATATAGATATAACTATTTAGACACACAAGTATACATAGATATTCATATACATAGGTTTGCACACATATAAAGTCTACTTGGTATAACTATTTAGACACACAAGTCTAAACAAATATTCATATCTTCAGATGTATAGGTTCACATAGATATATAGTCTACTTAGATACAACTATTTATATATACAGTCTACCTAGATAAAACTACACATATATGTAATTTTGACTTAGATGTACAAGTTTACTTAGATATATAGATGTTCAGATATACATCTACATTACTTAGATATCAAGATTAGGGGGCATGATGCATAACACATCTCCTTGATCTCTATTTTTAGATTATCAAGTTATACCCAGTATCATCACTAGGTTGTTACCAGGTTTTCACCAATTTGGGTCATAAGACCATCTACAATGGTTGATCCATAGCATTCTACTATACCTAGTTTACATACCCAAATTTATTTTAGATACCAGAGTGGGGCCAAGTGAGCCTTATTTATCCACACATTTAGTTTACATACTCAAATTTAGTACATATATTAGGGTGGGGTAAAAAATAGGGTTTTTGTTCCTTATAATTTAGTGCAACATTCAAATTTGATATAAAGGACATCCACACCATGGGGTTCCTCTTCACATATTTCATTCTAGATCCTATACACTTCTTTGGCCAAGAAGTGGGCTAGGTCTAGAATATATTCACATAGGTTAGTAAAAGTATGCATTCCTCTTTTTCTTTTAATCTAGTACTTTCATTTTATTGCATTACTAGAATAAAAAGGGGGTAAATATAAACACCCTAATTTGGTCAAGCAACCACAATTACTATGTCTTTTATCACTCTTTCATATGAAGGTCTTAGTGATAAATATAGTCCTTGTTCACACGATCAATTTAAGTCTTTTGATCTTTCTTATGTCTTATTTTCCCTACTTGTTGCACCCTCTAATGGTCCTAAGTCACCTTCTCCCATTCATAGGGGCCCCTAACCTATCTTGTTTGATTTTAGCTTTGTTTTAAGCCTTAGGACACTAGTGCCATTTTTAGGATAATAACACCATGTGGTACTAGTGTCCAATTATGGCTCTAGTATCCAACAAGCATTTTATCCCATGTTTGAGTCCTAACCCTTTCTTGAGCCTTATCTTATGTTTTTTGTCCCTCTTTTAAAATTTGTTGGCTAACAAATAAGGTATTATATTCAAATCAAATTTCCTTCTATTTAAAGGGTCAGACAAAGAATTTTACATCTATCACTTACTATTTTGGCACATAATTATATAAAATTAATCACTAGTATAACTCAAATCTCTACATACTACATAATTATCAAATCTAGACATTGCATGCTTGACCAAAGAAGGGCTTAAGTGAAGGTCATTATATCATACCATGTAAGTTGATTATGCATGTTCCCTAAGTGAGAACCAAATGCGATATTACACCCTAACATTGGGTTAATATATGCAACAACTAAGATATAAGGGTTATACTATGTGCAATTGTAACATCCCACAACCTAATTTTTCCCTTCTTTTTAATAATTGATCCAGTTATTGTTTCATGTATGAAGGTAATCATTAGGGTTTTGAAAGATATTCTACTAAGATAGTTACATAGGTGAGTTATCAGATGACACATAAGCACCTATAGGACCCCTAAAACCTCTCATAGCTTACCTGGAAGCTTCAAATAATTCTTACAATAGGGACACTAGCACCATAATTAGGCACCAACACCATATGGTGCTACTATCTTGATATTGGTGCTATTGTCTAAGAGTAGATTTCAACCATAGTCAAAAAACAAAAGGTGTTTGTCTATCTCTATAGCCTATTTTAGTTCCTTGATTTGTAGAAAGGCTTGTTTACACCTAGATAAGTACTCTTTCTCTTCTCACTTGCTATTTTGGGAAAGGTTAATTGAATCAATTATTTCCAAATTTTACTCCAATTAGCATCATACTCATCCCCTTAAAAATATATGGTTTACAAAAGTTTAGTCCTAAAAGGTTAAAACATGCACATATAGGTCAATTTTAAGATTTTACACTTATTTGTGGGTAAGTCTAAGAGTCTTTCAAAATAAACTAGGTCAGCCACCAAATGAACTAAGTCAACTAGGCCCTATAGAGTCAACTAGGTCAATCGAGTTGATTTTTGAGAAGAAAAATAGTAAGATGAAATTATACTAGGTCAGTCAAGTCCTACAGAGTTGGCTAGGGTGATCTAATTGAATTCTGGGAAGAAAATTAACAATTTAAAAAAAAGCTAAAATAAACTAGGTTGACCAACTCAATCTAGTTAAATTCTAAAAAATTCCAAAATAAACTAGGTCAAACAACTCGATCTAGTTGATTATATTATTTTAACAAAACTAAAAAACTGGTAAAAATAGAATAAAATTTTGAAGTATTGATTGGTTTTATTGAGAAACAAAAATCAAAACTTTAGATAATTGACAAAATTGAATCACCAAGTTGGTAAAAGTGAACCTAGAAGATAAAACAAGATTGACTAGGTCAATTTAGTAGTTTTTCCTGAGAATGTTGAATTTCTATTTGACTGGGTCATCTAGGCAAATTTTTGATCCTACACATAAAATACAAATCTAGGTTGATAGGCTTGACCTAGTTGAAAACTTGTGCACAAAAAATAGAATTAGGTTGATAGCTAAACCTAGTTGAAAACCTGAGTATAGAAAATAAAATTGGGTTGATAGGCTCGATTTAATTGACTGTAAGTGAAAATTTAAAATTGTAAGGGTTAGATTCATGTTGGGTTCACCATAATATATGCAAGAGAGATAAGATAGATATAAAAATTATCCTACTCAGTAATATCCAAGCTTAAAGAAGGTAATAAACTAACAATCTTCTTAGCAATACTTTATTATATCAGGGTCATGACCAATAATGTATCTGCCAAACCTACACTAAGGGATATATTATCACATAATGGCAAATGAGAGGTTTCCAAGGCCTTTAGTCAAATGCCATTTTATGATAACCCTAGCTAGGTCTTATGATTGTAATAATAGTAAGCAAATTAATCTACTAAATGAACATGCAAGATAATCTAGTAAATGAATATGAAAACTAATTTGTTGCTCACCAAATCTTGTGGCACAAATGGGGAAGATAAAAAACAAACAAAGATAAATATATCTTATCATAACATATAAATAATTTAATCAAGGAGAGATATAAATCAACCCATTAATTCTACAACATCTATTTATATAAATATGAAGGGTTAAGAATATACTTACATTGTTGAAGTGAATATGTCAAGCTTCAATCTCTCCCTTGACCAATGGTGCTTTGTAAGAGGTTTTTTTGGCTTGTAAGGATCACAAGGATAGACCATCTCTAGGCTATAATATTTTCCCTATGCATCCAAGACCTCCACAAGATAAGTTATACTTCTCCAAGGTAAAAACCTAAGTAATGAAACCTCCTATTAAAATTATAAGTAGATTTATGAGTATTAATGATGCACAATTAAATGATCTTCTCTTTATAAATGAAATGAAGGGGTATTTATAGCCAAGGATTGACACTAAACCCTCTTGAGAATTTAGCCAACAAGTTCAGCCCAATCAACTTTGTTTGTTGAGAAATAGAGTCATTAGGCTTTGACCTATGTTAGCTTGGGCCAACATAGTTTTTTAATATGTGATAAATTCCCAACAAGGTCGACTAGGTTGACATAGTAGAAAAAGTGTGTAAAAGGTGTTTTGCTTAGGTAGGGGCTATTTTAGGTAGTGAATTACTTAGATAGGTGGGTAAGTAGGTTTATTACTTAAGGAATTAGATACAAGTATATTGAAGTGGTTTTAGGTAATGGTATATGGGCCAACAATCCTATGAAGCACTAAAGGTCTACCAACCCCTTTCTTGGTGCACCCTTTAAGGCATGCACTCAAAGAGATTGAGATTCAACGAGTTACTATAAGAGAGAAAGCATTAGTAATTGATAAAGTTTAAAAATATTGTGTGTATATAGTTCCTATAGGTATATAAAAATAGAGTGGAAGGTATGACTCATACTAAAATGTGCAAGTGTGAGCAATGGTGAATTAAGACTTTGTTTGGGTGCTTAAGTCATGTGTGGTACATGTGTGTCAAACTTATCATTTTTAAGTACTAAATCCAAGATTTTAGTATCTAAAAATGTCCCTATTTTATTATATTAATGAACTTGATAGAGTAAAATGATAAAACATACATGAGTGTGTACAACACACTTTTCCTTTTTGGGAGATGGCTCCAAATGTGTAATTTTATTTCATAAAAACATGAGATGATAATGAAGTGCATATGTGAAATATCAAATCTAAAATTGAAAGAGTAAGAATTAGAGGACACCATTATATTGGTGTAAACCATGTTTCCTTCACAAATTGTTGGAGATGATGCTTCCTCATTGAAGCATTAGAGACTCGAGGTGATCATACCCCAAACTTGTGTAACTATGTAGGATCCAGAGTTGAGAAGGAAATATACCCCAACCCTCATGAATATAGGGACAAGTACATTATGTACTAACCCCAAAAAACTGTGGAAAAAATATGGAGAGAATAATTCAGATAGGTTTAACTTAAAATAAAACACTACACAAGTAAATGAGAAAACTGATCAAATAAAGTTCACTCAAAATAAATCAACCAATGTAGATGGATTATAGATTCAAATGTAGTTTTTTCCTCTAGTTCAATCAAGTTTTGTCCATGTAAAAATTATAATTTATGATTATAAGGGAATGAACAATGCCCATACCCCTATCATGTACATAGGTTTTGATAAGTATGAAGTGGAATGATAACCATTTGACATTCAATAGTAACTATGTTTTATATTTGCGTGAACCAATATCATGCCCCCTAAATCTATATGTTGAATTTGAGAACCTCTATCTAAAATGTTATGGGAATGTGTAACTTTGAAATTTTATTCTTGTAAATCATTATGCATATACCTTTGTACTTTGTATCAATGTGTCAATGTTTGTCATGTATCTAAAATAATTTCATATCTAAACTATTTGAATCTATGAAATCAATGAAACTTGTACTCCACTTTGATTTTCAACTCATGAAGACTTATATTTTAGACAAGCAAATTTTAATGCCTCCCTTTTAAGATGAGGGATATATCTTGTATGTCACTCATCTCAAAATAAGAATGAATTTTACCATGTCATGTATAAAGATAACATCATGTAATATCATTTAATCACATGGAGAGTATATCATCATAGTAATATATCTATTGATCAAGGCATGTATGTAACATGTGGAATGCAGGGCATGCAAGTGTCATGTCTAGATAGGTATATCAATGAAGTATGCAATATAAATATCTTGGAATACAACTATGTAGTAATAGTGCATGATATAGATCATGGCACCCCTTACTGTCAGCAAGCTCAACAAACATAATTGTTAGTTGTCACACATAGGCCAAATAGCCACACAAAAGGGACATAAGATGTTACAACAATCAAGTCTAAAGGCCACACACAAGATGACATAAAAATGTCACTAACAAGGGACATAAAAGGATGTCACATCAAGAAATCCCAAAGGCCACACATAATAGTCACACACAAAGTAATCTACCATGTAAAAGAGTAACAACATCAATGAATCATAGAAAAAGGGACTAGTCTACACTATCCATATAAATTAATGTCATATCATAGTAAAATGGCATATCATGTGTCATTGTATAAGAAATGAATAACTAGAAAGGCATGTGTAAGCAATATATTTGGTTCAACAAGGTAAAAATTCCATAGAAAGATATAACCTATAATAGTGAAACCTATAGAATAAAATGCCCCCAATGTGGGCACCTGGTAAAGGGAAACCCAACATTTATATGTCCATGTGTAACCTGTATATCCTACATAACACTCAAATCCATTTGTGTATGTAAATAATATTCCATCTACCAAATATGTGATAAATAACATATGTAAAAATGTAAACTAATCATCACGTCATGATCAAGTACTAATTTTGGATTTTTTTAAATATTTGAATGCTTTTGATTTTTTTGATTATTTGATTTTTTAATATTTTTTAAATGTATGACGTTTAGACAAACTAACTAGTGATGCACTCAAGGGTAGGTTCAATGAAGGTGTTTATATTAGGTGGTGGATATATACTCTATTATGGATGGTATGTATAAACTATGGATGGGTAATAATCTAGTATAGATTCATGTGGTATACCATGCTTATCTTGTTCGATACTCGTGGAAGTTGGGGTATGATGAGTTGATCTAGAAGGCTTAGGAATTTGTAGTATTCATTGTATAATAAGAGGGTGTATCATTGATTTTGTTTATTATGGAACATGTTAAAATTTATAAAATAATAATTGGGTATGTGTTGTATATGTTAGTTAACTTTGTGGTCTCTATGTAACTCTTTAACATAGTCTATGTATAATAACTAGTTGTAGAGCTAGATCATGTAAATGTGTAATAATTGACTGTGTATGTTAATCCTAGTTATTTATGTCATCTACCTCTAAATAATGTTCCTGAGTATGTGCCTCAACCAATTATAGTTGTGTTGGGGGTATAAGAGGAGATATATTTGATTGAAGGGGATACTCATACTGTACCCCTAAAGCTGTAACCATTATATTACAATATATGTACTTTAGGCATCGGTGTACTTGTACAAGCAAAAAGAAACACACTAACCTTTGTGTAATTAAATTTTTGAGGTTTAGATGATAAAATTAATTAAAGGAATGATGTGGTAGGTGGTCTACTAGATTAGTTCATTGGGTCATTTTGGTTGTGGGATTTGGATAGGAAGAGTCAGAAGGGTTGGTTGGTTACAATGAACTACTAGTAAGAGGTTTTGAGTAACGGGTGGAAAAATATACTCATTTTGATGCCAAAATAATTCACCTATGTCATATTTATCATTAAGGGAAGTGAATTAGGATGTGATAGCATTCTAAAAACCTTTATAATTGATAAGGACAAGATAGTGAAGCTCTTGGTCTACACTAGGTTAAGAGAATTTGGTAAAGTTAAGTTAAAGGACTCTAAGAATTTGCTTTGATTTTTTGGGTTGGGCTTGGATAGGTAATGTCATACATGAAGAGAATGAGATTTGACAAGGCTAAACTAGAGGAAAAAAGGATAAAGAATCATATTTTCAAGTTATTGGCTAGAAGATGGATCTATCTCACTAATTAGAATTCTACATGTCATTTTTTATCATCGAGTGTCTAATTGACTAATAATGAGGTTATGAATAGGAGTGGAGTGAAATAATTTTGAATGAAGCTCAGATCCTATATTTCTTTAGATATTAATCACTGGTAGAAGGGCTGACACTCTAGGAAATGTTCTTACCTAGTGTAAATGAGTTTGTTCTAAAAGCATCATCCATAAATGAGGAAAACGTTTGATCAGAAGTTTGAATTAGTGTTTGTTTGTTTTGTTTATGATTTATGTGCAGTTTATTTTATTTGTAAAATATGTACTTGTTGATTTTGAATGTTGTGTTTAACAAGGTTTTGGGCTTGTTTTCATTTTGACAAGGCTTTGGTTGAGGTTGTTTACATTTGTAACAATAATTTTTGAAATTAAAATAAATATACATCACTTCTAAAATTAAATTACTTGAAATAAAAATAAATATATATATTTTTTTGTTCTTTTCAATAATATTTTCATGTGATATTAATCAAAATTGAATATAAACTAACAATGCAAATTGCTATTTTGTGTTCTTTTTTATGATTTTAAGAGTGCACAAAATTATTTGTGTGCTAAAGTGAATATTTTTATTTTGATGCTTTGATATGGATTAGATGAGAATATAATGTGCGCTTTGAATTCTAAAAATGCAAGTAGAAAAGTAAACCTACAAAAAATATCTTATATATGTGTAATGCATTTCCAAATTTCAAGATCTTATTTGTGTATGTATTGGCTAAAATTTTTGTCAAGGGGACAAATATCAAGTTTCAGTCAATAGTGCTAGGAAAAAATACCTCTCCTATCAACATGTAGATCTAACTTTATTGGAAAGAAAATGGAAGTATGAAATAAAGTTATTTATAACAAAAAAGTTTTATATAGGGGTTGCACTTTTAACCATAAAGTAGGAAAAGGTGGAAAGGAAATATATGGAAAAGATGTTGGAAGGAAGAAATATATGCAAGGAAATTAGGGAGAAAAAAGATAACTCGAGGTAGACAAACCTAAAAACTCACTAGAATAATCTAACAGTGGATATTTTAGCATAAGAAACCTCTATCATAAAAATGAGATGGAAAAGATATATTTTGAACTTTAGAACAAAATAAACATGCCAAGGAGATTAAATAGTAATGAAAATAAAGATAAAAAAAAACCTTATATTTCCTAATAAAAAAAAATATAAATTGTATTTTTAATCCCACCAATGTTTCAAAACAACAAAAAATTATAATGCAGGTTTGAAAACAATGTTACAATGATTTTTTCTCATTTATTGATCATCTAACAATGAAATTTAGTAATATGAAGAAGAAAAATTGAATATAATAACATATAAATATATATTATCCATTCATAAATATTTATGGCACAAAGTCCTAAAAAGTCTCTTTGTATGGATTCATCCATGAGTTGAAAATACAATCTCTTCTATCTATTCTTGCCAAAAATTCCCTCTCTATCCAAAAGTCCTTCAAATGACTTCAAAACTAATACTTATAATTTATAATGGGTGGTTATACTGCATAATCACCTATTTTGAAGTTTAGTTTTCCTGGAAAAGCAGGTTGACCAAAAAATGCAAAGTAAAATTTTTAAAAGTGCATTTACAATTTCACATGACTTACAAAAATGACTTGACAAGTTTTCACAACTTGAAACTTGCAAAAATGACCTAGTAAATTTACATGACTTACAATATACAAAAATACTATAATAAAGATACACAACTTGAGATTACGAGAATGACTTTGATAATTTACAAGTATCAAAATTAACAAGTTTTTACTACTATATATTCATCTTCATCATCAAACATGATTTATACCTCTTCTTCTTATTTTTCATCATATCACATATTTTTGTTATATTCATAGAATATTTTCATGGTTATTTTTAATTTATTTTCATTGGGACCTTTGAATGAATGAAATCATTTTTTCCATCACAATGGAGATCGATCATCTGTGAAATTAGTTGGAGTTTCTTCAAAATTTTATCAAAATTATCAAGAATATTTTGATGTTTGATAAATCTATAGATTGATTCATATTTGAATGCATATTTTGGAGTCATATATTTTTCCACCAATTGATTGAATTCATCTATAATAATTAATTTTGGAACCAATTTTGTATCATCATCCACAAATGAACAAGGAGGTTTCTTAATTTCTCCTTTTATCTCAATTACTGCATAAGCTGCCAATGACTGGAATTCTCTAAATTTATTTAGACATTATTAAATGATGATGCTCTAAAATTTATAAGCACTAATAAATTATGTGTGATCTATAATATATTATTGTTTTATAACTCCTTGTGTGATGATATCATCAAGATCAATATATGAGAAAGATTCCAATTTTAGTATCATACGTTTCCATTTATCGACTTTAATTACATATATGTCTCTAGTTTATTTTACAATATCATATTAATACTATATTTTAGAATAAATAATCATGTTTATGTTTATTATTTAGATCCTTTATTGGATAAATTTCTTAGACCATTCATTATTTTCTCTCTCCATGTGACAAATTTATTCGGCTACATTCAATGTCTCTAAATCTGAAATCTGATGAACAATAAAAGAAGAAGATTTAATGGCTTCACTAACTTCTGAACAATTGATTTGAGTTGTTCAAGTTTTTATTTTAGTTATTATTTGGTGAATTTATCTTGATCCATATTTTTAAAGAGAGTGACAATCACAAACTACACATTTTCATTAACTCCTATGGTAGTTTTACCAAGATGCACTTTAGATATCTGATAGTTAGTGGCACTGACACTATCTTTGTATTTATCAGTAAGAGGAACTAATACCTCAATGTATCTTTATATTTTTTCATATCTAATTATTCTAGAAAACATTTTAGGTTTCTATATTACATTAGTAATAATGGTTAGATCACTAAAATTAATTTCATGCAATTATACTACTTTAGTTCTCTTTTTCACCACCGCATGCAACTAGTCAAGAACCTCTATGCTAGGGGATTATTGTATAGATAATGCTCTAGTTGATTTTGAGTATATATAGGAGGGGGTGGAGTTATAAAATATTGAGTATATATGGGTTTAAAATCACCTTGATCTTCCTTAGGTGGTTTAGCTATAACTTTAGGAGTTGAAACATGGAGTAATCTAACCTCTTGAAAAAGAAGCAAAGGTAATGGAATATTCATTTGGGTAGGAGTGGATGTAGGAGGTGTTGAATAATTTGACCAAAAATAAAATTAGGTAAACCCCATATATATTTTAAACTTTTTATAGGGTCTCCTAGAGTGTAAAATGTGTTCCATGGTCTTTAATGAGGTCAAATATATGCTTCATCTTTGTAATTTTTGTCTAGGTTGGTCCTATATCATTCTTGGTTACCATTTTGAGTCATTTAATGAGATTGTATAGTTTTCATGAGGAGAAAAATGTTTCAAAAAGATGTTAAACATCCCACATGTCAGAATATGTCAGAGGAACTATTTTGAAACTGACAAATTATAGGTGCAATGTCCATGTAAGAAGATTATGTAGTTTTAGGCAGTTGTACAACCTATACAATAATTATAGCACATGTGAAGACTTAAAAAGTGTCTCTTTAGATTCCCCATAGTCTAATTCCATCCTTTGGAAGCTTTGAAAAACTTAAAATTGAGCAAAACTAAGCTCTCTCCCTCATCGCTCCATTGGATAAGTCAAAGAGGTCAACAAGTGTTCTTTTAGTACAAACAAGAGGAGAAAAGTAAGGGAAAATGATTTTGGTGGGTGATATTAATCCCTATGTAATAAAACTTCATGGTCATAGTTCTAAGTTTTGTGGTTTGTGCCTCATGAACCATTGTTAACAATGTTGGTGACTTTTGTTTGCCTACACATCCCCAACACCTCAATTTTCCTTCTCTATTTGCATTGATATGAATTGGCCAGATGGTGTACGTGATATTGAGGAGCATAACCATACTTATAATAATGTTTCAACTCAATTTTCATGTGTGAAGGTGAACTAATGATTAGAACTATCTCATTTTTCTAGTTGAAGATTCTATTTCAATTTGTAAACATTGTTTCCATTAGTTACAAAGCTTATATTTGTAAATTCATATTTATAAAGGATGATATATGTTGTTTCAAACCTCCCATAAGCATGGTGATAAACTATTATTTTGGATTATTAATCTCAATATTAGCATTGATGCAGTGAACAATCTAGAAACATAAACATAGTCAAGATCTCCCTACAATAGTCACCTAAAGCCAAGTGGAACTAAACCTTGGACAATCATGGTGATGAGACAAGAAGAATTCAAGATTGTGAGAAGGATTATAAAGTGAAAGAAGTAAGACCAAGCCTTTAAAAAGGTTATAAATTAGTTATGAGAACTAATTTAACACATAGAGTCATATATCTAGTCATCACGTACAGGCAGTCTCCAATAGTGGCCTAAGTTTAATCCAAAGAGGCAGAGTAGTGTTGAGGTGAAGATGTTTGAGCTCAATGGAGACCTTAAATCAGGTCTAAAAGTATAAATAAGATCATGGTGATAATGGTAAAGCCATTACACTGCAAATAGACCTATAACTATGTCCATAGTTTGAGAAGTTATAAAAGAGATATGTTACCTTAACTTATTTGAATAAGGTATTTGCTCATATGAATTTCATTTATTGGTGAGGGCATATGGGATCTAGGTAGGCCTAATGGATTCATACTTACATCTTGAGTCTATAGGTAGCATATTGAGCATAAGAGGAAGTTGATAGACCATAGAATATGATGGTTGAGTATTTTCCAAAATAGGAAAATCTTCTTTGAAAGTGTTTAGTAACTACAATGTTGAAAAGACCAAAAGTGAACCTTGAAGTGGAATAGTGGCACATGATGAATTGATGATGAGAGAATGAAACTTAGTTCCAAGGCATGAGATTAATATTCCCAAGTGGGGGATGAACTAATGAAACACAATATTCATGTATAAATGAGCACCTACAGGAGCTTTTCAACTTCTATCTAATGCACATCTACAGGTAAAATAGTTTGATTGAGTAGACAGACTAAGTCATGCTAATGAAGAGAGGAAGTTTGAATATTAGTATATACCTAAGGTAAAAGTGAGTTAAAATAACTATGGGATGGTCTTGGTGACCTCAAATGGATCTCAGGGCATTAACATAATGTTTAAAGACACCTACACGAATATCATTTGCTTACGATGTGACACTTACAGTCTGACTGTAGTTCATGGATTAGCCTAGTCAAATGGAGAGTACATGATTGAGAAGGTTGGAATAAGTGTATTATTGATGGAAATTTTTTACACCACTCTCATAGTGGTAGTGATACATTTCTAAGTGTTCTCAAGAAGTAAGGATCTTAGCATATAATCATAGTTCAAGGTTCTCATGCCCAAACAAGTTTTGTGCACAGTCATCAGTCCTATAGGTCTGCATTGAAGAATTTGTGGTTTTGAGGGGTCTTTAAGCATGACATAGATATGATTTTTTTTAAAAAATTCCATAAATATATAATTTATAATCCCATGGGCTTAGTTTGGCTAGGTAAATAGGGGAAGTGCCCTCTATTTTATATCAGAGAAAGGGCACTCCCAGTTAAAATAAAATTGTAGGTAGAACACATGAATGAAAAAGGGGATGAAATGAGAAGTATTGAAGCACTATGGAATAATTTGGAAGGTTTATTTAGACATTAATAAATGTTAGTAAACACATATAGTCAACATGAATGTGCAGAGGTGGTCATAGGCATAGAAACACAATTAGGCCTAAAACTAAACTCGAGCCCTCAATATGCATAATACCATTCATAGGACTATGAAATCCATCCAATAATTTTTAGGACCTTCAAGGTAAATTTTAGGATGTATTATAACCTTTTATTTATAGAGGGAATCACAATAATAGTAAATTTGGCCTAGGACTGTATCACACCTACTCATAATGTAGTCAAGAAACTCGAGAGCCATCTTCAAGTGCTCATAATTGTAAAAACCAATTACATGGTGCCCCAAAGAGTTTTTAATAGTTTAAGGGGGTCTATATATTTATTTTAATGTAATTTATTTGGGATTTATATGTCTAGTTTTTATGAATCTTCACTAATAAGCAAAACCACTTAAAACCCTCTCAAAACCCTTGTTTAGACCTGATGAAGAAAATATGAATGGAGGTGCATATATAAGTGGTAAAATGACTTGGTAAGTGTTTTTAAATATTTTTTTACTCTCTCAAGATCCTCACCATTCACTTTTTACATATTTTTACTTATACGAATAGGCCCAAATATGGCGTTTATTGTAAGATTTGATTGGTTTTATAGGAGCATAAGAGAATTGTTAAAGGAAAAACATATTGGGAGGTCTATAGAGAATTTTATAAACTCATAAGACTCATTTATAAGCTATGTGATGCATTAAAGTTCCTCTATTGAGTGGTTCATTTGGAAAAACATAGTGAGAAAGAACATGATTGTCAAATATTGGAAGTGAGAAGGGTTATCTAAGTTTCATTTAGATCTATTTGATAGACTAGAGTATAAAGGGGTATTAAATTGGTGTCCTAAAACATATACAATACATCTCTCTAAGAAAATTAAAATAGTGAACACAAGTGTGAAGACAAACCTAGAGGGCTAATGATGAATGATTGTAGATAGTGAGCACAAGTGTCAAGAGGAAGGCTATCAGCTAAGTATGCATATGAAGGCTATTACAATATTGTTGACACATTATCATGATAATTAAAATGTTTCAAGTATCCCTATATTAGTTTCAATCATTCATGTGGACTCATCACTGAAGGTCAATTTCAAAGAAGGATAGTAAAGAGTTCCATGCCACTTTGAGGGAGAATGATGCATTTTAGATGGACACTTGTCCAAGACCATTTCATGGTATATTTTACACCTAATTATCTCAAATTGTAACTATTTATCATTTATTGACACTTGGTATTGTTACCCTTCCACTTATCTTCTCTCTCCTCTCCTATGCTCTATAAATGCAAGCCATTTTAGCAATTATATGAAATCCACACCTGGTATGGTAAAACCTTGCTAGTTTAAATACTATATATGCCTTTCAAATAAATATTTCCAATTTGGTTTTGAGTTCATGAATTATTCTCTAAGTGTGTGAAGTGGTGCATAGTGAAGTGTCTAGTGATAAGTATCTATCCTTGGCTTCTCTTTACTCTTCCATGTTTGATGCAAGTAGTTCTCCATCTAATAGGTCACATGAAGCATAACTAGTGGATTTGTCTATCTTAAAGTGTAATTAGTAGCATTAGTGTATGTAATCTAGCCTCATGTTTACTCACCTTGGGTAGTGAGATGCACATATCTTCCATGTTTTAAATACTTATGTTAAAGTAATATAGGATGTTGAGACTAGTGTTGTGAGTCATGTTTCATAGTGTACGTGTATGGTAGTCTAGTGGAGATCATTCTAGTGTATCACCTCATTAGATTAGTTTAATTTCATGTTTATTTCTATTTTTTCCATCCAAACAAGAAAGTAGTGTAGGTGATAAGCAATCAAAATGTAATCTAGGGAGCTAGCTCTTAAACCTAGAGGTTTACCTCTACTATTGGCAACCCACAAGCTTAGAGGTAATCCAGTGTTTCACTCAATCTAGATTAGGCTTGAACAACCATATCTAAGGTAAAATATTGAGTGAAAATATTTTTGATACACTTGGTGGAATCAAGGTCTAAAAGAGTGGAAGGATTGTTGGTGTGTTCTTCCTCTTATCAACTTTTGGAAGCATTCAAGTAAACACCAATGGTGACTTTAAATGCAATCATTTAGTTGTAATCAACCCAGGCACTTGTAAAATATTTTGATCAAATCTTATGTTTTATGTAACTAATGGATTTGATATCACTGGTTATGTTGAGAATACCCACTATGCACCTCCATATCAACCTTGTTATGACCCATGCTATACCCCTCAATAGACTTACTAAGGTTGTTATTAGTCATATGAGCCATGATATCCCCATGATCTTCATATTCTTGCTGCATATGAACATGATATTCTTGGAAAACTCTATGAAGAAGTATATGGAAAATCCTATCAAGAAGAATGCCAATAAGTGTCTCTATATCCATCTCAACCTGATTCCCATCAACTTTTTCATGAGGAATCAGATGATTCCATTAATTGGAAATAAAGATATTGGGAAGAAAGATATGCATTCTTACAAACTTAATCTAGGCAACTAATTCAAAAAATTGAAGCTCACCAAAACCCCTATTATCCCCTTCCTCCTCCTACTTCAATTCTACCTTGTGTTAAGTCTTTGTTGGCACTCATGCCAAACATGCTAAAATAAGAAAGAGTGATGAATAAATAGGATGAGGAACTTGATTTGATCCCTATTCATCTCATAGAGAAGTTGAGAAAGTTAGTTTAATTCTTTATAAATGAGTGGAGGATGGTTAAGGAGGAAGCTAACTATGCCATCAATGAGGATTTGTAGTAAATGAGATGATATATACAATGGTGGGTAGATAGGTAATAAAAATGGGAAAACTAAGAGATTGAAGATGAGATTATAGCTGTTAAAGAGCCTCAAGAAGGCTATGAATAAAGTGAAACTATTATTAAAGAAGATGTCTCCCCTATTTCTCAATCCAAATTTTCATCTCCCCATGAGCCCATTCATGAACCCTTCATCACACTTCATACTCCTTCTCCATCCCATGAACCTATCCATCACCCTCCCACCTCTTCTCTTCTTAGAGGAGAACCTATCCTATGGGAAATTAGTAAAGAAGAGAAAACTCAAGTTGTATTTGATAAAAAAGATGTAATGAACATATATGATGAAGAGATCACCATAGGGACTTCCCTTGGTGAAGACAAGTGTAGGTTAATTTTCTTGAGTGAAGAAAGATATGTTGAAGGTCATGTTTCAGTTGAACGTAAAGAGTTTAGTCAAGACATAAAAGAAGAGGTGATTGGGAAGGCCATCACATCTATTGAGTTAGCCGATGTTCATGTGTATGAGCAAGAACTTGAACCTTAAAATATAAAAGAAGAAGAAACTGCTACTATTGCTATGGAACAAGATGACTTGTGGCAAAGGTTCTACAAGGTATGTAGTGAAATTGAGGCCCTTCAAAAGCTTATGCCTCCTACTAGTTAGTTAGAAGACACTTTTGAAGCTACCTTGCCTCTTGATGGTGTGATCCCAAAAGAAAATCTTATGCCATCTAAACTTTGAAGTTGCAACCAAATTCAAAGTTGATCAAGTGCTTAAGGACCAAGGATATGATAAAGATTTATTTGAAATTCTAAAAAAAAGGTTACAATCCTCTTCAAGGAAGCTATAATCTACTCAATAATGAAGAAGGCAACTTTGTAAAGTAAGTGAACATCTAAGGAAGAAGCAGTCCCTCAAGTATGTCAATCCAAGAAACATATACACTCCATGATGATATGTTTGAGATCATCAAAATGGGATATTATCTCTTCAATAAATTGGAACATTGTTTCTCAATATTGAAGGACAAATAAAATATATATTGGCTTAAATTTACCAAGAAGCAAGAGGCTATTCTTATTCAAAACATTACTATAAATGAACCACAAGATTCATCTCAATTCATACAATTGGATATGCCAACTTACAAGGAGTTTGAACAAGGTATGTTCTTGGAAGATAATGATGTAAAGTTCCTTGAAAAACTTGGTCAAGTTGTAGTTGAATATTATCATGAGGATATGTTTGAATCAAAATTGGAATTCACCTTCATAAGTGATATGATTTCACCAGTTGTAGTTGCATTGAGGATCATGGCAAGGAGATTGGCAAACATCATGAAATAATTGGAGACAACAATGTAAATGCTCAAAAGGTAACATGATTAATGTGTTCCTTTACTTCATGGAGAAATAAATATTTGAAGCTTCCCATTTGATCCTATAGGAAGAGTTTTCTCTAGGTTAGATTATGAATAAGTTAGTTTATTTGATTTGGTTTGTGTTTTCCCTAAGTGTTATTGAGAACAAAAGTGTGTTTGTTTTGGTGTGTTATCTTGTGTGTTTGTTTTCTGTTTTTTGGTGTGTTTTGGTGTCTTTTTAAAGTAATTTTAGTGTCAATTACAATGTATAGGTGACTCCATATTTTAATGGATCACTGAAGGCAACTGGTGTTTGGCATAACTGGCTTGCCACCTCTAGGAAATCACCAAAATGTTGACTAATTTGACCACAAGTTAAATTAGGTAAAACACCTATATAGTTTAAACTTGTTATAGGGTATCTTAGGGTGTAAAATGTGTCCCATGGTCTTTAATGAGGTCAAATATATGTGTCATCTTTGTCATTTTTATCTAAGTTGGTCTTATGTCATATGCCATTCTTGGCTACCATTTTGAGTCATTTAATGAGTTTGTACAATTTCCATGATGATAAAAATGTTTCAAAAGGATATTAAACATACCACATGTTAGAATAATTGTTGTGAAATTGATAAATTGTAGGTAAAACATCTATTTAAGAAGATCAGGCAGTTTTAGGTTATTTTAGGCAGTTATATGGCTTGTACAATAGTTATGGCATGTGGGAAGAATTGAAAAGTGTCTCTTAAGATTAAAAAAAATATAATTCCATGCTTGGGAAGTTTTAACAGACCTTAAATTTATCAAAACTAACCTCTCACCCTCATTGCTCCCTTTGACAAGTCAAAGAGGTAAACCGATCTTCCTTCACTATAGACAGGAGGAGTAAAGTCAGGGAAAATGATTTTAGTGGGTGATATTAATCTCTATGTAATAAAAATTCATGGTCATAGTTATAAGTTTTGTGGTCTATGCCTCATGAACCATTTACAAAAAGGTTGGTGACTTTTTTATGCCTACACATCCCCAACACCTCAGTTTTCCTTCTCTATTTGCATTGATCTAAATAAAAAAATGGTGTACATGATCTTGAGGAGTATAATACTACTTATAATAAGGTTTGTACTTATTTTTCATGTGTGAAGGTGAACTAATGAGAAAAAATATCTCATTTTACTATTTAAAGATTCTATTATAGTCTATAGACATTGTTTCATCAATTGTAAACCTTATCTTCCTTCATTGGTCTTAAAAATAAAGGAGACATATTATTTCAAACCTCTCATAATCATGATGATCATTTGTTATTTTTTAGCTTTAGTCTCAAGAGTAGAATTAATGGAGTGAAAGGTCTATAAACATAAACACAATCAAGATCTCCCTGCAATAGTCACCTACAACCAATTAGAGCTAAGCCTTGAACAATCATGGTGATGAGACAATAAGACTTAAAGATTTTTATAAGATTGTAAATTGAAATAAATTATACTGAGCCTTTAAAAATGTTATAAATTGGTTATGAGAAACAATTCAACACACAATCATATATTTAATCATCACCTATAGGTAGTCTTTAATAGTGGCCTGAGTTCAATCCAAAGAGGTAGAGTAGTGTTGAGGTGAAGATGTTTGAACTTAATGAATACCTTCAATCAAGTCTAAGACTATAAAAAAGATCATGGTGATAATGGTAAAGCCATTACATTGTAGACATACCTAGAACTATGTCCATAGTTTAAAAAGTTATAAAAGAGATGTGTTACCTTAACTTCTCTGAATAAGGTATTTTCTCATACAAATGTCATCTAATTATGAGGTCATATGGGATATAGATAGGCCTAACAATTTCATCCTTATAGCCTGAGTCTAGAGGTATCATCTTGAGCATAAGATGAAGTTGATAGGTCATAAAGATGATGGTTGAGTAGTTTCCAAACTAGGCAAATCTCCATTGAAAGTGTTTAATAACTACAAAGTTAAAGAGACCAAAAGTGAACCTTGAAGTGCAATAGTGGCACATAATGCATTAATGATGAGAGAATGACACTTAGTTCCAAGGCACAAGATGAATATTACCAAGTGGAGGATGGAATAATGAAACACAATATTCATGCATAGATGAACACCTACATGAGCTTTTCAAATTCTATCTAATGCACATCTATAGGTAACACTATCTGATTGAGTAGACAAACTAACTCATGCTAGTGAAGAGAGGAAGTTTGAATGTGAGAATATCTCTAAGGTAGGAGTGAGTTTAAATCACTATGGGATGTTCTTTGTGACTTTAAGATGATCTTAGGACATTAACACAATGTTCAAATACACCTACAGGAATTTCATTTGCCTAAGATAAGACACGTATAGTTTGACTACAGTCTATGGACTAGCCTAGTCAAATAGAGAGTGCAGGTTTGAGAAGGTTGTAAAAAGTGTATGATGCATGAACCATGTTTATAAAACTCTCATAGTGGTAGTGACACATTTTCAAGTGTTCTCAAGAAGTAAGGGTCTTAGTCTACAGTCATAGTTCAAGGTTCTAAAGCCTAAACAAGTTCTATGCATAGTCATCAGTCCTATAGGCCTCTCTTGAAGAATTTGTGGTTTTGAGGGGTTTTAAAGCATAATATAGATATAAAAAATTATACATACATCTATATATAAATAATTCAAACTTCCATGGGCTCATTTTGGCTAGGAAAATAGGGGAAGTGCCCTCTATTTTGTCTCAGATAGAGGGCACTCCTAGTCAAAACAAAATTACAGGTAGAGCACATGAATGAAAAAGGGGATGAAATGATAAGTCTTGAAACACTATGAAATATTTTCTAAGGTTTATTTTGACATGATTTTTTTTTATTAGACACCTATAGTCAACATGAATGTGCAGAGGTGGTCATATGCATAGAAACACAGTTAGGCCTATTAGGCCCAGAACTAGACATGAGCCCTCAAGATGCATAATAACATTCATACAACCATGAAATACTTAAAATGATTTTGAGGATGTTAAAGGGAAATTTTATCATGGATTATAACCTTTTTTTTGTATAGGGAATCACAAGAATGGTAAATTTGGCCTAGGATTGTATCATACCTACCCAAAATGCAGTCAAAGAACTCAAGAGCCATAATCAAGTGCTCATATTTGTATGAAAAAATTACATGGTGACCTAAGGAGTTGGGAATAGTTTAAGGGGGTTTCTATATTGCTTTAAATGGATTTTTTTTGGAGTTAGAGATCTAGTTTTTATGAATCATCACTAACAAGCAAATCCACTTAAAACCTTCTCAAAACCCTTATTTAGAGCCGATGGAGAAAATATGAATGGAGGTAGATATATAAGTTTTAAAATTACTTGGTAAGTGTTTTTAATTAGTTTTTGACTCTCTCAACACCCTCATCATTCAATTTTTACATATTGTTACTTGTATAAACATGCCCAAATATAGTGTTTCTTTTAGGATTTGACTAGTTCTATAGGAGCAAAAGAGAATTATTGAATGACAACCATTGTGTGAGGTATTTAGAGAATTTTCAAAAATACTAAGGGTAATTTATAACCTATATGATTCATGAGAGTTCCTTTGTTAAATGGTTCATTATAGGTAGTTTAGAAAAACATAGTGAGAAGGAGCATGACTGTCGAAGATTAGAAGTGAAAAGGGCTATCTGAGTTTCATTAAGATATATTTGATATAATAAAGGAAAAGGGGTCTTAAATAGGTATCATAACACCCTTAAAACACATATACATGAAAAAATGTGGATAATGAACATAAGTGTGAAGATAGACCTAGAGGTCTAGTGATGAATGACTACCGATAGTGAACACAAGTGTCAAGAGGAAGGGTATCATTTAGGGAGGCATATGAAGGCTGTTATAATATTGTTGACACCTTATTATAAAATTTAAATTTTTTCAAGGATCCCTATAGTATTTTCAATCAGTCAAGTGGAATCATCACCAAAGGGTAGTTTCAAATAAGGATAATGAAGAGTTCTACACCACCTTGAGGGAGAATGATGCATTTCAGATGGACACTTATCCAAGACCATTTAATGGTATATTTTACACCTCATTATATCAAATAATAATTATTTATCTCTAATTGACACTCATTCTTGTGAACCTTCCACTTATCTTCTTATTTCTCCTCTCCTATGCTCTATAAATGCAAGCCATTTTGGCAATTGTATGAAATCCACACCTAGTATGGCGAAGCCCTACTAGGAATACTATTTATGAATTTTAAATAAAAAATTTAAAATTAGTTTTGAGTTCATGAATTCTTGTCTAAGTGTGTGAAGTGGTGCATAGTGATGTGTCGAGTGATAAGTATGTATCCTTGCCTTCTCTTTACTCTTCCATGTTTGATGCAAGTAGTTGTCCCTCTAACAGGTCACATGAAGTGTAGCTAGTGTATTTATCTATCTTAAAGTGTAAGGAGTAACATTAGTGTCTATAATTTGACCTCATTTTCACTCACCTTGGGTAGTGCAAGGTACATCACCTCGATGTTTTAGATACTTATTTTAGGGCAATCTAGGACATTGAGAATAGTGTTGTGAGTCATGTTTCATAATACAAGTGTATAGAAATATAATGGAGATCATTCTAGTGTATCACCTCATTATATTAGGTTACTTTCATGTTTCTTTCTACTTCTTTCCATCCAAGTAAGTAAGTAGTGTAAGAGATAAGAAATTAAAGTCTAATCTAAGGAGCTAACCCTTAAACCTAGAGGTTTACCTCTACTATAGGTAGCCCACAAGTTTAGAGGTAATCCAATGTTTCACTAAATATAGAGTAGGCTTGAACAACCATCTCTTGGGTGAAAGATTGAGAGATAACAAGAGGCAATAAGGAAGAATTTATATCTAATAATTATTGGGTAGTATTCAATACTAAACTCTACAAATGAGAAATATTCACAAAAGGAGTATCAAGTACATCAAAAATATTGAAATTTCTTGAAGACCCTTTCCAAATCCTTTTGATTTTGAGCTTGAGTGGTTTTTACATTTGAGTAGTTAATGGGACTACTTCGACTCTTTTTTCCTAAATTTCTCCTTGACACCTTCATAATGTTGGTTAGATTAGATTAGTTTGGCTTATGAAATTGTCATGTTAACACTACTAGAAAAACTTCTTACATTTAGTTGAGCATAATAAATTTACACCAAAAGAGTTTAAAGATTAATAGGTGAGGCCTTCTATTTATAGCCTCCAAAGTTAACTCTCACCCAAGTTGAGTTAGGTTAAGATTAAGCATGGAATGAGTTAAAATTGACATTAAGTAATTTGAGGCTAACTCCAATTGAGTTAAAGTGGTGGCATGTAATTATGATTTTAAATTAATAGACATGGCTCACGAATTAGATATTTTGTGAGAGCTTGACAAATCACAAAAGTAATGATGAAGAAGCTTGATATTTTGATTTTTTTAATTTCTATTTTTAGATATTAATTAATTGTAAATGGATTATTTAGATAAACATGAAATTTTTTTAATTAGTTTATTCATTTTTATTAGCATTTTATCTCTTTTAGGAATTGTTCAAGTGCCCTGCTTAATGGGTCCACAGGCCAAATTGCCAGTGTTTAGGTCACAAGGTGATTGGGGATGAATCCACGAGAGGTTATTATTGCGTATGGTATAATACACTAAATAAGATTCTTAAAAATGATTCTAAGCACTAATGAATTATGAGTGAATGAAATTGGGACATTCAATGATTTCTAATCTTAATTTACAATGTTTGGTAGAAATCAATCTGAAGTTTGGCTGAAATCTAGTTGTGGCCAAAATGGGGTGTATATAGTTTAACCCCATTTGGGAAAGCATTGTAAACTATAGGCATATTAACATATTCTCAACTAATAAAATTTATTTAATGCCTAATGCCCTAACAGGGGATAAATGAGCCTTAGATGCTTTCTTGAGGGAGCGAATGGCAAAGAAGGTCAACGACCAGTCCCTTGAAAGAAGGAAAACAATGGGACCAAAAGGTAAAGGGGTGGTAAAGATTGATTTACCCAAAGGTGGTTATAATTAGTGGCATAGGGTGATACCCTAGTTGGGTGGATAAAAAATATGATTTTCTCAAAGGTAGTTATAATCATTAGCATATCAAGCTAAAAAGATAATGATTTGCCCAAAGGTGGTTATAATCATTAGTAAAATTAAAACATACCCCAATTGGGTGGATAGAGATAATGATTTGACCTAAGGTGGTAATAATAATTAGCATAATGAAAACATGCCCTAATAGGGCAAGATAAGGATAATGATTTACCTAAAGATGGTGATAATCATTAACATCTAAGTAGATTGAAACATAATGATTTGCCTAAAGGTAGTTATAATCATTAGAATTATAGTTTGGGACAATATGGCAAATCAAAAAAGGGGTATTATATATGTAATCCATAATCAAAAAATAAGATTAAGCTGGTACAGAGGATAGGCATAAACCCACTAGTATGGAGATACACATCCTAACTAGTAAGGGTTATACTTATTTCATGATTTAATTATTTTGTATTTGGGTAAGATTGGAAAAAAATGGTAATTCATTAGGTGACCAAGGAGAAGAACTGTGACATCATTGCTCGTAAGATTTTCTAAGATGATTTTTGCTATAACACATGGTGATATGCATCGTGATATAAAAAACTTTGATAAATTAGCCATAATATGCTTAAGGATTGATACACAATCCAATAACCAATTGAAAACAATGTACCAATGATAAAAATCATGATGACAATTTTGATGTATGAATATGGATCAACTTAAGTATCATGTGCAAGTAATCACCCAATGAAAACATATAGACTAAGTCAAGGCACAATAATGAATGCAAATAAATAAGTAACAAATAAACAAACAAAACACCAATAAAATAAAAGCACAATAAAACACCAAGAAAAAAAGTGAACAAAATAAAACAATGAGAACAAACACAAATAATGATTAATCACAATGTTAGTGCAAATGAAAAATAAATTATTCTTCTATGTGTAATAGAGGTGGTACACTTGGTGATAGGGTGACCCCTATGCTAGACAAAAATGATACATGTATAACAATGTAATAATAATGGCACAAGGTTTCCCCTAGGATATAGGAAAGTAATTACATGAAAAAGATGACATACATTACCCCTAGGCTATAGGAGATAAGGAGATAAATGAATAAAATGGAGAAATATAAGAAAGATAAGGGGTAGCCGAGTTGACTCTAGATGCACTAGGAAAGTAGAAATTTCCTACATGGTTCCATGGATGCAAGATCTAACATGAACTTGAGGCCAAATGTATTTCTCCTAGGATATGGGTTAGAAGAAAATGATGAGCCAAAAAAGATGATATGGGAATGGTTTCATAAAATGGTGAGAGAATAAGATGAATCTTAGTGGTTATTAGTGTATCAAATTCAATTACATAATGATAACTATATGAATTCACAAAATGGTGAGAGCATATGGCTTAAGGCCAAGAAGGATGGGAAAACTAAATGACAAGTGGTTACTCATGAATAATTAGTGGTCCCAAGATCCTAAAGGTGAAGAAGTGGTTGAAAAAGAAAGGAAGGTGTGGCTGAGCTAACCTGAGATACTCTTTATATCTAAGTGCTACCTACATAGACCGTGTAGACCTCAGGTTGATGTAGTTCTCACAAAAAAGGGAGGAAAAAGACCAAGGTGGTTTAGAAATAAATTAAACAAAGAAGATGGCCCATCCCAAAATTTTTGATGGATTTATATCTCTCATGGAAATTTTAAGCCAATTTTCATGATTTTTATGATGTTTAAGATTTATAGATATTTTACAAATGTTTATGGGTTTTTGAAGCATCTCAAATCAATTTATAATTATAAAATACTAAATGGTCCAACTCATAAAATAGTGAGAGTGTGGCTTATATTGCTCATAAAACATCAAGATTATTTATCTTAAAAATGCTCAAAAAATAGAGAGATCATGGGAAAGGGGGTGGTTGAGCTGACCTCAACATAAATCGATCACTGCCTACATAGTCCCATGAATACCTCAAGTCATTGTAGTTCCACCTTCATAGTGGAAGAATCCAACTAGGTATCATTAAGTTCATGAATTTAGATGCGGTAAGATATGGTAAAGATGTTTCTCTTAATTTTCACATAGGTGGTTATAATTAGGAACCAATAATATAGATTAATGATACTAATTTTCCCAAAGGTGGTTATAATTAGTAGCATAGAGTAGAACACTAATTTACCCAAAGGCAGTTATAATTAGTAACACTAGTAATGGCCCAAAATAATAAATGAAGGATGCAACTACCAAACCATTGTCATATTGGTCCAAGCTACTACCTTTATCTAGAATATGGAATTAACTACTAAAAATTTATCTAAATTCCCTCATAAAATGTCCTCGAAGAACCAATGGAATAAAACCAAGGTCAAAGGGGTGGGTAGGGAGGGTTAAAACAACTTTAGTCAATAGGGAAGGTATGGTAGAATGGTATACAATATGATACAAAGTAGATGATGATATGATACAATGTAAACATGACTTATAGACAATACATCAAGTCTCTAAAGTAAGAAAATGCTCAAGGTTTATGATGTTCATCAGCTTATCAAGTTCATCTCCATTTGGTGTAGTGAGCTTGTACACTCTGGAGCCATAATTAACAATAATGAAATCATCCAATTGGGGTTAAACTTACCCTTTTTATTCTTCTTAGCCTTGGTTTTATTTTGGTTTTCTTTGAGAAGAAGATCCCCATGCTCAAACTCTCTATGTTTGACCTACCGATTATATTGGCCATAAAGTCTATTTTGATATGCTTGAAGGTTGTTGATAGCAGCCATGCATTTTTCATCAAGTAACTCTAGCTCCTGAAGGGAAATTACTCTATAATATTCATCATCTAGATGTGTTTCAATGAGATACATAAAGAAGGAAACTCAATCAAAATGGGAAGAATGGCCTTAGCACCATAAACTAGGGAATATGGAGTGGCTTTGGTTATAGTATGGTAATTAGTGTGGTATGCCCAGAGGGTGAAAAAGATTTGGAGGTACCAATCATGACCAACATCATTGACATTATTTTTGAGGATGTTGATAATGGTTTTATTGTATGCCTCTATTTGACCATTAACTTGTGGGTAATATGTGGTAGAAAAATGTTGGGTGATATTGTACTCAACACAAAATGTTTTGACATACTTGTTATTAAATGATCTACCATTAACACATCTAATGTTAGGTGGGATGCCATAGTGGAAAATGGGATGATTGAATATGAATTTGGAAATATGGTTTCTAGTCATATAAGAGAGGGGTATAAATTCAACCCACTTAGTGAGATATTTGGTAGCCATAAGGATGTGTTTATGGTTGTTAAATAGTGTAGGGTTAATCTTCCTAATGAGATTGAGCCCCCATGTTGAAAATGGCCATGGTGTAAGCATCAATTTTAACATTTTGGCTAGGGCATGAATAAAATTGGCATGCCTTTGACACTTGTCACACCTTTTCACATAATCAATTTCATTTTCTTCCATAATTGTCCAATAGTAATCAATATGTAAGAGATTTTTTAGCCAAGACAACCCTCCTGGTGTGGGCTCCACATATTCCTTTAATGCTAATTTAGCTTTTACCAAATTTAAACAATGAATAAGAGTTCCATCAAAGTTATGGTGGTAAAAGGTTGGGCCAAGTAAGGTATAGTGAGAAGCTTGATGAGTAAAGGCTTTTTTTATTTGTGTAAAAGGTTTGGTGGCATGATATGGTCATGAAGGTAGTTGTATAGGTCTAAGAACCAAATAGAGATAGGACCAAAAATATCATAGATTATTATGATGATCAAAGGTTAACGAGTAGGTGCTATAATATTTTAAAAAAGGAATTGATATTCTTTTTCCTTGTCTATGTGGTGGATCAAAGAACCAATGGTGGCCATGGCATCCATTTTCTTATTGCTGACCCTAGGTATGTGTTCAAACTATATGTTGGTGATCTACTATTTGAGAACATTGACCATGGCTTTGTATGACACCATCTTGTCATATTTGGTGTAAAAGTGGTCTGTAACCTAATCGATGATTAACTAAGAATCACCATAAATTGTAAGATGATAAATATTACAATGTACTACCTAACAAAGCCCTGTAAAAAGTGCTTCATATTCCACCATGTTATTAGTATAAAGAAAGAAGATATAAAATGATTTAAGGATAAGATCCCCTTGTGGTGTAATAAACAATAAGCTTACCCTTGATCCATGTAATGTGAATGATCTATCAAAATACAACTTCCAGTGTTACTCCTCAGGATGTGTTTCTATGATGGTCATGATGGACTCATCTAGGAATTGAAAAGTGAGTGGTTTGGTATTTGCAAGGGGAGATTCAATAAGCTGATCTATAAGTACTTGTCCCTTTATAGCTTTCTAGTTGACATACATAATCTCAAAATCACTCAAGAACATGATCTATTTAGCCATGTGGCCTTGTAAAGTTGTCTTGGATAGTATATACTTGAGTATATATAGTTTAGAAATAAATATGGTCTTGTTGTTAAGCATGTAATGTCGTAGCTTCTGAGCTGTAAAGACCATAGCTAAACAATATTTTTCTATTGGCATATAATTGTGTTTATATGTGACTAGTGTATGCCTTAGATAGTAGACAACATGCTCTTTTCCATTATTATCATGTTGAGCTATAAGTTCCCCTAGGGATTTGTCTATGGAATATAGGTACACCAAAAGTGGATTTCTTGGCATTGGTGGTAACAAAATAGGTGGATTGGCAAGATAATCCTTCAAGTACTGAAAGGATTTCTAATAGTCTTCATCCCAAATAAATACAACATCTTTATTAAGTTATGAAGGGGTAGAATTTGTTGACTAACTATGAAATGAAGCATCTGATATACTGAATTTTCCCTTACAAACTATGGAGCTAATTCAAATTAGAAGGTGGAAACATCTAGGCAATGGATTTTAATTTGGTAGGATAAAATTCAATGCCTTGATGAGAGATGATGAAGCCAATTTTTTTTCTTGAAGTGACACCAAAGATGCACTTCTTGAGATTAATTCTAACCTTGTATTCATAAAGTCTCTCAAATATTCATCGTAGCATGACTAGATGATCAACACAAGTCTTTGATTTACCCAATATGTCATTGACATAGTCTTCAATAATATCATGCATCATATCATCAAATATGATGGGCATGGCTCTTTGGTATGTGGCCCAAACATTCTTGAGGCCAAATGGCATAGCTTGATAATAAAACATTCCCTAATGAATGGTGAATGTTATCTTGTGTTGGTATTATGACATGATCTTAATCTAATTGTACCCTAAAAATACATCCATAGGTCAAAGTATTTCATACCCTATTATGGATTTAATTATCATGTCAATATTTGTAAGAAGAAAGTCATCCTTGGGGTAGGACTTGTTGATGTCTTTGAAATTAGTGTAGATTCTGATTCCTTTAGGCTTATTATTAATAGGCACAACATTTGAGATCCACTCAGAATAGTCAATAGTCAGATGCATCTTGATTGCAAGAGTTTTTCCAACTCTTTCTTAACTAATATAGCAATATGAGGATGTATTTTGCACAATTTTGCATCAGGATGCATAACAAGATGGTGTATAACCAAGGTGGGCTCAAAACCAAGCATGTCTAAATAAGCCCATGCAAAAATGTCAAAAAACTCCCTCAAAATGGCTATAAACACTTCACGCTCCTCTTTAGTGAGGGATGTGACTAATTTGATCCACTTTAGGTCATCTGGAATCTTGATGTTGACCTCCATAGTATCTTATACTAGGAGAATTGATCCATCTTCTAAAATGGTTGGTAATGATGTGAATTGGCCTACAATGGCAAAGTCCTCTAGCTGGACTAGTTCTTCAAGATCTCCTAAATATGATGAATCTGAATCTCCCAATGGTAGGGATGGCCATGCCACAAACACTGTAATAAATTCTTGGGAAATTCAATCAAAGGTGTTTTATTCTATAAAACTAAACTCAAACCCAAAATCAAGTTCATTGTTGGTGGCCTTCTGAACTTCATTCGAAGAAAGGTGAATACCCCCATCTAACGACACCTAAAATAGGTTTTTACCAAAAGACTGGTCTTTCTCTTTACTTTTACCCTAGTCTAAAAGTGCCTCAAAGAGGTTTTCACTTTGGGATCTCAATGTTTTATTCTTTTATTTTGGTTAAGGGTGTTCACCCATTCTCCAAAATAGGTTGTAGGATCCATAGAGAACCCTTGTTTGTGGTCTCCCAATAGAACAATGTCTCTTAGGCCTAGAAAATTATTCTCAAAATCATCTATAGACACTATGGATTCTTATTATTCCCACTCTATAGGTTGAGGATGATAAAGGGGAAGCATGGAATGTTAGATTATTGGGATAATGGTACAAAAGGTATATGGGTCAAATAGGTTGGTATTAGCAAGGTCTTCATAAATGTTATGATCAAACTCTGCTTTACTATCAACATAATCATCACTAGATGTTGGTGTTGGAACATGGATAACATAAATGGGGTCACCCCTAAAAGGTTTAAATCTGAGACCATAAGTTCCTTTATACTTAGTCATAAAAATTGGCTCAAGAGTACCCTGTTGATTTGGCGCTAGGCCTCCACCTTCATAGGCTTGACTCTCCATGATCCTATTAGGGATGGGATATTTGGTATTGTTGTATAAATTATCCATATTATCATTGTACAACCATAATTAATCATTAGCCAATGGGTCCTCTTTTTGGCTAGTGGCCGGTGTGAAAACAATAGGTGTTAGGATATGAATCTTACTTTTTCCTATTTATTGATATTCCATGCAAGGTGGCCTAGCTTTAGGTCTTCCATAAGACTTAGGGTTCTGTGGAAGCTTGGCAATGTGGAATGTGTCATGGGTAAAATACTCTCTTGGACCATTGGCCAAGATGGTAAAATGATTAGACATTTCAGGAGGAGAAATATGTGAATATGAGTCAAGATTATCTGGGTCTATACAATTGGTCTCTAGTAATTTGACAAGTATTTATTTATGTTTGTCCTTCTTAGTTACTGGGTATAGGATAAAGTGGTAGTTATAAATTTTGTACTTAGCTTCCAAATGTTTATAATGCTCATAGGGCTGAAAATATCCATTGATATTGACCTCCATGCATGAGTGCAAGATCTTGAGACACTGGTGCAATGTCAAAGGGATTGCACGAATTTCATGTATATAAGTTATACCTAAGAGTAAATTGTATGATAAATCTAGGTCTAACACATGACAAAGTGTATCATGGGTCAATGGCCCAATGATAACTATAAATATTATGGTGCCTTATGATTCCCATTATATATTTTTGTAGGCTTTAATAGTGATGATTTATGACTATAGATCAGCTGATATATATCTAAGATGCTTGATGAGCTTCAAAGACACAATATTCAAGCCTAATACATTATATAAGAGGACACATTTCACTTTATATCACATTATGAAAACATTAATGTATAGGGGATTGTTATGGAGAGGGCTAAGGGATGACATATCTCTTTGGTCGAAGGTCAACTATTGGCCTAGGGATAAATGCCCAACCAAATCTTGGAATTTGTCTGGGGTTATGTCATTGGGAGCTTGGGATTGGCCTAAGAGTTTTATTAGGATGTTATTGTGGATAGTAAACATACATAACAAATCCAAAATGGTGATTTGTGTGGGAATATTCTGAAGTTATTCCACAATGTCATATGGTTTTTCCTTAACAGTGGAAAATGGCTTATTCTTAGCCAACACAATGGGTTGGATTGGTTTGTTGGGTTGAGATTATGGGCTTGGGATGGTAATATTAGATCATTGAGTTGTGATTAAATAATCAATATTGGATACATGACTATTATAAATTGATGATGATGGAGATGGTCTAGATAAGATAAGTCTAAATTATTGGTGTACTTGGTCATGGTCATGGGGCAATGATAACTTATCGGTATAAGGACATAAATAGTAATCCCTAGTTATTATTGCACTTGTTTCAGTCCCAAGTCAAGGAAGTATTATTGGCATAGGTGGGTTGATTGGTATTATTTGGTAATGGTCTTGGTCTGTTAGCACTTGGTATAGGATGAATGTTGATGGTTGAAATGTGACCTCTCACAATATGGCCTATAACTTTGTTGTAGTCATGTTCAACTGTGTGGTAAGTCTATTGGTTATTGAAATCATTATATACTTGGTTCCTCCCATTTGGTTGACATTATTATTGTTTCTACTGATATTATTGTTATTTTGGTAGTTGTTGATACTATTATTATTATTATTATTCTACTTTTCATTATTATTATTATTATTATTATTCTACTTTTCATTATTATTTTTATTGATTATTATTGTTATGTTGTAGAAAAGGGTTTTGGTAGATACCCAAGTTTTGATTGGATGTAAATGATCTATTATCTAATATAATCTCCCCATTTTATAGAATATTTTCAATGAGGTGATTTAACTACACACAATGACATATATTATGTCCATGAAGATGATGGTATTCATAGAACTCATGCTCTCTATACCAATCTAGATATGGAATACCCTTGAGATAGTGATTGCAAATTAGCCAACTAATCATATTAGTTATAGTTAGCTTATGAAACACTAATTATATAGGTTCACCAAGGTTTTTAAAGACTCAAGGAGTGGGTCTTATTATTGGAGGAGTTTACAAAGGTGGTGGTTGCTAAATTTATGAAGTTGGTCTAGGTTGTTGTAAAGGCTATGCTTGTTGAATAGGTTGCTGATGAGGAGTAAGCTACATTTACAATGTAGATTGAGCATACAATGTTTACACCATTTGGATAGGACACAAATTAGTTACTCCATTTCCAAAAACATTATTATTATGATTTTATTGCTTAGATTTCTCATTGTTACTAGCTTGGGATGGCATTGACACTTGTGCTTAGACTTGGTTAGGGCTCTAACTTGGGCTTGCATCTTGGTTTTGGTTATAATTTTGGTTTGATGAGGTTAAATTGATAATACATTTATTAATAAAGGCTTTTTTAATATGTAAACCTTTGTAAATGATATTTTTGAAGGTATGTGCACATTGAAGCTCTAGATCATACGATATCTCACTATGCAAATTTTTAGTAAATACTGTGGCCAATTTTTTGTTTGGTAAGCTATGCATGAATAACTAGCAAGCACTCTCCATATCTATAGATAGCTTACAAAGTTCTCACCATCATTTTACTTGTATTGAGTCAAATCTACTAATGAAATCTCATGCTCAAGATTATAAGAGAAATGTTCCACAAATTTGTCTGAGAGGTTGTCAAAATAAGATACAAATTTCTTTGGAAATTTGATGAACCACTCCAAAACCTATCTAGATAGACTTTGAGGAAGAAAAATGAGTAGGTAAATGTCACTATAAGCCACTGGATGGAAAGTGACAAAAATCTTTGTTAAATGTGCTTTAGGGTCTCCTTTACCCTTATATCTATCAATTTTTGGTGGTTCATAACCTAGAAGAAATGGTATTTAGAGATATTCTATATTGAATGGGTATGAACACATGTTATCTAACTTGAATCTATTGGTCTGATTCCTACTTGAATGATGGCAATCACATCCTTCATTTATTATAGTTTCTTGGATGGTACATTTTTATAAGGTGGTGCTTGGGTGGTCAAAGGTGGATTACCTTGACCATGGTATAATGGAGGTATGGTTTGTTGTAAAATATTGGTTTGATGGGTGAAATAACCAGGAATATGCATCCACATATTGGGATGGAATTATTTAAATTACATGCATTATTGTGCTATATTATAGTTTGGATTTGGTATATAGCCTTGGTTTTGAGGTAATTATGTTTGGGATGGAAGAATATAGCCTTGAATAAAATATTGTGCATATTGAGGTTGAGTAGGGACTCATTGTTGACTAGTCAAACCTAGCTAAATAAAGGGAACTTATTATTGACCAAGGCCCTATCTTTGGATCTATGGCATGTGTTGAGTAAAAGGCAATTTCTACCTAATTGGTACTTGTTGGATAGTGGTACCTCTTTATTGCACAAACACCTATTGTGAACTAGATGATTGTGGTTGTTTGGCATTTATTTTTGACCAATAGGAACACATTATTGGTTAGACAACATTTATGATTATAAAGGTACATTGGTCTATGACTGTATAGGTGTGTTTATCACTACCTATTAAGACAAAACATTTTTTAACCCCTACTGAGGTGGCATAGTGTTTTGCCTCTAGTACAGTGGTATATTATATTATGCCTATTGTTGTGGAATGTTAGTCACCACATATTGAGGTGGGATAACATTCATCACTTAATGTTAAGGCAAATCACTAGTTGACACTTGATTAATTAATCCTTATGGTTGTGTGTTTGATGAAGCATCTGGTTGAGGATTAGAAGTAACCTATTATGGTTGGGAAGTAGGAGTTCCTATCCCCTACTATTGTAAACCACTTGTGGTTTTAGATAAAGGCACTTGTTGTTATAGACTATTTGTTGGTGTATTTAAACCACTTTGGCCTAGAATGGAAGACACTTACATGTTATCTACCATGTTTGGTAGATTGTTCTATGTATAAGCCATAGTTACATCTTTAATAGATGGGACATTGTACATGTCATTGACTAAAGTGATTTATGAAAATGGTTCTATACCTAAATTATCTTCACCTATCAACTCAATTAACACTCTTATTGAAGGATATATATCTATGAATGGAGATTTTGACATGTCCATGGCATTAAAATTATGTGCTAGATTCAAATAGGTTTGATATGCTTGTTGCATTTGTATAAAGTGGTCCTCCATGAGGCTCTTTCATTTTACAAGCACATTTGGGTCTTGATATGACATCAAAATGAGCACTTGAGGATATCTATTAGAGTCCTATTCAATGGTTTGGGTATAAGACATGTTTAGAGGCAATTTAACTAGACTAAGTAAATTTTCATGGGGGAAGTCTAATGGAAACTTGGCCCCTACCTCTGCAGCTCTGACTAAAACCTCATCTTTATTTTCAAATAAGTGATGATCAAACAAATAAGGATCATATGTTGATGACATATTAACATAATATAATTATTTTTGAACTTGTTATCGATGATACACTAACAAGATACTACATAGTTTACTCTTAGTCTTGCTCTAAATAGGGAGGTGTGTTAAATAAGTAGTGGGCTAACAAATTTTGGATTTATTCCACAGATTGAGCAGTGTAAGGAGGATAAGGATCCATATCACAAACCACATAATTTCCATATGGGTCTTAAACAATTTATCATTTGTGACCACATTATTATAACCTGGATTCTACATGGATACATTATGAGTGTAATGAGACATATCCAAATCAATGACTAATATTTCATGAAGAATGTCTAGAGTTCTAAAAAATCTTAAAAATGAGGTCAAAAGATAAATGGTCCAATTAAATCTAAAAAATTAGTCTAACATCAAATGTCTTACATAAATAGTCATTTAAAAATACAAATCTGAATGCCAAACTTAGTAAAAATGCTTCAAACAATTCTAATATATGTCTAAAAATAGAAAAAGGTGTTAGGTCTTTAGGAAAAAGGAAAGAAGATAGGATCAAAACAACTAGGTCTAAAATAGAAGGTAAAATCATATGTATTTTGGAAACACAACACAAAAGTGAAACTTGGTGCAACACTAGGTCTAAAACAAAGGAAATTGTTAGGTCTTCTGGAGACATGGCACAAAAGCTAGAATTGAAACAAAACTAGGTCTAAATCAAACTAGAATTTTTAGGTCTTTTAGGAACACAACATAAAATTTAGAGTTTAAAATAAAAATAGGGCTAAAATAAATATGAATTGCTAGGTATTTTGGGAACATGACACAAAATCTAGACTTGAAACAAAACTAGGTCTAAAACAAATAGGAATTGTTAGGTCTTTTGGGAACATGACATAAAAGCTAGACTTTGAAATAAAATTAGGTCTAAGAGGCAAGATAATTAATTAAACAAATTTGGAACACTTTGACTTGAACTAGGCATTTAGATTTAAACATAAACATGACCTTTGGAAAATGACATTGGACTTTAGGCACATGAAAGGTAGACTACTTCCCAAATTTAGGCACAAAAATCACTAAAGTAAGCAATGAATTAGTCTAAATTGCAAAATCCAAAAGTGAGAGGTAAATGTCTAAGCCAAAATTACATGAGGCATAGGCTTAAATCAATCAAAATTTTAATCTAAACGTATCAAGACCAATTTAAAACTTGATTTAGAAGGATTGGTTCTTAACTAGAAAATAAGATAGACCAAAATAAATGACATAACAATACTAGTCATATATAAAAAAGGCACACGTGGTTTTAAAATTATGATTGGATAAAAAGAAACAAGTCTTTGAAATAATACAAGAAATGTAATGATGCTATCTTTCTCTAAAATAATGATAAATGGTTTTCTTCAAAAAATCTAAGGCACAAGACTTGGAATGAAATGGGTAGTGTAATGATTCCCCTTTCAAAGAAGTGACACACACACATAAAAATTTGAAAAATGACTAAAGCAAAGTGTGGTGTTAAATGGATGGCATAAAACCTCTTTAAACAAAAGAGTGATGTGAAAACATGACTTATTTTGGATGTGGTTTAAATAAATAAATAGTTTTTAATTAAAAAAATGCAAGTAAAAAGGAAAAACAATAAAAACACCTAAATGTATCATCTTAAACCTAAAAATTAACAAGGTGGCTTCGTATTGTCAAATTTTATCTATATACTTTCTCTTGAGAGGAAATTATGTTAATCAAAAAAATTAAATGCACATAAAAATTAGGTTTTTTTAGGATCCTTCTCTTAAGAATTCATACAATGACATGGAACTTTGGGCTACTCACTTTACATTGACAATATATCCATGGCAAGTGGGGTTATCTAAAAACTATCATTTTTTGTATGTTCTAAATGGTGTCATATGTGTGGTTAACACTAGGGAACAACACATCATTTGGATACATGTTAACCAACTTATTTTTAAAATGAATTGTCCTTTTCACAACCACTACATTTGTCAATTACTCAGTGTAATGTGATGTCCAAGTTAAACCTATCTTTTGAGGTAGTCTCTTACTAATAGAGCTATTTTAACTAATCAAACAAGTGTCCCAGTAAATCAACCTCAATTTATATACCCCTACCATAGGGTGGGGTTGAAATGATACCAGGAGATGAATTCCTAGGTTAATGCTTCCCTAGAGAACTTTTGGGGAGGTGATGATATCCTACCCACAAGCCAAGATTCAAAAAATAAAAAATGTGGAAGGACTTTAGGGTCATTTTGGTATCACCCAAATCACTCAAATTTTGGGGAGTGCCTTAGTGAATTTCCTTCCATGCTTTGGAAAAAATGAAAAAGGTAATAAGTAAAGCATTTTTTATCATCTAAGTTCCCTAAGGGGGATGGGGGGTGAGCATACACGCTACACTTGACTTGCAAAACAAACACACAACAATAATAAAAAAAAGGTAAAAGCTCTTATGAGTACTTTAAATAGAGTGTGAGTTCATTTTTAGAGCAATAATAAAAATAGGATATGAAGTTTAGCCCCTTTATTTTGTTTAAGAACTTTAAAAAAATGAGAATAAGTCAAGTAAATGAGTTTTAAACACCAAATGCAAATGAGAGTTTGAATATTATATTGTTAAAAAACATCTTTCCTTAGTCTTTCGGTCTTAAAAAAAGTGGTAGGGGGTCATTTTTCTTAGAATCTAAGAGAAAGTGAGTAAATGATAATTGAAATTTAGCTCTCGGGTTTATTATATTTTTCACACAGTGTAATACTACAACTTTCCTGCAAACCTACAACTTATTTTAAAATACTATGTTAGTACAAAACTACAACTTATTTTAAAACACTATGTTAGTGAAAAACTATAACTATAAAGATTACAGGGTCAATATCATACATTTTGAACACAAAACCACAATTATGAAAGCAATATCATGACTATCAAAGCAATATTGTGACTGTTAAAGCAATATCATGGGTTTTAGGATAAAACCACAACTATAAAGGAAAAAATTCAATTATAAAAGGAAATATCATAGATTTTAAGACAAAAATACAACTACTAGATGCAAAAATGCAAGTGAAATATTGCTACTTCACAGTGCAGTATCGCTACTTCTCAGTGCAAAAACATGACTACACAGAGTAAAAATGCGACAATATAGAGCAAAAACATGAATTCTTATGTAACATTTGTGAGCTTAAAATTCTCACTTTTTTGGTCAGCAAGTTAATATTTTGACATGAAAAATGTTATAAATAGGTCTTAAAATGCCATGGGAAGAAATTTTTGGGGTGTGGGTCCCACCGAGCATGCCATCATGCGAATAATGAATCTATAAAGGGGAGATTACTATAGTGTTAGTCAAGAAAATCAAAATAAAACTAACACACTAAAAAATAACACCTCTAGCCTAGACACTAGGGAGAACATATGTAACAAGAACACAATGAAAACACAACTAGAAAACAAAATACATCTATATTTTACCTTCCTTGTAGCTCCAAAACTGCTTGTTAAGTTAGATTTCTTGGCTATGTTTTCAAGAAATCTTTGTCAATGAATCTCCATTACTCCACCTTTCCTTGGCACCTTGGTAATGTTGGTTAGATTATCTTAGTTTGGATTATGAAATTGGCATGGTAACATTACTATAAAAGTTTCTTACATCTATTTGAGTATAATACCTTTACACGAAAAGATCTTAAAGATCAATAGGTGAGGCCTTCTATTTATAGCCTCCAAAGTTAACTCTCACCCAAGTTGAGTTAGGTTAAGATTAAGCATGAAATGAATTCAAATTAACCTTAAGTGTGTTGAGGATAACTCTATTAGAGTTAAAGAGGTGGAATGTAATTATGATTTTCAATTAATAGACATGGCTCACAAATTAGATATTTTGTGAGAGCTTGACAACTCAAAAAAGAAATGATGAAAAAGCTTGATATTTTAAATTTTTGAATTTACATTTTTAGATATTAATTAATTACAAATGGAATATTTATATAAGCATTTAATCTAGTTTAATTAGTTGATTCATTTTGATTATCATTTTATCTCTTTTAGGAATTGTTCAAGTACCCTGCTTAATGGGTCCATAGGCCAAATTATTAGTTGTTAGGTTGCAAGGTGACTAGGGATGAATCCATGAGAGGTTATTATTATGTATGGTATAATACCTTAAATAGGGATGCCTCAACATTATTATAAGCATTAATGAATTATGTGTGGATGAAATTGGGATGTTCAATAATTTTTAGGCTTAGTTTGTAATGTTTGGTAGAAATTAGCCTGAAGTCTAGTCAGAAGCCAATTGTGATTAGAATGGGGTGTCTACACATACATTAGGAGCATGCATGGATATATCTCACACCCACAAATTTTGAGGTATGTGAAGGTTAGGAATTGGATAAACCAAGCTCCCCATCTATAAATTTTAGTTGACACCCCAATTGATATTCTGATGTTGTAGGGATCGAGATCGAACATGTGAATGATATATTATAAGAAATTATCATTTAACCTATGAAAATGATGTAAAATTTATTTGAGTAATTTGTGGGTATAATTATTAGATTGTAGAGGATGCCATATCACCCACTATATTTATACTAGTGTAGATTATTTTATGAGTAATGACATATACAAGATATGAAGTCATATATAACTTTGATGTGTTGGTGACTTCTGTTAGATGCTTATGTGTTGAATCACTAATCAACTGACCCCAATTGATATATTTTTGATTCTTATGAATGATCCATATATAATTATAAATTCATGTTTATAAGTCTTTGGTAGCATGCTTACTAAAAACTCTATTTATAAGTGTGATTATGTCATTGACTTCATTGATGAATTCAAATCTAGATAATTTTTTGGCAATCATGTTATTAAAATTTTAGGCTTTAAAAGCCACTACTTATTCACCCACTTAGAATAAAAACTAGTATTATATTCCTATAACTATTTAATAGAAACTTGAGTGATATCAACAAATGAATCATGATCAAACAACTTTAGCAAATTATCAATGTGTTCTAGTTGTAAGCAAAGCACACATTCCCCTTTTGGGTTTTTGACACCCCTCCTTTATTTGTCATAGTGTTTAGCCATGGTTAAAACCAATTAAATATATTACATCAAGGTTGGGAAGGATTCTACCTGAGGCAACCCACTTCCATGGATACTCTAGCCCTAACCAATTTTATGTACTTCATTGATCCTTTATGAGAAGTCTTTCTTGTCTATGTGCCCAAGGTCTGTATCTATCACTTTGTCAATGTTGGAATCAAGGATTTAAGGAGGAATAACTCCTTGTAATTGGTATTTAATATATACATCCTTATTATTTTTTAGAGTCTCTTGGTTACTTGATGTAGACATCTGATGAAATTCTTCTCTGTAAGAAGAACGAAGACATAGATTTAATTCAACAAGAATCAAACTTTTAGGTGTGTGTGAGTAGATAGTGAATTCCACAAATTAGTTAGACAAATGTCAAAAATATAAGGCATGTTTGAAAAATTTCAAGATATTGATGTGTGTTTGATAGGGGCTTGAGTTTCATCAGATGTTTGAATAGTACTCAGATCCCACTATTTGTGTAAATAAGACTCAAAATCTATGGAGTGTGTAAAAGAGGCTCAGATTCTAGGAAGTGTTTAAGTGAGACTAATATCTACAATGAATGTAACATGTGTCTATAGGTTTTAGTCTATGGTGAATTATTGAAAACCCTCAAGGTTAGAATAAATGAAGAATGTTTAATCTCTTGACATGTAAAATAGTGAATTATCTAGTACAAGGACTTTGTTGAAGTTAGTTGATTCTCTATTACAAAGTTTCAAACACAAACACTAGCTATACTATGAGAAAACCAAAAATGAGTTATAAAAACCACTTGAAAGAATAATAATGGTAAGCAAATGGTAAGGATTACAGGAGGGAAGAATGTGGAGAGTAGTGGGAGCAAGGTAGGATGAAAATGAAGGAAGGATGAAATAAAAAGGAGGGATTGAACATCTACAGATGTGAAGTAACTTCCAATTAGTGGTAGGTTTTTGGATGTGTTTATACGTGTATCAAAATATATAGGGGGTAAAAATAAGGGGTCAGGGTTACGTAATGTGTTAGGTAGGGGTTGTAAACTTGAGGCATGCTTAATGTACCTCAAAAACCCAAGGGTTTTTTAACAAGGTGTCAAAATCTAGAGGCATGTTAAACAAGGGCAAGGATTAAAAAATATGGTTGTTCATGGCTTGGGTTCTACATACATGTTGAACATAGGTTGAAACTCCACTTAGTGATTTACAATGGGTTAGAACCTACCAAAGGGAAAAATACTTGGAATTTTCCAATTTCCTTCTGACTCCTTAACACTTAATTTTTTAAAAATAAATACTTTGATTTTAAACATGTTTAACCTTGATGACATATTTATAATTGTCTAAAACAAATTTTGATCATTTGCAATCAAAATGAGTTGAAAGATTTAGAATTTTTGCACATGTTAAATATTGGGTACAACAACTGACTCCAACTGGGGAACTTTGAACTATAAGATATGAAAGAAGGACTTCATACTCTAGTTTTATAGACAAATAATTATCTATTGGGCTCCAAAGTCATTTAAGCTTTGACAGATTGATAAAGAACTGATTAAAAGCTAAGAGAATGAGAAAAACTGAAACAAAGATGGAAAATAAGAATAAAATATGATGACACACCAAAAATGAATGAATCATATGAAACATAACCAAAACTTTGTATACATACTTACATGTAGGGGACAACCTATTTTCACTTGAAATAGTGTTTTAGGGGTTCCCACTCTAGGGTAATGGGAGATGTGTACCATATCAATATGATATATAGAAAGTGTTGTCTCTATTGAAATGTCTGATCTTGAATGAGCCCATCCATAAAGAATCAAATTTACCATGACTACCCTTTGGTTCTCTTTGTTTATCTTATAAAATCACTAGATATCCTACTTAGAAATCCCTTTTATTTTCCTTTTTATCAAAGGAGATTTTAACCTGATCTTAATGTTTTATAATTCTATCCACAACCCTATCTTATCTTCTTCAAGTTTGTTTAAGTATAATATTTTTTTATCCAATGAAATTTCAAAATTCTAATTTTCAATGGATCTCGCTAGTTGTAGTTCAATAAATTCAAGTGTTATGGGAATAACAACAATAATCCCATCCAAAAATTAGAAAGATAACACTTTAATAATTTTCTTTAAAGTGATATAATTAACCCATAATGCATCATATAATTTCTTATGCTAGTTCCTCTGATTTTCATCTACCAACTTTCGAATGATAGTAACAACATTATTATTACTTGATTATACCTAAATATTTCCTTGTGGGTATTAATCATAAGAGTGAGACAAATAAATATGATAGCCATAGTGAAATCCAACCAATTTTGTAGAAGAGAATTTGGACACATTTTTAGTTATAATCTTTTATGGAACACCATATCTTATTAAACATTTTATTTGATGAAGTTGTATACAAAATTTGAAGTCTTTTGTTTGACTAAGATAGCTTCCACCCATTTGGTAAAGTAATCTGTAGTAGTGAGGACATGAGTGTGACCAAAACTTGAATGAGAATTCATTGTTCCTATAAAATCCAATCCACATTACTCAAAAGGTTAATTAATATATGCTTGAGAGAAAAAACTACAAGTTGTGGTCATCCAATGAACTACTAAAAAGCTTCACACTTTCTCACCCATTTATAAGAATTTATAAATATTGAAGGGCAATAGTAATGGGATCTTAAGATTTTATATGTTGTCACTAGAGTATAGAAATGTCTGCCACATGCTTGATCATGAAAATTTTCTAAAAGTTTATTTTTTTACTCTTTATCCAAACACTTAAGAAATAAACCTTTAATAATTTTATTAAACAATGTGCCATCCAAAATCATATATTTTATGGATTTTAACATGATTATTAGTCAATGATTAACATATAAATGAGATGGGAATTATACATATTTTAGGAAGAAGGTGATGTTTAAAAATCATTCATCTATGGTCTCTAAAAATAAGATAAGATGTTGTTCTTATTTATTTTGATCATCTTCACTTGTCAAAATAGGAAACCTTTAAATTTATATTTGTTTTTCCATGAGTTGACACAAACCTTTACCTCTAATTAATTTGGTGTGTTTGATTTCTAAATAATAATCTTAAACCTTAGTGATCTAATTGTCTCTTTTTGAATAAGGTTCCTGTTGATTCAAAATAGACTTTACCACCGTATTTGACACCATCATAGTGGAATGTGAATGAAGAATATAATATCTAAAATGTTTCACATATTTCACAATGGGAAATGCATGTTTTTATTCTATGAAATATTTTAACTCATAATATTTTAGACCACAACTCATAAAGGTGATTGGTAACTCAATCCCTTCATTGTTATTTACAATTAGAATGGCCAAAAGAGTATAATTTGAATAATAACAGTAGATAATGAATTATTTCTTGAAATCTAGCAAACCAAAAAAGGTGTGTGTGAAATGGAATATTTTATCTATTCAAAAGCTTATTTTATTTCATTATTCCATTTGAAGGAGAGTTTTCCTTTCATCATTTCAATAATGTGTTTGGTGAGTTTTACAAAATTAGGTACAAATATTTTTAGAAAATTTACCTTCCTAAAACATGAATGTACGCTTGGTTTGCTAGTTGGAAAAGATAATTTTTGGATTATTTCAACTCTTTTAGGATCAATTTTTATTCCTTCTTATGAGTTAACATGTCTAAGAAGTTTTCTTTTAGTTACCCTAAAGATATACTTTTTAGGGTTGAGAGAAATGTCATGAAGATGACAATTTCTAAAACTTTTTGTAGATGTTTATAGTGGTCTTCTTGTTTCTTTGATGACATTGTTAAATCATCAATACAGACCATAATTATTTTTTTATTTATATCTTCAAAGGCAAGATCCATAGATCTTTGAAATGTCATTCTCAAGTTAATTATACCAAATGACATTCTCTAATATGCAAATGTACCCCAAGGAGTTTTGAATGCATTCTTGTGTTCATCTTTATCAAATACTATTTGAATATATCCTGATAATCCATATAACATGGAGAGCATTTTTGAACCTATAGCTACTTGAAAAAATTGGTCCATGATTGGCACTAGATAGTTATATTTCAAATATGCTTAGTTTAGATGGTGAAAGTCAATGCAAATTTTTATTTCTCCACTTTTGTTATAGACTAACACTATATTTTCAACCCATGTTGAATGATGAATAAGAAATATGATTCATGCATTCAACATTTTCTAAATTTCTTTAAAAATAGTCCTTATTATTTTAGGATTGTATTGCCTTTATTTTTATTTGAAAGGCTTAACATTAAGCTTGAGGGACACCACGTGTTGCATTTCCTTTGGACAAAAATATTTGAGATCTATATATGAGTGTGCAAGAATATCTATGTATCTACATATAAGTGTGACAAACTTTATTTGTTCCTAAAGTGAGTAACATTTTTTGATGTTTACCAATCAGGGTTGTTCTTTAGATCTGATATTCACTTTTTCATAATCAACTAATTTTGGAGAATTGTTCTTCATTTTCTTCTTGATGAATCTATCATGTTTATCAAAGAGTTCATTTATGGAAACCAAACCCCTAGGAATCTTGTTTCTTTTGAGTTTAATAACTCCTTATTCATTTTGATCTTTAGTAATACTTTTTTTTTTGAGTTTGTGCTGAATATTATCTATATGATGATTCACTACCTTCAAAATATAGATTTATAAAAATATCAACTTTTTCAACAAAAATAATAATATATTGGTTTTTATTGAAGATCTGAGTTTTTTTGAGTTATTTGGTATATTGGGCCTGTACACCAATTCAATCATGTACTTTTCTTTTCTAATATCCTCTTAAGGAATCAATAGAGAAGTATATACTAAAAAGGAGTCTGATTTGGAATTACTTTCTCTTTAGATAGATATTATAGAAAAGGCTTCAAAATCTTCTATATTATCTCAAATTTTGTTTCTATAGTGTTTCAGGGAATTATTTTTTACCTGACATTGGCCTTTGATCTATCTTATGACCAGTTCTACATCTCCCAATTTTTTTTGATTTTTTATTCCCATTTATTTATAAACCTATAGAAAAAGTAGTAGTTCTTCATACTCGGTAGTATTATTAGTGAATTCACATTTCAACTTGTATGAGAAAATAAAATTTTCCCTATTTGGAGACTTCAGAATGATTCATGTTCCTGCACCAACTAAAGAATAACCACTATCAAATTTGAGCATCCAAATGTCATTAGGGTCACTTTTCATTACCTTATGCATGGTTAAAATCCTCCTATGTCATAAGTAGATAATTCCTTATCCATGTATCTTCATACATAATATCTACTCTAGGTTCATCTACTTTCTACACAATGTATTTAGTTTTTAACTTAGGCTCTAGGTGTTGTTTAACTCCTTTGATAGGAATCATAGCATGAGAAAGATCTAACTAAATTTTAACACCAAGTTCTTCATAAAATTATATTCCAAACAAGATGACATAACCAACTCAGATATTTGCTACTAAGATAGTCATTTTAATCCTCTTTTGGGGAAAGGATGCTAAAGCAACTTAGGCATCTTTGATTTGACCAACCAAAGGTACTTGTTTCCCTTAAATGGAATAACAATGTCTAAAAGTATTTGTACATGTCAAACATATAACATGTGTAACTTTGGAAAGCATTAAATTGTTAGAGGATACAACATCAATGATATAATTACTTACTTTGCATCCTTTAATAAAGAAGGAGATATAACAGGGTTTAACCTTACTATATTTGGAAGTAACCACTACCATGGAATTTAATATATTAGCAAAAGAGGGGGTTGTAAGTATCCCTTTAACATATATATATATATATATATATATATATATTACTAGGATTTTTACCTTTGATAAATTTTATTAGCATATCTTATTGATCTAGGTTTGACCTTAGATACTCGATTTGAGACAATTAGATTTTGGTTTTATTTATATGTTCAACTATATCAAAAGTGGGCAAACTAGTATAAATTTTAATAGATTGAGAGACATTCACCTCCCTTTCAGTAGAGAAGTTACCTTTTGTATAATAGGAAACAATGATATGGGAAGGTTCACAATATTTTTTCATTGGTTGATTTCCTTTCATTTTCCCAGGTGATGCAGTCAATCATGGAAGAATAACTTTTGGATTTTCTTCCTATTTTTAATTTTTTTATTTTTTTTTGATTTTGGGCTCTTGTGAAGAATACAAATGATTTATTATTTATATCTCCTAAAATATCATCATAATTTTATTTATTTGAATCATATTCCAAGTAAACATTAGTAGAGTCACCACCATATTATCCTGTCTCAAATTCTTGAAGATATAATTTTTCTATTTTAATTTATTCATACCTAAAAATCTCTTCTATTTCCATAACAATGTTTACCAAAACATTTGCATTTGAATTTGAAGGTGATTTTATAGCCAGATTTTTCTAAGGATATTGAAATAAAGGATGATTCGCTTGATAAGGCATAATTTTTTCTAAGAATGTCCTGATGAGGAGGAGTAAGAGCTTTCAAGGTATTTAATTTTTCATTTTTATTATATCATTAGCCATTTTTTGTAAAATTTGTTCAATAGAAGACCAATTTAAACTCTATGCTTTACCCTTTGAAGGTAATTTCTTTAGTATCCTAACCATTATCATGTCATATTCTAAATTAATAGCTAATGTTTGAGCTACATCTAAATTAGTTACTCTAGATCTACTTAACTAATAACTTACTTGAGGCAATTGTGAGTTTATGAAAAAACATATCTAATTTTATATCATTAACCTAGTTGTCGCAGGCATCTTATTGAATTTTACCACAAAATTCTCATGGGTTCATAGACCTATTTCTTTATTTTATTAAGTTGTGCAAGCAACATCTACACATCTTCAACTGATTTAAATATGCTTTCAAACTTAGTATTCATATTATCCCAACTGATGATGGAGCCTGGAGGAAGGTGGTAGAATTAGTTAGCTACTCCATTTTAAAGAGTCTCTATGAATAATTTGACTATAATGTCTTCATGCTATACCCATAAGATTCCACATGCTAAAAAGAAAGCTGTAATATGTTCATCTAGATGCTACTTACCATCAACTAAAAAATTTGGGAAGTTTTTCATAAACCTTTTAGAAGTTTGTGTAACTTCCCTAAAGCCAATGGACTAATTGCATTACTCATGGTACTGTCATGGTTGGAAAAATTACATGTAAAATAAGAAAAGTCCATCAAAGGACAATATCTTGACTTATTATTGAACCACCTTGTAGTTTCTTTCTTCTTCTGGGATTGATTTCTTGATTTTAGTTTTCTACTCAGGACTTAACTTAAAGTCAAAATTTTATTGTAACTAATATAAGGGATATATGTTACCTTGAGGTTTACCTACTCTATTAAATCATATTTCTACTAATTTGGAGGAATATTATTATCGCTGAGGTGCAGGTTGGATTTGGAGTGTTTTTTGATATGGTCTTCTTTGTTGTTCTCTTCATGTAATTATTATTGTAGCTCTTTATGCTAGGACAACATAATCTTCCTCTTATTTTAATATTTTAGCAAATATTTGAAACTTAACTACACTAGTTTTGCTATCCCAGGCAAATACTTTCAAATCTAAAAAATGTCTTCTTGTGTCTCTCTTAACCAATCAAGATTTAGTTGAAGTACTAGAGCTTGAACTACTAAGATGATCATGATAAGAATATCTTATTATAGAAGATATTTGGGAAGCTATACGAGCTACTCTTATTTCTTGTCTTCTTAAAATAATATATGCTCTTCTTTAAATGATAGCAACATGATTCTTCATCTATGTTTATTTTTATAGTGATAGTGTTGAAATGAGCATAACTTGTCTTATTGTCATAGGTGAGTTGTTAGAGACTTGAAGTGATATCCTCTTATGCGGATTCTATCCAATTGAGAGTAGGTTGATGATCATAATCTTGGTTCTTAGTAATAGTCATATGAAAACTTTATTGATCAAGATTATGGGATATTTGATGAGTTATATGAGCTATTCTACATTTAATAATCCTTTCTAATCTTTATACATGGTCTAGTTCTTAGTTCAAAATTATAAAAATGATCTAGAATTGAATAACATTAACCTTGTCACACTCCCAAGCACACTATATGATATTAGAGTTAATATTTAATTATGCAGGTTGATCTCACTCAATATCTAGGTATTAGACTAGACCTTGAGCTGTGGAGAGTCGTGTGGAAAAAAATTCATATTTGGCTTGCATATAAAGCACAAAGATGTGCCCCATTATGGGCACCAAAAATTGTTGGCTAAATTTTTTGTCAGGGGGACAAATATTAGGTTTTGATTAATAATGTTGGGATAAAGTCACTCTCCTATTAGCATGCAAAGTTACCTTTATTGGAAATAAAAGGGATGCAAGAAATAAAGTTATTTAAAATAAAAATGTTTTCTATAGGGGTTGTAATTTTAACCATAAAGTACGAAAATGTGGTAGAAGGGAAATATAAGGAAATGATGTTGGAGGGTATGTGAGGAAAATAAGGAGTAAAAGGATAACTCTAGGTATCCAAACACAAAACTCACTAGAATAATCCAATAATAGAGATTTTAGCATAGAAAACTTTATCATAAAAATGAGATAGAAATAACATATTCTAAATGTAAAAACAAAATACATACACCAAAAATATTTAATAACATTAAAAATAAAGATAAGAAATAACCCCACATTTCCCAATATATATATATATATATATATATATATATATATATATATATATATATATATAAATCCCACCAAGATTTCACAATAATGAAAATTTATAATGTAGGTTTGAAAGAAATTCTACAATGAAAATTTCTTGTTTATCAATTATCTAATAAAAAATTTAGTATTATGAAGAATAAGAATCGAATACAATAACACACACATATATATTATCTATTTAGAAAGATTTATAGCACAAAGTCCTAAAAAATTCTCTTTATATTGATTCTTCCACAAATTGAAAATACAATCTTTTCCTTCTATTGTTGCCAAAAATTCCTTCTTTGTCAAAAAATACTTCAATTGAATTCAACACTCATACTTATATACTACATAACCACTTTTTTTGAAGTTCAGATTGCCTAAAAAATCATGTAGACTAAAAAGTGAAACTTAAAAGTTAAAAAAGTGCATTGGTAATTTTTCACGACTTGTAAAAATAACTTGATAGTTTTGTATAACTTGAAACTTGCAAAAATGACCTAGTAAATTTCCATGACTTACAATATGTAACACGTAACTTGAGATTGTGTGAATGATTTTGGAAATTTATAAGTATCAAAACTAGAAAATTATCACTAATATTTATTATTTTCATTGTCAAGTATGAACTGGACCTCTTTTTCTTTTTCTTCATCATATCACATCTTTTTATTGTATTTGTCAAATATCTTCATGGTTTCTTTGACTTTATTTTCACTAGGACCTTTTGAATCAATGAAAGAAATTTATACATCATAGTGGATATTAGTAATTTACTGTGAAATTGATTAGAGTTTCTTCAAAATTATCAAAATTATTAAGAATATTTTGATATCTAACCAATTTCTGGATTGACTTGTAACTGAATGCAAATTTTGGAGTCATCTATTTTTCCACCAATTATTTGGACTCATCTACAATCATTTTTTCTAGAACCACTTTTCTATCATCATCCAAAAATAAATAAGGAAGCTTATCAAATTTTCCATATATCTCAATTACTGTATTAGTTACCAATGACTGTGATTCACTAAATTTCTTTACACATTATTCAATGATGCATGTCAAAAATTTAGTAACACCTACAAATTGTATGAGATTTGAAATATCATCCTATTTTATAACTCTTGTGATGAGATCATGAGGATTAATACATGAGAAGGATTCTAATTTTGGTATCATCTATTTCCTTTTACCAACTTTAATTACATATTTATCTTCAGTTTCTTTTATAATATAATATTCAGACTGGATCTCAACGTAAATAGTCATGACTATGTTTATTATTTTGATCCCTTGCTGGATCAATTTATCAAACAATTATTTGGTTTATCTCCCCATGTGAATAATTTATTCAACTACATTCAGTGTCTCTGAATCTAAAATATGATGAACAATAGAAGAAGAAGATTAAATTGGCTTTACCAACTTCTGAATAGCTGATGTAAGTTATTCAAGTTTTTATTTTAGTTGTTCTTTGGTGAGTTTTTCTTGATCCATTTTGAAAATAAAGTGCCAATAATCAATTGTACATTTTCCTTAATTACTCATCTAGTAGCTTTACTAAGATGCACTTTGGATATCTGATAGTTAGGGGAACCAATGCTATCTTTTTATTTTTTAGCAAGAGGAACAACTACCTCATCATATCTCTCTATTTTTTCATTTTCAATTATTCTTGAAAACATTTTAGGTTAATTTACTACATGAGAAGGAATGGTTAGAGAACTAAAATAAATTTCCTATGAATGTATTATTTTATTTCTCTTTTTCACCACCTCATTCAACTAGTCAAGGACCTCTATGCTATGTGATTATTATACAGATGAACGATTTGGTTGATTTTGAATATCTAGAGGAGGGGGTGAAATTACCAAAGCTTGAGTATTTATGGGTTAAACATCACCTTGATATTAATTAGGTGGTTTGGTTTTAGCTTTGGGAGTTGAAATAGGGAGTAATTCAACCTCTTGAGAAAGAATCAAAGGTAATGAAATTTTCATTTGGGAAGGAGTGGATGTAGGAGGCAATAAAGAAGCATCTATAGCCAAAACATATTGGGTAGTATTCAACACTAAATATAAGAATGATTAATATTCACAACATGAGTATCAATTGTAGTATAAATAATGATATTACCTAAAGATCCTTCCCCTAGCTTTTTTATTTTTGAGATCGAGTAGTTTCTATACTTGAGTAGTCACTAGAACTGCTCCAACTCTTTCTTCATGAATTTATACTCTATATTCACCTAATTATCCTATAAAAGATAGGTCTACCTCTAATTATTGTTGATGAGAATTACATATTTCAATATCTTTTATAGGTGGGTGGAAACTTGCTTTATCTACATTGATACCTTTATTTTTCAACCATCTAAGTGTTGTGTCCAACATCGTTGGAGTCCTACTTTATAGATATGTGGATTCTTCTTTGTTAAAATTGACCCATGAAAGGGGATTTGAATAAATATATATTTATTCATAGATGGGATCTAAAACATTGACATAATATTCAAAAATCTTTGAGATTTTTTTCTATCTTAAATTCAATGACTTGTTTCAGATTGAAGTGGAAATAGTCATGAACCCTGATTACTTTCTCATCTTCACAGTCCATCCAAAAGTCTTGAGAATGGGGTACATGTTGATATGTGAAACTAAGAATGTTATAAATTAAACTTATAACATAAAAAGAGGGTCTATTTTTGAATGATTAGATAATTACTCAGGTCATTTTTGCATCAATGGATTTTGCCTTGGACATTGAAGCACATGTATATTTGCCTATTTTATTGGAAAGTGTATTTCATATTTATGTTTACTAGACAAAAACATGTGTGTCTCAACCAATTGTCTTAACAAATCCATTAAATCCCATATATCATCCACATACATTGAGAGCATGTATGGAACTATCTCACACCTACAAGTTTTGAGGTATGTGAAGGTTGGGAATTAGATAAACCAGGTTCCTCATCTAAAAAAATTAGTTGATGATCTAATTGATATTATAAATTATAGGGATTATGATCAAACATTTGAATCACATATTACAAGATGCATCATTTACCTTGTGAAAATTATGTGAACTTTATTTTAGAGTGAGCTATGGGTAAAATTAATAGATTTTGGAGGATGACATATCACCCATTGTGTTCAAACCAGTGTAGATTATTATACAAGCAATAATATATACATGATATGAATTTAGATATAAATTTGATGTGGTGGTGAATTATATTATCTATTTATGTATGACATCACTAATCAATTGACCTTAATTGATATATTATTATTTCTTATGAATGATCCAAATGTACTTATACATGCATGTTTCAAAGTTTTTGATAACATGGTTATTAAAAAATCTGTTTAGAAATGTGATTGTCATTGACTTCATTGATGAATTCAAATTTGGATAAAGTTTTTAGTAATCATGGTTGATAAAATTTTTGGATTTATAATCCACTTCTTGTTGACCCACTTGGAATAAGAACTAGTATTAACTTCCCATAATTATTTAGCTAAATAGTGAGTGATATCAACAAATGATTCATGATCAGACAACTTTGGTAAATTATCATTGTGTTATGGTTGTAAGTAAAGCACACATTCCCCTTTTAAGTTTTTGACTTCCCTCCTTTCTTTGTCATAGTTTTTAGAAATGGTTAAGACCAATTCATGATATTGCACCAAGGTTAGGAATGTTTTTGCCTAAGGTAACCCACTATCATGGATATTTTGGCCATAATTAGTTTTATGTAGTGCATTGATTCTCTGCTAGAAGTCTTCCATGTCTATGTGTCCAAGGTCTATATTTATAACTTTACTAATGTTAGAATTAAAGCTTGAAGGAGGAATAACTCCTTGAAACTATTATTTCATATCTATATTCTTCTTCTTCATTAGAGTCTCTTAGGTACCTGACAAATACATTTGATGAAGTTCCTCTCTAGAAAAAGAACAAAGACCTAGACTTGATTTAACAAGAATCTAATTTTTAGGTGTGCATCATATGTCTAAAATTTGAGGTGTGTTTGACAAGGGTTAGGATCCTGACATGTGTTTAACAAGGGACAAGGTCTCAGTTTCCACTAGATGTTTGAACAACACTTGGATCCCATTATTTTTAGTGAACATGACTCATAATTCATAGAGTTTATAGAAGATGATCTAATTTTATGAAGTGTTTAAGTAAGACTCAGATATCTAATGAATGTAATAGGGTCTTTAGGTCAAAATTTTATGGTGAATGCTTTAAAATATTCAAGGTTAGAATAAATGATGGATGTTTGAGGCCTTGACGCATGAAATAGTGGCTTTTTTGGTATGATAACTTTATTGAAGTTAGTTGATTATTCATTAGAAAGATGTAAACACAAACTCTAGTTATATTGTGAACAAACCATGAAAGAATCAAAAAGAACACTTAAAAGAAGAACAATGGAAAGAAAATGGTAAGGATTATAAGAGGGAGGAATGTGGAGAGCAGTGGGATCAAGGTAGGATGAAAATTGAGGAAAGATAAAATAAAAAGAAGGGCTGAAACATCCATATATGAAAATTAATTACTGATTATAGTAGTTTTTTGGACATGTTTATACATGTATTAGAATTTATGTGGGCTAAATACAAGGGTTCAGGGTTACAAATTATGTTAGGTAGGGGTCAAAAACCCAAGGCATGCCTAATATACCTCATAAACCCAAGGGGTGTTTAACAAGGTGCCAAAATCCATAAGCATGTTGGACAAGGATTAGGATTACATAATATTCTTGTTCATGGCTCAAGTTCCATTTACGTGCTGAACATATGTCAAAACTTCACTTAATGATTTAAAAAGGGTTAAATCCCACCAAAGGGAAAAATACTTGGTATTTTCCAATTTATTTTTGATTCCTTGACACTTAGAGAATTTTTTCAAAAGATACACTTTGATTTTGAACATGTTTAACATTTATGACATTTTTCTAATTGAATAAACCAAATTTTTATCATTTACGATCAAAATGAATTGAAAAGCTTTGAGTTTTTGCATATGTTAAATTTTGGTTACAACAACATGCAAAGCTAATTTGTAAATTTTTGGTATTTTATTTTTGTAAGAGATTTATATGAAACTAAATTGATATGTAATTGAGTAAATTTTGATCTATGAATTTGAATAAATTTTCTTATCATGCAAATTAGTGGAACAATTATAGATGCAAGTTTTATTTTTGGGGTTTTTCTAGTTTCCTATATGCAAATTATTTTTTTGTGTGACTATATGATTTAAAAACTAAAATTTAAGAGTTATTATTGGTTTTAGCTAAATGAAAATTTTAGTTATTTACCTATGATCTAACATGCAAGATACTATTATTTGAGATTTACAATGTATGAATGCAACTAGGATGATAAAATAATTTATCAATGTAAGGAGAGGAGGGAGAGATGAATTCATTTTAGAGTTTTTTTTAATGAATATTTTTGAATGTAAAATATTTAAAAAAACAAGAAATATGATCTAATAAAAAAATTAATTAACAAAAAAATAAGAAAATAAATCTTCCAACACGATCAAAGCTGAGATAATGTGAAGAAGAAGAAGTTGATATAATTATTCATTATTTATGTATATAAATCTATGCATATTTCTCAATGGGTGACCCAGAAACTCTCCAATATGAGGAAACACAAAGAGGAGAAAAACACAATAACAAACTAAAGGAATAAATAGTTGAATGGTGACTAATTTCTCACAAATGATAGGTTATTAGCTATAAGCTCATGGGTATCTTTGTTTAACTTGTATGGGTGACCATAAGACTAAGTGAAACTTGGAATGAGTTCTCAAAAAGTACCATAAGGTAGACTATGGCTCTATAAAACTTGTGTACTCCAATCTCTAATGTAATTTTTAGATAAAAATTTTAAGGAAAATGGAGTTACTTGTAAGGAAGGATAAGAGTGTATATAGGAGTTAATTTAAGCTTGACTGGGGACTTGTTGGAGTTAACTTGGAGGAATATAATATTGACTTAAATCATGATTAAAAGTTTAATAGATCATTAAGAATATGGCTACAATAAAAAGGGATAAAAAAATGACCAAAATCATACAAAACATGTCAAAACACATCTCGAGATCATTTTTAAAAAGTTATCTATAATGGCAAAAATATTAATCTATATAAATGGTGGTTTCTGACAATTAGAAAAACTATTGAGACCCCATTGGGTCTATATAGTCCAAATGAATGGAACTATACAAAGTCTCTACATCCATGGGCATCCTAAAAACATGTTGAAGACCCCATGATTTAGCAAAACTATTGAGGCAATTTGAAAAACTACCAGGGTAGTGTTGTAACTATTGTGTAAATGCCATGATGATTTTGAAACTACCACAATAATTTCACAACTTTTTTCCCAAATAAAAAATTGAAGGAAAACTTTAGAAACAAAAAAGATCGACAAAGTAAACAAAGAAGTGAAAAGGTAAAAGCGGGGAGAAGACCTAGTATGATCATGTTTTATTTAGTATATTTGTATCATCATTATATTTTAAAAATGTTGCATCATGAAAAATTTGGGTTTGTATAGTCCAAATGAATGGAACTATACAAAGTCTCTACATCCATGGGCGTCTTAACAACATGTTGAAGACCCCATTACTCTATAGTAATAGGAATGACATGGTTAATATGGTTGATCCTACCTAAAGAGGTAATAACATGCTTCCTAATATGTTGTGTCTCTATCTATATAATATTTTAACTAATTTTGTTGTATCTTCTAAATCATGTTGTATGTATCCAAGATATTGGAGAAGTGCCATCATGAAAAAAATATCACTTGATTCTTATCAATTGTAACATTGTATATAGGTTATTACTTAATGTAGGTGTGTATAAATAATGTATGAATATTTTAATCATCAATAAATATCTCAATTACATCAAATTTAATCACAAGTAGATGAGGTGGAATATCACTAATTATACCAATGATAATATCTAGTGGATAACCACATGTATCTAGTAGAAGATGAATTTTATATGAATGATGCACCTCTAGAGTGTGCTTAGTTTATGTTGACTCATGTTTAGGGAAGGGAATGCTTAAATCCTCCAATTTTTAATTTACATTATGTTGTGGTCAAGGTTCTTCTGTATGGGTGCCTAAATCGACAATGTTGTCATCAATGAGATATTATATCTTGTGTCTCAGCTTGAAACATATCTTTGTTGAATGCCCCAAAATATGATGATACTCACAATATGAATCAAATTAGAGTTCATTAGTATAGGTTTGCTTATATTGAGCTCTTGTAGAGAAAGAAGTGTGATAAGTTACACTTGAACAACTTATTTAGAATCGCATAGGGAGGCGATGGTAATCATGAAAATGACCTCTTTAGTAGAGTTGTAAATTGAAATTAGTTTTTAGGTTGTTATATTGTATTGATTATAGTCTTCATCTCATTTGTGTTATTGTTGACATTTCAAGTCATCTTGACCTTACATCACTTTGAATGTCAGCATCCATGTTTCTATGCTAAAATCAACTTATTATGAGAGTTATCTTTACCTTCATGCGATTGATATCCTTGCATCAAAATCAAGTATCTGATAATCATTTAGGGGTATTCTATAGATTTACAGGATTTAAAAGGTCTTAAAACATTCATAATGTCTTTAAAAAAAGGTTGAATCATTCTAAGAGGTTTCATAAAATTCATTTAAAAGGTTTTTAAGATGATATTTTGTGATTATGTAGCACCTCAATCTTGTACACTTAGAAAAATCATGACCCTAGTTGTTCCTCTTAGTTATAACATACCTTGTTTCTGCAAGCCTCACATCTACTTTATCTTGTGCCCCTTAGCTAATATCTTATTTTGATTAGCCTTATATTGATGACATAGACATCCCATCTTTCTCAGAATGCTTAAAATTTACTTATATTATGCTTCTATGAGTTTTGCCTACTCTCCTTCTCCTTGGATACTAATGTCTGGGTCAGATAGTAACATCAACATTAATTTCTTAGCCTGACATATGTGTTTAATTCCCTAAAAGTCATCCAATTTGAAAATGAATGTATTACAATGGTTAGCCTAAGTGCTTTATTATGAGTTATCTCTTGATATGATTGTTATAAATAGAATATCAACCCTCATTCATTCCTCACCTAAAAAAGACCAAAGAGACCAAGGTACTTATCAAAATCACTCTATCAAGCACTCAATTAATCAAAAACTTCCCTATTTCCACATAAGGCATAATTACAACACATCTACAAGTCTAAAGTACTAAAGGATCAATCATAAGGTCATATTTGCCAAGTTATAAGTTAGGTCACTATTGTACTTTCTTTACACATTGTATGATTCACATAAAAGCCAACATGTAGGGGATAACTACATGAGTTTGAGGCCCTATTATAGAGTATTGGCTATGGGTAGTTGGTGCATTTATTTGATTTATTGCATTTACTTGTATTTATTATTTAGATGGGTGCACTAATTAATTATTGTAATTAGTTTATTATGTTTATTAATAATTTTCACGAGATAGGATAAGCTTGCTTAGCTAGCAGTCAATTTAGACACCTATATTGTTACAGTGGAGTTCCAATCCACTATTTAAACTAAGATAGGATAAGATTGATTAACTAATAGTCAACTTGTGTTGATCATTTACATAAGTTGGACACCTATCTTGTTAGTGTGGAGTTTCACTTCACTATTCTTGTAGTCAGATATCAATTGAACTACACGTGTTGTGTGAGTTCCTTGATCTTTATAATGCACACCTTGCTCTATATAATCAATAGATATTTGTGTATTCTACATCAGATTAATATTGAATTATCAGAGTAATTCATCATATTTTAGTTATTTATTTATTTTTGTTATTATCTTGGATATACAATTATTATTTATTACTATTACTATATTATCTCTTATTTATGATTTATATTAGATTCATTAGATCTTGTAGATAATTATAATATGGTACCAGAGCTATCTTGAATCTATAGATTGTTAAATATTCAAGAGAAAAATATCAAGATATAGGATCAATTTTTTTTGATTTTATATATAGGCACAAATTAGAGCTTTATGGATAATTTTTGAGCTCACCATTGAGTTTAGAGTGCCTGAGATATGCAAAATCATCTACAATTTTGTCTAAATTGGGCACAAGAGGTGAAACTGGCAAGGGTTTGATCTAGAAGCACCATGCCCAAATCTGGTGGGTACTTGAAAATCAAAGCATTTTTGAGCAAAATGGACCTCATGGTTGCGTTTGAAAGGTGTCAAAACTTATAGATCCATATAAAATTTGTCCAATTTGGACATAGCCACCCATAAGACAATTTATTTTTTGCTCCCATGTATGGCCATATGGACCGTACAGACTGTGCATGCAATTTTTTTTTTGGCAGGCCTCATGGATCAATAAGCATATTTGAAAGGGCAACTTCAAGAACCTGCCATTTGAACCCCAAGAGGTATTTTTAAGCAATTGTTTTTTTTAAATAGCTTAAATTTTCATGATCTTCACTATTGTACTTTCAAAATTTTCTAGATTTATCCATATTTTTCCATAATTATGTTTTTTCTATAGTAGCTCTTGCCCATCCTCATTTTTTCAACTACAAAGGCTCATAATTTCACATACGACCTCGTATTGAGGTCCTATTTTTTTGAAAGTTAATATTTTTTTGAGCACAACACATTGGTGTAGAAAGTTTTGTAATTAATTACATATTTTTTGTACTTTTAGACTAGAGGTCTTAATTGAGCTTTTTGTAACTAAAAAATTTATAATCTAGCCTTGTAATTTCACTTAATTATAAAGTGCCAAAAAATACTTGTTGGGTGGGATAAAAATAAGTAATTTAGGGAGGTTTTGTGGTGTGTTCTATATTTTGATTTCTATTTTATGATAGTTTATTTCCAATTGCATCATGGAGAATCTTAAGTTCCAACTATTAACAACATACAACTATAACACATGGAAACAAAATGCTTAGAATTCATTAATGATGCCAGGATATATGCCTTACATAACAAATTTTCTTACTCCACCTACTAATGGAAAAGAGTTACAACACTTTCTCTTTGAAGGTACTAAGGTAATTGGATGCATTCGGTCTTACATGTCTTTAGATTTGAATTTCCATCTTGACAAATGTACAACTCCAAAAGAGGCTTGGGATAAATTAACATCATTATTTGGAAAAATAGATGAGGTTCATGGTTACCAAATTGACAATGAACTCATTAGTTTGGATCTTGAAAACTATGCTACAATACAAGACTACAACACTAAAGTCATAAATCTTAGATCACAACTTTCTGAATGTAAAATTGATAAAAAAGATATTCAATTGATTTTTACTGCCTTATATAAATTAGGTCCTGAATATTCATCCTTTGTCTCTAGTTTTCAGATTCATAGGCTCACATTGGTCACAACATATCAAATACCCACCTTTAAGGTATTCTCTGAGATTCTAATGGCTGAAGAAGAAAAGTTAATAGCTATGGGTCTAATCAAGTCATCCAAATCTCAAGCTCTAATTGCAAGTCAACCTCAGCATAAGCAAGTTTCAACATCAACATCATATACTGGTTCAAGTAAACAAAAGCATAATAATCAAAATAAGTCACATAAAGATAAGAATAAAGGGAAACAATCTTCCTCACAAAGAGATTATAAATATACTAATAAGAAAGGGGATTCACAAAAAAAGACTAGAACTCCTTGCCCTTATTGCAAAAAGGGACTTCATAGTGAATAAGATTTCTGGAAGAAAGAGATTGATGAACTTAAAGGTCTTCTCAATAAGAATAACATCAATCAATCCTATTCACATGATTTTTCCACTCCTTCAAATTTAGGGAAAGGGAAAGCTACAACACTAGTTACACTGGAAAATTCTCCCAAGTCATGGGTAATTGACTTAGGTGCTTCACACCATATGGGTTTTGATTAAGAATAATTTTCTGGATTAGAACCAAGTTACTTGTCTCAAATTCTCATAGGTGATGATGCTAAGGTAGATGTTATAAAAAAAGGTACAATTTATGTTGATAGTAGTATATTTGAGGATGTCCTCTATGTACCAAAGTTATCAACTAACCTTCTCTCTGTTTACCAAATCACTCACTTTGATACTGGTAGGAAAGTTGAGTTCATACCTGATTTTGTATCAATTAAAAAATTAGAGGATAATGCCTTAGTTGTAGTGGGAAAAGTCAACAATAATACTTAGCTTTATTCATTCTCCCACTTTGTACCTCTATCTTCCTCTATAAATTTACTCTCACACACTGATTCAGTGAGAAAGTTATGGTATGAGCGGTTTGGTCATCTGAACTACCAGTATTTATAATAGTTTAGTCAGTAGGAGATGGTTACAGGACTTCTATAGATTTAGTTTTTAGGGGGTGTATGTTATGGTTGTGCCTTAGGAAAACATCCAGAGGATAAGTTTGATAAAGGGAAGGCTTGGAGGGCAACACAGGTCCTCAAACTTTTTTATAGTGATTTAGCAGGTCCATTACCTACTTTGTCTTTTAGTAAAACCTACTATATTCTCATATTTATTGATGACTATTCCAGATATACTTGGGTTTATTTTCTAAAACTCAAGAGTGAAGTATTTGATAGATTTATAGAGTTCAAAGCTCTAACAAAGAAACAATCTGAGAAGTATGTCAAGATTCTCCGCATAGATAATGGGAGGGAATATGTGAATAAAAAGTTTGAACAATTTTGTACTCTTGAAGGAATTGATCTTTAACATTCAGTTGCATACACACCTCAATAGAATGGTGTAGCAGAGAGGAAGAACATATTATTAAAATAGATGTAAATTTATATGATTCATGCAAAATCATTAGTACCTGAGTACTGGGTGGAAGTGATTAATTGTGCTACATATATACAGAATAAAGTTCCTCACAAATTTTTAAATGGGATAACACCTCTTGAATCTTGGTGCAATAAGAAGCTAGATGTATATCATTTTAGAGTCTTTGGTAGTCCAACATGGGCTCACATACCTTCAAACAAGCACCATGCTTTATAAAAACAAAGCCAAACTTGCATATTTATAGGATATTTTGATGGTGTTAAGGGATATCAACTCATTGATCTAGATTCACATGAGCTTATTATAGAAAGAAGTTTTTACTTTGAAGAAAGTCCTTTAGACTTAGCTTCTAATATTTCTCATTCTTCTTCCTTAGAAGAATCAAATCATAGTGATGATGATACTCCTGCTTCTTCTACTCATAAAGATGATGAGGTAATACCTCCCTAGTAGGGTTTAGCAGGTCATGTTCCTCCTCTTCCTCCTCTAGATCCTCACCCATTGATGCCTTTATGGGCTAGATAGACTTTGGTGGATGCAAACCCTCTTGTTAGGGATCCATCAGATAGAAGGAAAACATAGTCACAATATGATCTTCCACATTCCTACATTGCCATAGCTTCTGATCCACAATCTTTTTAAGAAGCCATAGGGATAGTTGAGTGGGATTCAACAATGGAAGAAAAATATGACTCATTAATTAGGAACAACACTTGGGATCTTGTTCCTCTTCCTAAGGGAAGAAAATTAGTATGATGTAAGTGGATATATCAGAATAAGTTTGTAATGGATGGAAATATTGATAAGTATAAAACATGCTTAGTGGCCAAAGGTTTTTGCCAAGTAGAAGGAATTAACTATACATAAACATTTGCACCTATTTCTAAGATGAATTCCGTTCATTTGATACTAGCTATTGGTGTAGCTCATGGTTGGGCTGTACATTAGATGGATATGATGAGTGCATTTCTTCATGAGGATCTTCATGAGGAGATATATATGGAGTAACCATAGGGGTTAGTTTAAGATTATTTATTGGTGTGCCACTTTTAGATGTCTCTTTATGGTCTTGTTGACCAAATTTTGGCCCTTCAGGCCAAAATTAGGCACCCCTATTTGCAAAAACTTATCTAAATCTATATCTTTAGCTAGGTCCAATACTTAGATTTTCTTTAGAAGAAGTGTTCTTTGTCAAAGACACAACAAATGCACAAGTCTATTACTTTTGGAAAGTTCATTTTTGGTCTTTGCTAAGCCTTTGACTAATTTTTTTGGGTTTTTATTCTAAGCCTTTGTCCAATTCTTTCAGACTTTTTGTCTGAAGCTTTTCCTTAAATATATTTCTTTCAAACTTTTCATTCATTAGAATTCTTTTAGAAAAATTATCCGAGGCAACTTTTTCAAAGGGTATGTTATAACTTTTCTAAAGGGTATGATCCATTTTTTTGAAGGGTATATTTTGTTAGGAAAAGGTCCACTTCACTTTTCTGAAAGGTACTTTACAAATTCTCTGAAAGGGCACTTCAACATTCCCAAAGGGTACTTTCCTTTCAGGAAAAGGTTCACTTCAATTTCTCAAAATGATCATTTGAAACTTTTTGAAAGTTTATTTTCTTTGGAAAGTGGACATTTACAAATTTTTTTGAAGGGTCACTTGCATTTTTTATAAAAGGACACTTGCCTTTCTGAAGGACCAGTTGCATTTTTTTCCCAAAAGGATACTTGCCTTTCTAAAGGGTACCTTACAAATTTTATAAAGGGACATTTTGAACAAGTTGAAGGGCACTTTAATTTTTGTGGAGGTCACTTAGAAAAAAATACAAAATAATTATTTTGAAAAAATTGTTCGAGGCAACTTTTCTAAAGGGTATATTTCAACTTTCCTGAAGGGATGTTTTCAAAAAGTCTGAAAGATTGTTTTCATGGGAAGGTGGACCATTTCAAAAAATCTGAAGGGTATTTTTTCCTTTGGGAAGGTCATTTTCCAAAGTCGAAGGTCCATTTCAAGAAATTAAAAGGAACATTTTGAAGGGCCAAAAAAAATCTAAAGGAATGAATTCTTTTGAAAAACATGTTCGATATAAAGGAAACAAAAGCGTTGAGACAAAAAGTTTGAATAAAATGCCCAAAGGAGTGATGGCCTACAAAACATCAATTTTAGACTATAAAGACTAGCCATTGGAGTTTAAAAGAAAAGGCTCAGTGGGAACTTGAAGGCAAAGATAAGAGATAACAAATGGAAAAATGTAACTGAGGCTTTGGTTTAGTTGTAACAAATGTATCTAATGCTTTTGGTTCAGTTACAACTCATTGTAGCTAATCCATTTAGTGACATGGCATAACTCACCCACTTCTCTCCCATGTAAATGTAACTAATTATTTTAAGATGACACATGTCTAAGTGACCCTTGAACTTCATTTGATTTCTCTACTTCTCAAGGTTATATATATGCATCCTCTTGGCTCATTTTGTAGCCTTCACTAGTTATGGTGAAACTCTAGCTAGATTTGTACTCAAGGAACTCTTGAAGAAATATACAAGTGTTGTTTCTACTCATATGTTGTAACATTGAGTAAAAAATTAAATATTTTTGGTTTAGTATAATGAAATATTATCTTTTCTAGCTTGTACTCTTGATGGTCTACCAATTTATGTAAAGGAGATTGTTGCATGTCTTTTCTAGTATTATTTTCTAAGTGTAGAGATATATTAGAAGTGATTCATGACTGTATCTTTCTTTAGAGAATTCATTTCATTCTTAAGAATCATATACCTTATATAATCTATCATATAAAATATTGATGTAGCAATGGTTCTTGAGTTGTGAGTCTTGTTCAAGAAAACACCTTGTTTTGTCTTTAAAGTAGTGGTTTCAATAAATTGGGAGGATATCATATATTGGTGCATCACCACTTGTTTTCTTAGTTTTTTACTTACCCATTTTCATACATAATTGATAGATTAGAGAGATATTTAAAGGTGCATCAAGGGGAACTACCCCCTAATCTAGAGATTTATCTCAATGAAATTGTCACCCACAACAAGAGAGATGATTCCATTTTTTCACTTGGATGAGAAGAGCCGAGCATCTCTTTAAGGGTGAAAATCCAAACATAATAGTTTTTGGCATGCCTAATGGGACAATTTGTCTAAGGAATTAAATAATTCTTGGTGTTTTCTTCAATCAATAAGCCTTTTAAAGGCATTTCAATCAACACCAATGGTGACTATGAGTTGTATCAGCTAGTTAAGTATCCCTAGTGCATCAATAAATCATATTTGGTATGTATAATTCCATTGTTGAGTAGTATGGACCTTGTGTTCCTTAATATTGTTTTGATCAAGCTCATGTTGTTCATGGAATCACCTCAAGTATCTCTCCTAATTTACCTTCTCCTAGTCAATCCAAGAGTGTTAGGGAGATAATGTTAGAGTTTGAAAAGCAAATACTAGAGATATACAGGTTGAATGAGCATAATAGGTATCAATAAGAGTTATGTACAAGGAGTTATTATTTAGGAAATCTCAAGCCATGTAATCCATGAAAAAGAAACTAGTAATATGGAGGAGTCAATCCATTCAAGGTAATTAGCCTTGTATACCTTTTTCCATCCCAAATTAGCCTTCTCCTATTCAAAATAAACCCTCCTCTTGTACATCAAATCCATTCTATAAAATAACACTTGCTCACCAAAATAAAATGAGCCAACCTTCTAACCCATCTAATGCATTAACTAATCTTGTTGTTAATCCTTTGCACCTAGTAATCTAACACCAAAGGATATTATAACAACCTTCTATAGAAACTAACTATTTCAATTCCTTAGATTGTGATCCCTACTTTGAAAGAAGTCATCATATTTCCTTTGAAAAACAACAAATCCATCCTCAAAAAACTCTTCTTATACATGTGCAAACTCTTCCTAGTCTCCCTTAACCTCCTCAGGTCCTTCAACATGATGTCAAGATCCCAAGTTGGAGAAATGTCTATCATGAACTAGCTCAAGATCTTGAGAAAGATGAAGTTGCTACCTATCCTTAAGAAGAGATTTTTAATCCTAAGACCATGAGTTGGAATGAAGTAGTGGAATCATGGGGTAAGAAATAAGAGAAGAGTATTGTTCAAAAGTGTGAAGTGGAAAATGAAGCTAGTCCTCCTCAAATCCCTCCCACCCTTCCTCAATAAACCTCTTATTTTCCATGTCAAACCTCACATACTCCTCCTCATCATGATGATGCATATGATCTCCAAGAAATATTCTTCCAAGATAATCTAGCCAAGTATATTGAAGAATTAGAGTCAAGAATAAGGTTTCTTAGTCAAGGTGTAATGGAAGGTTTAGACCCAATAGAAGATCCCATGTCTAAACACACCCCATCTACACCCCTTAAAGAGAGTTATCAAGATACATATGATGTGGAGGAAGTGATGGTAAAGTGGAAGGAAGAGAATCAATTGAATTTAGCCCAAGGTTTACTTCCTCTTCCTCATGAGCTTCTCAAAGAACACCCCACTTCTCATTCCCAATCTGATTTTAAGCTCACTAGCGCTCACCTCTTTTTAAAGTCCATTCCTAAGTCTTATCCTATATCCCATACTCAATTTTCACTTACTTCACCTTCCATTACCTTCCATACTCTAACTCTTTCATTTCAAACTCATGAACCTATCCATTCACCCTTCACTTCATTCCCTTCTAAAGAGGAACCTGTTTAGAGGGAAGCAAGTGAGCAAGAGAAAATGCATTTTTTGGCTGATCAAGAGGATATTATGAGTGATGATGAAGATGAAATAATTATAGGTACTCCCTATGAGCATCATCATGGTGATCATCATCATGAACATGAGGTGGAAGGCATTATCAAAGATGAATAATGTAGTCAAATCATATTTCAAGAGGTGGCTGTTTTAGGAGGTTTTCATGAGAATAAGGTTGAAGAAGTGACTCTTTAAATTGACATGATTCAAGGAGAAGATATAGGTCACACATACATGCAAATGTTCCATCAATATTAAGATGAGATTGACAAACTTCACTTGTCAACATTGGATGGAGAATGTAAGAATGGTGAGCTCTCTTTCCCTTTGTTTGATGAACCTTCTTGTTGCTTTGATGAAGATAATGACAAGGCCATAAGACCTGAGTTGAATGAGGTTCAAGAGCATGTTTTTGAGCAGCTAAAGACTCTTGTTTGTGAATAAGAAGGAGAGGGATCACATTGGTTTGATATAAGCATTGAGGAATGAGTTCTTGATCAAGAAAATGATGATTTTTGGAATAAGTTAGAAAGATTTTACCTCAGCTCAAACATCACACCAACCACCCTTCCCCATGAGATCCATGAGGAAGCAAGAGATCAATTTGAAAATCTTCTTAAAGAGATAGAAAAGAATGAGTTGGTCCATGATACATATCAAGAGAGAGATGAGTCACCAAGTTTCCACTCCAAAAAATTACTTGGTTACCACCATGAGTTTTCTTGCCATGAAGGAGACCTAAGAAGTTTCCCCTTTGATCTAGGAGGAGGAGAAACATATCATGTTAGATGTACATATTAGTTTGCTTTTAGTGTGTCTTATTTTCCCCCTAAGTGCTTATGCACATGTGTGATTTTGTCCTTATCTTGTTTTGTTTTTGCTTGGTCTTGCTATTTTTGTGTGGTGTGTTTCCTTGTTTTTTATTTTGGCATAATCCTTGTTAGTCATATTCAAGAATCCATTGATTCCATTGGCCTAGAGTTGGATAAGGCTACTAGTCTGGTCAGTATAGTAGGCATACTACCCCTGCAAGTCATGATTTTTTTTAATTAAATTTTGACCCTTTAGGCCAAAATTGGGCACCACTATTTGCAAAAAATCATCTAAGTCTATATCTTTGGCCAGGTCCAATACTTAGCTTTTCTTCAAAAGTAGTGTTCTTTGTCAAAGCCCCCCAAAATGTACAAGTCTATTCATTTTAGAAAGTTAATTTTTGGTCTTTGCTAAGCCTTTTCCTAATTCTTTTTGGTTTTTTTTCTAAACCTTTACTGAATTCTTTCAAACTTTTTGTCTGAAGCTTTTCCTTAAGTGTATTTCTTTCAGACTTTTCATTTGGCAGAATTCTTTCAAAAAAATTGTCTGAGGAAACTTTTTCAAAGGGTATGTTACAACTTTTCTGAAGGGTATGTTCCATTTTTATAAAGGGTATCTTTTGTTATGAAAAGGTCCATTTCACTTTTCCAAAAGGTACTTTGCAAATTCTCTGAAAGGTCACTTCAACTTTTCTGAAGGGTTCTTTCCTTTCAGGAAAAGGTTTACTTCAGTTTTTTTGAAGAATCATTTGAAACTTTCTTGAAGGGTATTTTCTTTGGAAAGTGGATGCTTACAATTTTTTTTGAAGGGTCACTTGCATTTTTTTGAAAGGACACTTGCCTTTCTAAAGGGTCACTTGCATTTTTTCTGAAAAGACACTTGCATTTATAAAGGGCACCTTACAAATTTTTTGAAGGGATGTTTTCAACAAGCCGAAGGGCACTTTCATTTTTGTAGACACTTATCAGAAAATACAAAATAATTATTTCAAAAAAATTATCTGAGGTAACTTTTTTGAAGGGTATATTTCAAATTTCCTGAAGGGACATTTTCAAAAAGTCCAAAAGATTGTTTCTATGGGAAGGTGGACCATTTCAAAAAATATGAAGGGTAATTTTTCCTTTAATAAGGTCATTTTCTAAAGCTTAAGGTATATTTAAAGAAACCCAAAGGAACATTTTGAAGGGCCAAATAAAAAATTTGAAGGAACAAATTCTTTCAAAAAACCTGTCTGATACAAAGGAAACAAAAGGGCCAAGACAAAAAGTCCAAAGAAAATGCTCGAAAGAGTGACGGCTCACAAAACATCAATTTTAGACTATATAAACTAACCATTGGAGTTTAAAAGAAAAGTCTTGATGGGAACCTAAAGGTGAAGATAAGAGATAACAAATGGCAAAATGTAACAGAGGCTTTGGTTCAGTTGTAACAAATGTAACTAATGCTTTTGGTTTAGTTGCAACTCATTATAACTGACCCATTCAATGACATTGCATAGCTCACCCACTTCTCTCCCATGAAAATGTAATTGATTCTTTAAAGATGACACATGTACAAGTGACCCTTGGACTTCCTTTAACTTCTCTACCTCTTAAGGCTATATATATGCATTCTCTTGGTTGATTTCATATCCTCCACTGGTTATGGTGAAATTCTAGCTAGATTTGTACTCGAGGAACTCTTGAAGAAATATACAAGTGTTTTTGCCACTCATATGTTGTAACATTGAGTAACGACTTGAATCTTGTTGGTATAGGCTAGTAAAATATTATGTTTTCTAGCTTGTACTCTTGATGGTCTACCAATTTATAAAAAGGAGATTATTACAGGTCTTTGCTAGTATTCTTTTCTAAGTGTAGAGATATCTTAGAAGTGATTCATGATTGTATCTTTCTTTGGATCATTCATTTCCTTATTAATAATCATATACCTTCTTGAATATTGCATATGAAATATTGATGTAGCAATGGTTCTTGAGTTATGAGTCCTATGCAAGAAAACACCTTGTTTTATCTTTACAGTAGTGGTTTCAATCAATTGGGAGGATATCAAATATTAGTGCATCACCACTTGTTTCCTTAGTTTTTTTCCTTACCCTTTTTCATACACAATTGATAGATTAGAGAGAGATTTAAAGGTGCATCAAGGGGAGCTATCCCTTAATCTAAAGATTCATCTCAATGAAATTGTCACCCACATCAAGAGAGATGATTCCATTTTGTCACTTGGATGAGAAGAGCTGAGTGTCTCCTCAAGGGTGCAATTCCATGTGTCAAAAAGTCTAAAATAAGCCCCCAAGGCTTAGTATTTCAAGATGGACACATTTCTTCTCTCAGTTAGGTTCTCGAGATGTCACTCAGATTTGAATATCTATAATCTATGGTAGGAGGATTCACTATTGTACTTAGTTCTCTATGTTGATGATCTCATTGTTATAGGGATCACACCATCCATCATAAATAGTGTTAAGAATGCACTTCATGATAGGTTTTCTATGACAAACATGGGCCTATTGCAATATTTTCTTGGGATTTAGATAGCATAGTATTTTTTGGGATTACACTTTCATAGCCCAAGTATGCCATGGACTTGTTAGCGCAGTTTCACATAGTTGATTGTAGGCCTACATGAATTCCTTTCTTATCTAAAGTTAGACTTGAGGTTCATTTTTCTACTCCCTTAGTTGATACCACATTATATCGCTAGCTTGTAAATAGCCTCATCTATCTGACTCATACATGGCCTGACATTTCATATGCAATTAGCATGGTTTCATGATTTATGTAGACATCACATGAGCTTCATTAAAGAGCCACCAAGCACATTTGAGCTACATTTAGGGTACTATCAGATAGTGGATTCACTATATAATAGGTACATGTTCAAACTTGGTAGGATGCAAAGATTCTGATTGGGCTAATGATTATGATGATCATAAGTCCACTTTTGGTTATAGCTTTCACTTCAGATCCAACCCCATTTGCTGGTAGAGAAAGAAAAAAAATGCTATTTCTCTTTCATCTATAGAGGTTGAGTATCTTGGAATTGTTAATGCCACTACTAAGTATATTTGGCTTCAAAATATTTTCACTAAGCTTGGTGTTCCATTTCAAAAGCCATCAGTCATCTACTGGGATAACCAAAACACTATCCAAATCTTGAAGAATCTAGTTCATCATCAGAGAACCAAAAACATAGAGATCCATATGCACTTTATCAGGAAGCACATTCAAGTGGAAATCATTGATCTATAATATTATCCTATAGAGGATCAAATTATAGATATTTTCACCAAACCTTTCACTGAGAGAAAGTATCTTCACTTATGATCTCTTTTAGGGGTGCGAGACATCATTTCTTCAAGGGACATCAGTTCTTTTAGGGGGTCTCCTAGACCTTCATTTTAAGGAGGAGTTTTTTTCCTTTAGGTTTTCTCCTTTCCTCATCTATTTGTACAGAGTACCTAATATGACTACACATTTCAGGGACTCTTATCTGCATAGCCCTACCTAAGCTTCACTTATGGGGGGGGGGTGTTGGTGAATTTATTTGCTTTATTATATTTACTTGTATTTATTATTTAGATTGGTGTACTAATTACTTATTATAATTATTTTATTATGTTTATTAATAATTTGCACCAGATATAATAAGCTTGCTTAGTTAGTAGTCAACATAGACACCTATCTTGTTACAACTGAGTTCCACTCCACGATTCAGGGTAAGATAGGATAAGATTTATTAACTAGTAGTCAACTTATGTTGATCATTTATACAAGTTGGACACCTATATTGTTAGTGTGGAGTTGCACTCCACTATTCTTGTAGTCAAATATCAGTTAAACTACATGTGTTGTGTGAGTTCCCTGATCTTTATCATACATAACTTGCTCTATATAAGCAATGGCTATTTGTGTATTATACATTAGATTAATATTGAATTATCATAGTAATTCATCATATTTTAGTTATTAATTTCTATTATTGTCTCAGATATATAGTTATTATTTATTACTATTACTCTTTTATTTCTTATTTATGCTTTCTATTAGATTTATTAGATCCTATAGCTAATTATAATAGTAGTGCCCTTTGAATGTGGGTTTATTGTGAGTAAATTTGATATTATGTGCCAAATAACCCATTTTTACCTAATGTCACATCAAATATGCAAATCTAGGGTTTTGTCAATTCACTAGGAGTGATAGTCCATGACCTAGATCTAAATGCACTAAAGTGAAGGTGAAGCTAAACCTAGAAGAATCCAAGTGGTTGCATACTATTTGAGCACATATTACATACATGAAACTAGCATCGATATTAGACACTAGAATAAATGTAATTGTCCCAGGTTGACACAAGTGTCCAGAGAGCTAGAGGAACTAGATCCATAATTTGATAATTGATTCAACATCTACTTCCTACTTGTTTCCTACCTATACTAGTTATAACACTATATTATCATCATAAACAACTATGTGATTTATTTTATGTCATTTGTATATCTAATATAGCTATACTTTCCATTAATAGCCTATCTTAGCTTTATAAATTTAGCATATGGTACATCTAAGTTTAACACATTTAATTGGCCTATTGTAGATATGATATTCACACTTATTCCCTATCTTTTATATTCTCTAACCCTAAAAACTAAATTAGGATACTTATCAAAATTAGGGTTAAATAGGGTTTAAATTCTTTCATAAGCTCTCAAAGTTTGTACATATTATTCAAAAGTGTTTTTTATTTGGATTTTTCCTCTTATTCCTACCTCCTTAAGGACTTCTCCATATTCCAACATGGGAGAAGCTCTTTTAAAATCATTTAAAAAACATGTTGCACATTTGAAATTTCTTATTCAAGGTAGTTAGATCAGTCAAGATAGTTTCCATTACTTCTAAGCCATAAATCTCAAGCATGTTTTCAAGGAAAATAGGTCTATAGACCATAAACAAGGTTAAAATAAACTTTTAGGCTATGTAATGAGATAATAACTAGATCTACAAGTATTTTAGAAGTCTATAGGGCCTTATTAAGCATGGAATGGTGTTGAATCAACTTAGAGAAGATAAAGAGTGAGGTTTTAGAGTATTTAAACTTATTTATAATGTTTTCATGAGGTCTGTGGTACCAAAATCAAGCTTCTTATTGAGCCAAGACCACAAATAAATGAATATTGTAGTTTTATGTAAGATTTTAGGTTCATTATAAAGATATATATCATGAAATAAGGTTTTAGAAAGGTAAATAAGGGTCTAAAATACCATATTCATGAGTTGTAAGAACTTAAGCTAAGAAAAATGCAAGTTTGCAAGGTTACAATTAAAAATAGTCATGTTCTCTTATTCTTCTCCTTATGGATGGTGCATGGGAAATCATGGAGGAGTCATTATAGTTTTTGATACATATCTTGGTGGTTTTAAAACTCCATGATAGTGAATAAACTACATAGATATTCTAAATCTCTACAAATAATCTTGAAACTCAACTAAAAATCCTAACCTGTGATATAATAGTTTTGATGATTAAAGAGGTTTGAATAATCGAAAGGGGTAATGATTGAATAAGGTCATTATTGAATTATGTTATTAAGATATCCATGCTGACTAAGACTGAAATAAAGGATGGAAATACCAATTTTACAACACCTTATAGGTCTATGAGGTATTCAAGCACATGAAAAGAACCTAAAAAATTGTAATTTTAGATTTAAAAGTCCTTGAGATCACCTAATTCAAATGCATAGGTCTACAAGCAAGAGTTACAAGACTATATGACCATATCAATGATAAAAAATATTTCCATGATCTAAACCTTCTACAGGTCTATAGGCAAAGATGAATATAATGAATTTTGATTTTAGAAGGTTTATTAAGGGTTTTGAGATTTTAAAGCATGTTTTAAGTCTTGGTTTGAAGATCTAGGTCTAAAAAAGCTTTAGAACAAGAATGTTACTCAACACTTGAACCTTTATAATCCTCCTAAAGTTTAAACAAACACTAATAAGTCTTAATGTCTATCTGGGCAAGGTTGTCAAGATCTCAATCAAGGTTACAAGTCTATGAGCAGGTCTCAATAAATTTTAGAACATGTCAAGATGGTTGTAGGTATTTGGATAGATTTTTAGGGTTTTTATAATGGTCATGTAGGTTTTTAAATATTGATAGCATGGTTATGGGTAAGGATTCAAGCTTCATACATGATCAAGAAGATAAACCAGATTTTGCTTGCTTCTTCCAAGCATCATCAAAATTACTCATGTTATCATAGGTTTCAAAGTACTAAGCATCAAAAAGGTTTTATAACTTCAAGAGTATATAGGTCTATAGGTCATCTTCAAGGTATAGAGACAAGGTTTAAAGTATTTTGGTACTTGAAGACCTTTATAAAGGCCTATACTAGTTTTTAATGTTCCTCAAACACAACATAAGGTAGGATGAAGTAAAGGTTACAGGCTTGTTTATAATTTTCAATGGCTGATCAAAGGGTTTTAGGATCTAAAAGCTTGTCTACAAGCCTATGGGCATGTTCAAAATGCTTGTAATTAAGTTAAAGGCTTTCTTGATAAGTTGAAGACATGAGACAAGAAGAATTAAGTCAAAATAAGAAATATAAAGGCCTTCACCCATAGCTTGGAAGGTGAGGAAATAAAGTTTTGAGTATGCCTCTAAACCATTTGAAGGCATGAAAGTAGTTAGAAACATGCCCTTTAAGAATTATAACCTCATAAAATAGTTGGTGTTTATGATAAACATGTACAAGATCTCTAGATGGGTAAATAAGGCTTATTTTTGTCATATTAAGACCTATTTTCATGTAGAAGACCTAAAAAGGGATTTAAACATAAAAACCAAGTCAAAATCAACTATATTCTCTCCAACATGCATGATTATGAGGAAAGTGGTGAGTTCAAGGCATATTAAGGCATGAGGACCAAGTTACTCTAGGAATTTATCAATAAGTGAAGGCCATTGATGAAATCTATCATGGCTAACATTCTCAAGGAGACAAATAGAATGAAAATAGGATGTTTATCCCATACTATGCCTAAAATTGGTTTCTTCTCTTCCACACATGTTGGACTTAATGAAGTTAGTTGAAGGAAGTTATTTCCCTTCTTCTATCACTACTTTTATTTCTCTATATATTACTATAAAAGGACTAATTAAGGAGCCCTCTTTTTAGTGTAACAAAAATCTACCATTTTTAGGATTTTAATATTGGATTATGCCTTGAATTATCAATAAAATATTGAATTTTCCTTGTCTCCTCTTTTTGTCTCATGGTGTGTTCTAAATTCTAGTTCATTTTATGGATTTTAGTCTCTTTTGATTTATTTTTGATCAATTGCAGATGCATTTCAGTCTCTTTTGGCTCACTTTGAAGAAGATTACAGACATTTTAACCCTTATGTAAATTGATCTCTTCATAATACCTCTATTCTAGCATGTTTGTGAGAGTTTTGTAGCTAAAAATTCAATCTTTTAGAGGTTTCTTGTGAAATTTTAGAAAGTTGAGGAACCCTCTAAACTTAGTGCATCACCATTTTGTGAATTTCAACTACTTCCACTCCTTTTTCCATGATTAAATCATAGTTATAGATATAAATATGTCTATTTTAGTAGTAATTTAGGGCTATAATTGATCTTACATCAGGTGCATTTAATTTAATAAGGAAGGAAAGCCTTCTCCAAAGGTTCATCCCAAGGAGCCAAGGTCCCACACCTTAGGAATGTTCCCATTATTACAGTGAATCATCTTATCAATCAAATGAGTATAAGATTCATGTGACAATAATTATCATTTGGTTTGAACTTATATTTTAGTTTGATTTATAATTTCACTATTGAAATAGAAGCAAGAGTTTATGTATATTTAAGTTTATTCCAATTAGCTTGAATTTTTTATTCCTCATTGTATGGCATAAATCATCTAATGATTTGAATATATTGAATATGATTGATTTATGGAGTGGTGGTATCAATTTTTTTTGAAAATATCTTATAGTTCATTATCATCCATAACATTGGTCATCTTGGCTAGTATAGTGTTATATCAAGGCACATAGTCATTGAAAGGTTCATTGGATCTTTTATTTAACTTAGTAATTTATGCACATGATAAATTATTATTAATGATGATGGAAAAGTGTATAAGAATTTATCAACCAAGGTAATGAATACTCTTATAGATTGAAGAAGTAGACCATAAAAACATTTCAATGCATAGTATTTAAGATCCCTTATAAATAACTTGGTAGATACCTTATTGTTATATGCATAGTCCAAAAAAGCTGTGTGGAATGATCTATGATGTTGCTCAAAATCACATTTTACTTCATAAAATGGGATCTTGTGAGATACGAAGCCTATAAGTAAAGTTTAGGGTGTTATCTCAAGAGCTAATAGGTTATTTATCATGGTGCATAAATCCATGGTATGATTATCTTGATGCATTTTAATCAAATTATAACACCTTGGTATGTAGAGCTATAACAAATTGCTCAAGGGAATGAACTTTGGGTGAGGTTGGAAATAGAATGTGTGTAGCCATCCTAGATGGGGTGAAGGTTAATAGTGTAAGAATGAGCATTACAATCTATTAAAAGCTTTGTGATGCTCTTAAATTTTGGACAAACATCACATAGGTTACTAAAGGTGTAGGCATGGGAATGGTACCAATATTAGTGGTCTAAATACATAATGTGGAGGCACTATCTCAAAATGATTTTTTGATAATGGTAAAGGGATCTTATTGAAGGACTTGAGATGCAAAAATCTTAGCTTATTATGTAACTTAGATGTTAGGATCAATTTGAAAACTCTACCAAAATATTTGGGATGTTGATAGAGTTATTTGAAAAAATTGGATAAAACCTTAAATTGGTCATGATCCACCCTTTAAGTTCATTAGGATCAATTCTATCTAGGCCTTCATAAGTATTTATATCATTATGTTCATTTTGATTATGTTGATTAATATGTTCCAAGGGAGGCATATCAACACAATAATTTATTTGCACATATTTATGAATAATTTAACCATCAAAATAATAAGAAACATTCATTGTATCAATTTTAATTGTATTAATAGGAATCTTATTATGCAATATATGGGTTCTACTTAATCTAAAACTTTTTTAAGAGGTGCATAAAAACTATACTTATTAGGTGGTATAGGATGGGATCATACAAGGATGTAATACTCCTGTTTAACCCTAAAATCTAGATTAGGGGAATATAGGGCTAAAGGGGTAGAGATAGCCTAGGAAATAAGGATGGTAGAATATCTCTAAAGCAGACCAATTATTTACAAAAACTCATATAAACATATACTAAATTTATTAGTTGAGTCATGTTAAATATAAAAAGTACAACTATGTTAGATATTTCAATATAATGAAAACAAGATAAGTAGCCAATTCTGAAGCTAATGTAGATGTGGATCTGGAACAAGTAAAAAGTAGACTAGATTTGAATTATGGATCAATCCTTTAATTTTGGAAATTGTATCTCTATAGTTATGGACATTTACATCAACTTGGGGTAGTTACGTAAACACTATTATCTTATTTGAACAAAGGTGTCCAATATATAATACATATTGAAACTAGATGTAACTACCTAAATGCTTATGGGTTATGTGTTGCCTTTGCTTTGGTGCATTCAAATTTGGTTCATGTACTGTCATTCTTTATCAAATATCAAAAACTTAGTTCTTAATCTTCATAGTATCTATGTGAAAAATGGGTTAGTTGGCACACAATATTAAGCTGACACAAACACCCCTTTGTCAATTAGCACTGCCTATATAGCGAATACTCCAAAGAAGGCCTTAGACTTATGTAGTTCTCCCCTACATGTTAGATTGTATGTGAATCATGCAATGTGTGATAAGTAAATAAAATAATGACCTAGCTTGTAACTTAGAAAATATAGCTCTTGGGCTGCTCCTTTAGTACTTCATACCTGTAGATATGATGACCCTATGACTAATATAGAAATAGAAGAAAATAGGGAATCTTTGCTCACTTGAGTGTTTTTTGCTGTATGCAAGGTGAAGAATGAATGAGGATTGATTATGTATTTATACCAATCCATTTGGATAATATCTTGCATAAAATCACTTAATATGAGCGTATGAATATGTTTCATTTAAAAATTGAATGAATTTAGGTCACTATAAACTTGGATCGGGTTAGAAAACTTACGTCGACATAGGTGTTTGACTAGGACATAAGTGTCCAAGAAGCAAAAAAGTAGGTACAAGTAGAAAACTTATAGAGATGGAAGATAAGCATGTTTATAATATTCTAATCATGATATAAGGTTTGAGTTATTAGAATAACATTAGTCAGACTAAGAGATAAGAAGTTTGGCATAGAGAGATAGTGTATGCAAGACTTTCAACAATATGAAGGGTCTAGAATTTGAAGGTACATCCAAAATATGTATTTTCCAAGTGTACAAGATTGAGATGATATATAATTTATAAATATTATCTACATTCCCCCCCACCCCTTTATTCTAGTAATGAAATTATGAGTTTAAAGGAAAATAAATGTGTACCTTAGAATGTATAACACACCTTATCTTTTCTTGGGTCCAACTTGAGTGCTTTGCTATTGACTGATCTGCAATAAAGAGTATGTTATAGTATATAATTAGTGCATAAAATATAAAATTTAAAGCATTGAAATAATTGAAATTGAAAGAGAATAAGGTTTAGGAGTACACTTGTGTATTGATGCAACTCCCTTGCTTTTTGAAAATTTGATTTGAAAAGGTATATCATTATGATTCATAAAAGTTATGAGTAGGACAAATACAAAATCTAAAAAGTGCATATATCTAAAGAGATAGAGAGATTGGAGGACACATGCCCCCAACCTTAGATAAAATGTGAATTTATACTAAAAAATAGAGATTAGCTCAACCATGCAACCTAATCATACTTATAACCTAGTGAGTGTGAGTGAACCAAGTCAACTCAGACTATAAAACTAGTGAGGGTGGATGTTGTAATCAAGACAAACCTATAAAATTGGCAAGATTAATTGATTCAATCACATCAACCATACTAAAAATGAACTAACTATTATAGTATATTATCTCAATATACTCTATAAAAGTTTAATTTGGTGGGTGATGACAATCCTTAAAAGTGTTTAAAATCTAAAATTATTTTGATTTTTATAATATTAGGTGCTCTTTGCATAACATATGCAACTGAGATATGTCTCATTCTGAAAATGTGTATAATAATGGTATAAATATATAATATTATGCCAAAAATGTGTATCTAAATCATATAACTATGAATTTGGCCAATTTTAAACTATTTAAGTGTGGAGAGCATATTTACAAACACGCCTCCACTATAATTTAAAATAAAAAAACTGGTTTAAGTTTGGAGAACATGTTTCTAAAACATGCCTCCATTATAATATGGAACTAAAAACTAGTGTAAGTGTGGAAAACATGTTTCCAAAACATACCCCTACTGCAATCTAAATCTGAGAACTGGTGTAAGTGCCAATGTGGAGGAAATGTTTCCAAAACATTCCCCCACTATAATTTGGGTATGCTAAATACTAAACAAGTGTGGAGAACATGTTCCAAAACATGCCCCAACTAAATCTATAACAATGACAAATGTGGATAACATGTTTTGAAAACATGCCCCCACTGTAATCTGAATATGTGAAGCAATGTGGAAGTCATGCATCTATATCATGCCTCCATTAATATTCCCCCATTTTGAGGTGAGGGAAAGTAGAAACTAGTATTTACCTTTACCTTAAAAGGATAAGATAACCATGTAAACTATGAATGGACCATATAACATATAGAGGGAACATGTTTGGGTAGATATATCATTGAAACATGAAGAGTGTGATCACATCAAGTCTTAAGCTACATGATTTAGATCACAATAATGGATAGATAATAATAGTACAAGTTCAAAAAATAATCAAGCACACACACATAAGAGCACTCAAAAGAAAATTGAAAGACAATGGTGGAAAGAGACCTTAAACTATTCAAATGTCACATAATTAAAGGGACATGACTTAGTCATATGTCCAAAAAGCAAGAAATTACATATTAAAATGTTAAATTATAATAAACCAAGACATATTCAAATGTTAGAGATCCAAATAAAGGTACGAGATGCAAATAATGAAGCATTTTAAAATTCTTAAACAAGAAAGATAATATTAAGGTAAGACACTCAAGGAAAGTTCACGAATGAAATCATTAACAACCAACATAAACATAACACACTAGTGCATGGATCATATGTGTCATAAAAAAATGTTAAGTACATAGCATATCAATACACTTTAGAAGATATAAGCCTGGATAAAGGCATGTGTAATTACATAATCTCAAATATGATAATGGAAAGTGACCATAAAATGATATAACATGGATGTATCATGATCAAATAAATATATGCCCCTAATGTCCACATGACATGAGTAGAGGGAATGACCAACATTTAAAAGTGCATAGATCATTTATCTATGTATGCTTGTATAACACTCAAACTATGTGAAAACAAACACACACACACACACACACACACACACACACACACACACAATACTGATATGTGATCTATCGACATAGAACCAATAACATATATGCCAAGGATCTCGTATAACATGTAAATGCTAAACATATTTTTTGTTTTTTGAAGTTTTTATATTTTTTTTTGGTATTTTTAAAATATTTGAAACTAGATAAATTATTCTATGATCTCATCTAATGGATGATTATAGGTATTTCCCCACCACAAACTTGGTGCAATAAATCAGTGGTATTGCCAAGGAACATGTATAGGTGCAATATATGTCACTTTATTATCTATGATACTATGTGTATGTATAATAGGAATCTATGGTCATAAAGGAATAATATGAGTAGGGCTTCATTGAACTCATCATTCTAGGGTATGCGATTTATTTGGAACATTAGTAATAGGAACATGTGTAGGTGCTCTAGATATCTGAATATGGTGTGTAGTAGATGATAAATCCATGGAAACAACTGTGTATCTCTCATTCAATGGTCTCTCAAGTACTAACTATCTGGTAAAGGGGATTACCTATTGCTTAATTGTTTGAAAAATATTAACCTTAGGAGGTTTGATAATTAACTTCTTGGGTATAAATTTATCTTACTTAAGAGGATGTTCATATGGAATTCTAGAAATTGTAATTACCTAATTGGTATGAATGTATTTAACACACCCATGCACTATATGAATTAATAATCTAAGTGTATGTATCCAAGGTCATCCTAATTATTTTAAACATACTAGTGCTAGTGCTAGAATACTTTAAACATATTCAATTTCAAGGTGTTTGTGCTAGTGATAGAATACTTTAAACATTAAATTATTTTGGGGCTTACTACCTAGGGAAATCAACAATTAGATTTAACATGAAAATATAATTAATTAAAGATACATTAATTTCACATATGATTTAATAATGCATAAATATCAATAAATAGAGCCAAGCAATCAAGATGAAACATTAATAATAGATTGCCTTTTGAAACTAAACTACCTACTCTAACATATATATAAAAAGGAATAAAAGAGAGAAGGGTGGAGATAAAAAAAAAGATGAGCCTACTTTCTAGAAGAGATAGATCTGATTCTATTGAGTAGCCAAGTCCCTTGGGATAATTAGTCTTTACCTAGACAGTATAGTACAACCATGAGCAACGGATGGTGTATAAGTATGAGAAAAATTAGTAATGAGAGTCAAGGGAAAATAACCACCATATACATGCAAAGACCATTATATTAATTGACAAATATGTTACATAAAATATATTTCCATGAAGCAAATATTTGGATTTATCACAACCTCAATTGAATTTATAGATTTGATTCTAAATAGTCTCGACTCGTGTAAAGAAAAAATATAACTAGAAATCAAGAAAATATAAGAAAGAAATGGCATGGCCCCTCTACTCTATCTTCTAATTCTAAAAAAATGGACCAGTTAATCTAGTTCACTAATTAAGGAACCAAACCTTATTACAACAAGGATTTGGTCTTATATAGTCAAATGATATCCAAAAAGTCATAAATCAACCACATACTTAGTGGTTTCAAGAATTCAATTAGATGCAGGCACTTGAGATTGAAATTCACTAAAATATGGATCAATACCAATGCTATAGATGTCATGTCCATCCTAATTGAATCTAAATTTAAATATGCATGGTGGAAGTAGCTAAAATCTTCTTAGGAAAGCCAATTTTCCATGTATAGTGAAATTGAGACCATGCTTATTTAAGGCAAATTTTTATTATCTTACCATTTTTTAATCAATTCTAATAAGCACACCATAGTTTGATTGTTGTCAACAACCAAATTCACATTTAATTTTTCACCTTTTTAATCACTGTGTCAATTGACCTACCTTTAATTTCATCATTCATGCCTTCTTCATAGAGTTATAACTTAATTGTATTATCAAATTGAATTCATAGTCCCATCTTAGTTTTAATAGATTTGACATTTAATACGATTGTCAAATTTAATTTAGTGTCTTGTTCATGTCATTAGACTCCACATGTCTACTTCTTGCTTCATCATCCATGGATCCTAGGTTCATGAGATGATGTCACATGGCATCATCTTGGTTATTTGGGTCTTTTATGGGCTTTCTATACACTATTGACCCTATCAAATCTCTTGATCTTGAGATGGTTCAATGTGGCATCATCTTGAGCCTTCAGGGCTCAAGACTATTGAATGATCCCTCTAATATCCATTGATTCTTAGGCTGTCAAGATGGCACCACTTGGAATCATCTTGGTCCTTTGGGGCTCAGGGGCCACTATGTATTTATTCAAGTCTAGGTTCTTAATATGGTGCCATCTTAGGCCTTTAGGAAATGAGAGACTTTTAAATACTTTACTACCTACTATGATTGGGCCTAGGCTTTATGAGAGTGACACTTGTAACAATCATGAGGGTCTAAAATATTTGGGACTTAGTCAAAATTTTAAAGTGTCAAATTGCCAAAAAGACATGATAGAACACAATGATGCCACATGTTAGCATAACATTGAATCCTTGATTGGAAGACTTGGATCTTGAACCTACAAGATTTATAATAAATTGAATAAGTATATAATTTAAACCATCTTTCTGAAGACTGACTAAGAAAAAGAATAAGCCTATATAAATGCTTAGTCATTTTAAATCAAAATGAATCAAAATATATTAAATTACTCAGGAAAAGGAACATAAGAAACTCTATAAAATTTAGATTAATTACATAATCCTAAGGTGAAATGGCCTAAAAGGGGAAATTTAATGCATTCTAGAACATGTTTTTGATAGACCAAGACTTATTTGATTCATGAAAATCTAAACATTATGTCAAAGAATTATATATGCAATGCTTTAGTTGAAGTGCATATGATAAAAAATCATCATTTAGACTTAGATAATTCAATGAAACACATTAGGAATTTAGATTCTATATCTAAGAACCTACATGCCAAAGATGACAATTATAATAAACAAAACCTCCAAATTCCTTCAAGACATAAGATTAAAACCCATATAAAAAATAGGTTCCATGATTTCATTGATGAAATTAGGTCATGTTGTGTAAGTAACAACACACTAGATAAGACAAGTCAATTAGGTTATTGTGACACCAAATTAACCATAATAATTGTTTCATTTTTAGGCTCAGGAGGTTTGAATTTATAACTTGGTTCACCAAATGTTTAACCCTAAAATATATATTGGGGGAATCTAGGTTTAAAGGGGTAGAGATAGCCTAGAGTACAAGGATGGTAGACTATCTCTAAAGTAGGCTAATTATTTATAGAAACTCAGATAAACATATAGTTAATTTATTATGCTAAGATATGCTAAAGATAAAAACCACAACTATGTTAGATATTGCAATGACAATGAAAATAAGATACTTAGTTGATTCTGATGCTAATACAAATTTGGAGCTTGAAGATGTAGAAAGTAGACTAGATATGGATTATGGGTCAGTTGCATGATTCTATAAATTATACCTCTATAGCCATAAATTCTTGAATCAAACTAGGATGGTTGTGTTAATACTACTATCTAAATCAAAATCAAATATCTAATATAGAATACTTATTGAAATTGAATGCGACCACTTGGATGCTTCTGGAATTTATGTTGCCTTCACTCTGGTGCATTCAAATCTGGGTCATGGACTATCATTCATTGTCAAATATCAAAACCCTAGTTCTTCATCTTCATAGTGGCTATGGGAAAAATGGATTAGTGGTCACATGGTGTTGATCTACCCTAAATACCCCTTTGTTAACTAGCATTGCCTACATAATCAATACTCTGAAGAGGGTCATAAACTTATGTACTTATCTATACATGTTAGCTTGTGTGTGAATCATGCAATGTGTGATAAATAAGTAAAATAATGAACTAACTTGTAACTTGAAAAATATGGTTGTTGGGATGTTCTTTTAGTTCATAAAACATGAAAATATGTGTCCCTGTAATTGATATGGAAATAGGATAAAATAAAGAAGCTTTTCTCACTTGTGATTTTTGGTCTATGCTAGGTGAGATGAATGAGAATTTATCCTATATTTATGCCAAACCATTTGGAGAATATATTTCATAAAATCACTTAGATCAATCATAGGAATACATTTCATTTTCAAAATAAATGACTTTAGGGCACTAGACACTTGCATCAAGTTAAGACACTTGCATCAACATAGGCATATGATTAGGATGCAAGTGTTGAAGAAGTAGGAAAGTAGGTATAGGTCCATAACTTGTATAAATAGAGGATAAGAAATTTTATAAAATTATAATAATTATATTTTGAGTCATCAGAATAACATTTTTTGGACTAAGATATAATTTTTTTGGCATAGAGAGATAGTGTATGCAAGCTTTTCAGAAACATGAAGGGCCTAGAAGTTAAATATACATCCATGATATGTATTTTTAAAGTGTAAAATAATGAGGTGATATATAATTTGTAAATAGTGTCTATAAGTCTAGGGCTAAAGGTGAAAATATTAATTATTTTATATGGGAAAAATAGAAAATTGGATTTAACACCTAAAGGGAAGACTTAGGGTTTTACACTAAACTATGTTCTTTGCACTAAAGTATGAGATTGATAGGACTAGAAAAATAAAAAAATAAGGGAAAGTGTAATGGAATAAACTAACCCCAATCACCCCCATCTATTGATTATCCATTACCTATATATGCTCTAAAGAGGGAAATCAAGCCACAAGTAGTTCTCTTACCTAGTGTGATTGTGCACTTGTGTTCCTTCAATATATGTATGAAAATAATGATTGGATTTGATACTTGAAAAAACTTACTTTGACCTAGATTTTTAGTGTTTCAAAATTAGATTATGAATACTCCTAGTGATAAGTATGCAAATTGGGAAGAATAGGGTATATTTACTCAGTGTGTATCAATGTATCACAAATAAATGATAGAACCATTTTGAATGAGTCCTTGATTTTTTTATATATGGATCCATTTGAATAATTTATCATGCCATTGACATGATAGGCTAATGGGAAACCTTAAGGATGGGTTTTATTTTATAAAATATCCATTGTTGGGAGCATGATGGTTTTGACTAGTTTAGGTCTTTATCAACTGGTGATAATAATGATGATAATGACCATAACCATTGAAAATAACCATGTATAAGTGGAATAATTTGAGAGTTTGGGTATGTATGTGATAGATATTTATTAGGTTTCAAATAGGCATTGAGGTTCATATAGGTGTATAAAAATAGAATGAAAGGATTGACTTATATATAACATGCAAGTGTAAGAGGATGGTAAATCAGGACCTTGTTTGGGTTCTCAAGTAATGTGTAATAAATGTGGTTCAATATTTTCATTATCAATTACTAAAGATAATATTTTAGTATTGACACTAAAAAAACATGTTATGCATTGGTCTTGGTTTTGATTTTTTTAATATTTTGATTTCTTTGGATTTTTTATTTTTGATTATTCTTGAAATTTTATTTTTAAATATGCCCCTAATAACTAATTATCCCATTAATGGGATATCCATATGTAAGTCCCAAATCAATCATTTTTCCTATTACATATCATGTGTGTGGATAAAACATCTATATTTATGTTTGAATAAAATAATTCATCGCGAATTGTAAAATATCTAGCATTTTCATCATAGTCATCATGATCAGGCTTAGTTTCATGTATTTGAGGTGGTGAAAATGATTCATAAAATGGTTGAAGCTTTTCATTAATTTGTGTGACCAAATTATCAATAATTAATGGATCATCATTGAGTTGGATAGTAATATAATCAATTAAATCTTGAATACTATGTCTCAAACCATAATAGTTTTTAATAGAATGTCCTAGGTGTTTATGTATAAAAACATAAATTTTGTATTAGACACTTGACAATGCCAGTCTTGACTAACCTTTGTCATATATGGCTTATGTGTATAGACATGACTCTTTCCCACACTCCACTAATATATATATATATATGGATCCACCCTTTCCAATCTACTATTAGTCACCTATAATAATTCCATAGTATGTACATAATATGCTTATTATGTTAATAAAATTGTTTCCTTATAATTATATCATTATTTCCTTCATTCTACGTGTCTTCGGTCATACTTAAGTGACTCTGATTTACAAAAAACATATAATTATAATGGATTTACCTAAAAACTTGTCATGGTCATTCTCCTAAATTTAAATATTTCTTATTGGTTAGTTCGTACATTTCACATGTCGATGGTAGAATAAGTTACCAAAGAATAAATTATCTATACACACTAAGACTCAACCTATTACTATTTATAAAACATCAATATAAAACCTACCAAGAGGTCATTTATACATCTTTACATTAAGAGGAATAACCATAAAGCTTTCAAATCAGAAATACCTCAAAGGAGTAAACCCTAATATAGTCTAAAACATCCAAGCCAAGTCTAACATGCATTTTGTCAAGTGTCAAAAACCAAGTAATGATTAATATCCTACTAGAGGATAATTATTTCACACATACACCGAACTAGGATAACTACATATAATTGAATCCCTCTTCAAAATATTTTAAATATAGGCCACACTCAACAACTTAACAAGGGGTGGTTGGGGTAAGCTCAAGCCATATTCTCCATTTCGTTTTACTATAGACACTAAAATCTAGTAATTGATACTTGACAATGCTAGATTTGACTTACCTTCACCCTAAATGACTTGTACATATAAACATGACTCTCATTCACCATTTTTTCACATCCAAATTCCTTATATGGGTCTTCACCTTCCCAAATTTCTCTCAATATTCTATAGAGTAGTTAATAGTTAAGTATATTAACCCTTTTTGTCCTTTACACAATTAGTAAATCAAAATTTTAAATCAATTACAATCATTTACATAAAAAAAAATATTTTTTTTCAATATGAATTAATTTCAAGTAGTTTTAATCCTAATAATATTTATTAACCAAAATAGGGTAAATTTTTTTGGTGAACTTGAACATTATCTTGGGCATTTCCAAACACTAGGTTACACTTAGTGTTTCCTCTTCTATTTTAGGGCCTTAGCTTTATATAATTAAAATTTAATTTTTAGTTTTGAATTTCTATTGTGTCATATCAAACACAAGTCATCTTTTGGTCTTAGCCTTCTACATGATTACATTTTTTTATCCTATGTCATCCAAGAAGGCTAGCTCCCTTGTCTCTTTAAGGCAAAGTGATAGATTAAGTGATTTTCAAATTAAACATAATAAAATTCCCTTGAATTCATCCAAAGTGGTTAAATTAAATATCATTAATGTTCCTTATCCTTTCTCTTCTTTTTATGTTACAATTGTCAATGAATATGTGAAAATGGATTATTATGTTGACATACCTAGTTCAGAACATGCTAATCAAAGATAATCATGAATATCAAGATAAAATAACTCCTAATGACCTAAATGGAGTGGATCTAAATCAAGTTAAAACCTTATATAATTTTCAAAATTGAATCAATTGAAATCCTCATGATTTGGATAAAGTCTTAAAGCTCATCCTAAAGGCTAAAGCAAAACATCAACATAAGGTTATTACATTAAAGTAACTCTAATATGAGCTCTTTAATATTATTAATCAACATTTTAGAGGTACTAATTCAACCATGGGTGTTTAAAAAACTATTATTACTACTATGCCTACATCTACACACTTAGTTACACATGTTTTTCCCACCCAAGGTGTGGGGAAAACACAAGATTTATCTCATATTTTCACGCATATATCTACCTAACCAACCTATGAACATACTACAATGACTACAAATTTTAAATCATTAAACTTGAATACTACATGATCCCTTTAGAAAAATCTTATAACTATATAAGCTAAGGTGTTATAGTTAGAGTAAGATGTTGCTACAACTAGTCATTTGATAGATTCACATGCTTTGCTTCACAATCCTTTAAGCTTATATATTTCAACTCACCCTTTATAGAATAAGATTACAAAGGGGTTTAGCTAATTTTTAGTGAATGAAATCCAATTTTTTTTAAAGGACTAACTCTCTAAGATTACTCCCTAGGGTGGGCTATGTTAAATAAGAAATAAATATGAAATAGAAGACAAAACCATGTTTGTACCTTCCATGAATATTTACTTCAAAAATAGCCTAAAAAGAGGCTTGAGTTTGGTTTGTGAAGTTTAAGTATTTAGTAATGATGGTTCTTCATGGGAAACATGTCTCTTTGTCCACTCTATATTAGGCTTAGCATGTGTTGATAAAGGTTAAGCTTCTTGATGGATTTATGCATAATAACTTTGCACTTAAAAGATTCATTTTGGTCTATGGTGGCCTTTGTATTTATAGCTTTGATAGAATGATAATGACCCTACATGATACTTCCAAGTTGGATGGTTGAAAATTAATAACATGAACCCATGAAGGGTGGAGGAAGGCTCATTAAAATATCCCAAGAAGGATTAATATGAGCCCTCCATCTTTCATAGAATATGGAGGGTGGATAATTATCCTCAAAACATCATTTTAAGAGTCAATGTGAGCCCTTCATCTTGTTTCCACTATGAAGGTTGAAAAACTATTCTCAAGAAATAACATGGATCATCAATGTATGCCCTTCATCTTGTTTCTAAGATGAAATGTTGAGAATATTCCCCTAAAATATCTCACAAGATGCATTGTAGGCTCTTCATATTGTTTCAAGATGAAGGGTGGAGAATAATCCTTCATATTATTTCATTTAGTAAATTGATGAGCACACAAAAGGATATTACATAGGATCTCAAGATTATTTTCTAAATGAAGATGCCCTTTAGTTAGAAGAGGAAAAGAAGAATTAATAATTTAAAACAAATTATAATTATATTTACATATAATTATAGTTATAAAAATGATTAATTAAATTAATCAAAGATAAATTTAATTAATAAAATATGGAGAACTTAATCAGAAGAATGATTAAAGGAGATGATTAGAGAAGGGGAAATATTTAGATTGATCAGATAAGAAGGATTTTGAGTTAAAAAAATGATTTTAGACTAGTTTGTGTATAATTTGTGAGAAATCATTCCATTTTACAATTTCGACACGAGAGTGGTGAGAATTGAGTGTTTAGATTTTGACCTTATTTGAGAAGGCATTGCAAGATAAAAGTGAAGCAACAATTTTTAAAATAATGAAAAAGTCATTATATAATGCTTGAAGAATGATGTGTTCACATTTTTTTGAATCTTGTTCAATTTACTGAAAATGAACCCAAAAGGAAGTGAGATGCCCACAATGCACCCTTGAGGGCATGGCCAAAAAATAATATTGATGGATAGGCCCTCAAAAATAATAAAATAGATAAGAAGAAAAGTGAAATTAACCCATAGATGAGATGAATCCATATGAGATAATACTTACACATGTTGATTTATAATGATGAATAGAGTAGAATTAAATTGGCCCCAAGGTGGATGCATCCCAAAATAAGTGACACACTTAGACACACCCCAAATAGGGAAAAAGATATGAGCTTAGGGAATTATCAATCCTAAAATAAGTTGCATGTTTTGATTTACCCAAAGAAGGTGAAAGCTATAGAGATAGAATCCATAGTAAGTTAGATCAAGCATTACTCAAGAAAACTCAAGAAAATGCATAAGAACATAACTAACTAAGCCAACTCCTTTGACAGGGTTTTATAAATGACAATTAAGAGCTATTAAAAGAAATCACATTCACAATACCTTTCCAAAAGCATCCCATTACCCAAATGTGGCTCAAAATATGATTTCCCCCTTGATTTGGTGTTCAAGTATTTAGAATTGATGCAAGTCAAAGCTCCTTCATCATCTCAAGTATACCAATGAAACTAGGCTCATGATATTTGAATCAAATGTATGCTTATCTTGAAGATATCCTATTGCAAAATAAGCATAACAACACTACACAAAGAAAGGTCATGGAGAGAATTCTGTATAATAAGTTTACACAAATGAAGCTTAAAAATGGTGGTCTTGGCCCTCCTATTTATAGATTTTTGAGTTTGATCAGAGTCAACCATGACCATCCATCTTGAGATCAAGATGTGTGGCCATGAATTAATTCTATTTTGGAGATAATATCCATAAATACCCTCATAAATATTTGGAAAGAAGGGGAATAAAGAGGCATGGGAGGCTTAAACCTGATATTTATTGTATTTATGGCTTATGGATGCCACCCCATAAATGATGTCACTTGATGATAAAGATATTAGAAGTAAATTTCTAATTAAAATATATTTAATAAATTCCATGGATTTTCCACTTAAGCCCTTCATTTAGATTAATTTACCTAAGTGAGATTTAATTAATTTTATGCAATTCTTTGAAAATTGGTTGCACACTATTAAACAAATTGGTCATAATGTCATATTACTAGGTCATAAGTTGATTGGAATGGAATTAGAAGAAGGTATTATTTATTCATGGACTAATATCCCATTTAGGATATTTTAGACATGAAATAACATATGCACATGTTGTGTGCTTCTAAATTAGAAGAATTCAGTGGTTCAAAGTATCAAATTGCATTTTTGTCATTTTAACTTGAAATGATTTGAGAAAAGTTAATAATCACATAAAATTCATTACCCCATTTAGGGATACGTTAGCCTGAATCAACACTTGTATATGAAAAAATCAAACCATTTAGTGGATTTTAATGATTTTGGCATTTGAGTTTTCACAAAATTTGAGTAAGATTGACAATGTCAACACAATGGTGTTAGGAATTAAATGTCTAAATTTTGACCCTATTTGAGAAGGCATAGTGAGACATTCAGTTGAAGCAACATATTTTCAAATAAAAGAGTCATGAATAAGAAGTTGAAAGGAAATGACCCATGATGCCTCCTTGAGAGGACATACTAGGATGAAAGAGAAGAATGGACTCTTGAAAAGAGAGAGAAAGTGAAATTAACCCATGGATGAGATTAAATCCATATTGAGATAATGCTTGCAAGTATTTATTATTCAATGATAAAAATATAATTAGAATATAATGTGCCCCAAAGCGAGGGGAATTTGGAAGGATTCAATCCAAAAATATAAGTGACACACTTTGAACAGACCCAAAAGAGGGTACAAGCTGCATGCTTAAGGAATGATCAATCTTGAGACAAGTTGAACACTATGAAATTACCAGAATAAGGGAAAAAGTCCATAGAGCTTAGAATTAGAAGAAATTAGAGAGTGAGGCTCTAGAGAAAGGAAATAATAATGTGTTCTAGTAGAGTATATTTAATCAGTTGATAAATCAATTTTGCCCTAGTAGGGCTGAGTTTGATCACTAATAATTAATTATGCCTCAATAAGGATGATTTGATTCAATGATGGGTCTAAATATTGTGCCCTAAAAGGGAAAATTAGTAAGCATAACTCAAGGATATAACATAATGCATAGATTAAATATGAGTGGGCACAAATGTAGATGCGATGATCTGATGACAAAAAAAATCCATAAACAACTAGGCATATGAGGGTGCACAAAGTGATGAAAGAGATGAATAGAAGAATAAAAGGTGGCCAAGATCACTTGAGATAGATCATATATCCAAGCATTGCCTACATAGTCCAAATGGACCTCAAGATATTGTAATTCACCCAAAGGTGAGAGAAACTGGAATGAGAAATGGAGAATAGAAGAAAATAGACCATTATTCAATTAGACTCATAATATGCCAAGAGATGCACGTCTTGCATAGATTCAGGTGTGTAAGTCATTGGTATGTAGTTTCATTGGTGTACTGAGATTTGATATTCAGAGCTACATTGATTTTGAGACTTGGATCCAAAGTACTTGGTGCTTACTATAGCAAAATGAAATTATGCATCATAAGTATGAGTAACCTATAATGACATTACATTTTCGTTGTGATGAGCTGGTTCAAATGTGAATTTTTATAACTAAAGATAATGATAAGAACTACCAATACTAGAGTTACAACTATTTACATTAAAATAGAAATAAAGAGAAAGAAACCATAAATGTCACCTAAATTAAAATCAAGATATGAACAATCAAGATTTAAGTAGGAATAAGAATGTACAAAATCATAGCAAGAATAAATTAATAAACAACATGAAAACAAGATATGAATGACCAATATCCCTATCTAACATTAAGATGTACTTGGAAAATAAAACAACCTAACAAGATAAAACATCAACACAAAACACCAAGAATAAATAATCAAAGGAAGAGAAAAGAATAAATGAAGAGACAAGAAAGCACAACACAACACCAATAAAAAATCAAATAAACACTCAAAAAAAATAGTTAGTCACAATGTTAGTGTGATAAAAAAATAATCATTCATGAATGTGTATTAGAGGCATTAATTTATAAAACAACACAATAAGAACAAAGAGCACAAAGTTTCCCCTAATGATATGGAAACAACAGGACAACAAAATGGGGGAAAAAAAAGAAAAGGGGATGTCTGAGCTGACTCTAGTTGTACGAGACAAGTGGACATTACCTATATAGTTCTATGGATGTGAGATCTAACATTAACTTTAGGAAAACTATAGTTCTCCTAGGAGACGGGATAAAATAAAAGTGATGATAACCAAAAATGAAGATGCAAGAGTGTTCAAATGAGTGCTTGCAAAATGGTAAGAGCATAGAGATTAGAATAAACAAAGGTACAAGACAATGTTTTTATTATTTTTATCGATTATTTTCTAATGTTTTTATGTTTTTGGGATAAGTAATATAAATGAAATATGTACAAGGGGTTCATGGAACTACCTATCTAAGGAGATGCACGTCCGTTGGTAAGAGTTCAAACAATAGTTAAACTAGATGCAACAGGGATCATGGATATAAATAATGGAATAGGGAACCAATTAATCAAGGAGATGCATGTCTAAGAGTATAAGCTCTAATAATAACTAAATCCATCTAGAATGGCCCATACTCATAATTAGGTGAGAGTGAAATCAAGATAATCTTGCTAAGGCAACAATGCCTACCAAAAAATTACAAAATTATGATAGAATAATATGCAACATGAGATAAATATGAATAACCATCCAACAGGTGAAAACCATGTGTTGATGTATCTATGTTCACTTGTCTATAAGAAGAAGCTAAAAAATACTATCCACACTAAAATAATTTGTATAACTAGCATTGAATGTGTCTAAAATGCCTATGAGTCATAATCAAGATCATAGTTAGTCAAGGGATAAAATATGTCCAAGTTACAACAACCCAAGGTATAAAAATTAGGTGGTTCTTGGTAGAAGGGTACAAAATTAATATGGTCCAAAAGGGGATAATTTAGGGTGGGATAAAAAGAACCAAGCTAGAATGTAAATGATCTAGAGTGCCAATGGTCCAAAGGTTCAACTATCCAAGGTAGGTCAAAACATAATGAATGTGGTCCAAGATAGGATGGTCTAGGATATAATGGAAAGATAAAATAACTTCAACATAAGTTTTCCCCAAGTAAGGGGTCTTGTAGATAATGGTTCAAATGGCTGTTAAGCATAGAACCACTTAAGATGTAAAATTTCATTGGCTCTAGAAATTATTCACCATTTGGAGTAGCCAATTGGTATGCCCCTGATCTATAATTTACTGTGATCACATAGGGGCCTAAATAGTTGGGTTAGAACTTACCCTTTATCTTGTGTTCAATATTTGTGTTTTTATGGTTCTCTTTCAAGACCAAATCACCAATCTCAAACTCCTAAGAGAGAATTCACTTGTTTTAGCTTCTCCACAATCTGTTCTAATAGGATTACAAGTTTTCTAGGGAAGCCAAACACTTACCATCAAGGATTTCCAGTTATTACAACTTTGAGACTCTATAGTTCTCATCATCTTCAATATTCTCCAAAGATACTCACAATGAAGGTAGCTTGATCTCAATTGGGATAATAGCTTCTATAACATAAATGACAGAGTATGGAGTAGCTCCTATGGGGGTATGATGATTAGTGTAATAAGCCCAAAGGGAAGGAAAAATTTATAAGTGCTAATTATGACCAACATTATTGACAATCATCTTCAATATGGAAACAGTGGTTTTGTTTGATTCCTTGACTTGTCTGTTGCCTTATGGGTTATATGGTGTGGATTTATTGTGCTTGATTTTGAATTTTTCACAAAGTTATTTAACATCTTTGTTTACAAATGATCTACCATTATTAAATATAATGCAAATTGGGATACCATATCAACAGATAATATGGTAATGTATAAACTTGGCAATCTACTTCTTGATGACATAAATGAGAGGAATGGCCTCAATTCACTTAGTAAAATAATCAATAGCAATTATAATATGTTTATGGCCATCTAAAGATGTTGGGTTTATTTCCTCAATGAGGTTGAGGCCCCATGTAGAAAATAACCATAGTGTAATGATCAACTCTAGTGGAAAAAAAGGTGTGTGTATCAAATTTCCATGTTATTGACAAGGAAAACACTTCCTCACATAATTGCAAGCATCTATCTCCATTTTGGGCCAATAGTAACTTGTTCTGAGGACCTTTTTTTATCTAAGACTACATTGTTGGTATGGGCCTCACAAATTCCTTCATAAACCTCCCTAAGCACTAACTTAGATTCTCCTGAAGATAAACAATGAAGTAGCATTCCATCATAGCCTTTATGATAAATTATATTTCCAAAGAGGGTATAATAGGCTATGCAGTGAATAAAAAGTTTTTGATGATTATTGGAAAGGTTAGGTGGAAAAATTTGATCACAAAAATAATTATAATAGTTTTGAAACTAAGGCAGTTTAGGTGGGGGATTGGGACCATCAATGGTGCATACCCTTTCTAAATCTAGCAAGACATGAGCATGTGATAAAAGTTTTTTAATAAGAAATAGATACTCTTTAGTATTACTATTAATTTGTATCATGGATTCAATTATTTCCATTGTATCGATAGATTTATTATTGGCCCTTAGTACTTGTTCAAACTATAGAGATTTAAGATGAGCTTTGAGATTATCCATAATATGATTTTAAGGAATAAGATTTTCATATCTAGTTTGATACTGATTAATGGTTTGATTGATAATCAATTGGGAATCACCATATACCATTAAATGCTATATATCCCACTATACTACAAGAGGAAGTCCTACAGTAAGTGCTTCATACTCAACCATACTATTGGTATAATGAAAATTAATATGAAATACTTTGGGAATCAAATCCCCTTATGGTTTAATCAACAAAATTATAGATCTAGATCCTTGAGAATTAAATGAACCATCAAAATATAGTTCCATTATTTAGGTTCATGATGCACTTCTTCTACTATCATAATAGGGGCTTCTTCAAGTTGATCAACAACCACTTGCCCCTTAATATCTTTTTTATTTTGATACTCAACATCAAAATCACTTAATATCATGACCCATTTATCCATGCATCTTGTGAAAGCTTCTTTGAATAATAAAATTTTGAGATGGTCCACTTTAACAATAACAATGGTTTTATTGTTCAACATATAATTTCACAACTTTTGAGATACAAACACCATATCTAAACATGCCTTATCAATAGGTATATAATTGTGTTCATAGAGAAACTAGTGTGTGACTTAAATAATGAACTACATGCTCCTTGGCTTGATCGTCATGTTGGGCCAAAAGTGCCCCTAGTGCATGTTCAATTGCTAAGATGTAAAGAAGCAATGGTTGTCCAGGCATTGGTAGTCTCAGAACTAGCAGGTTGGCCAAGTATGTTATGATATTTACAAATGATAATTGATGCTCATTATCCCATTGAAATATGACTCCTTTCTTCAAGATATGTGTAAATGGGTGGCACTTATCTACCAATTGAGAAATGAACCTATGAATACACTAAATCTTTCCTTATATAATTTAGAGCTATTTAAGATTTAAAGGTAGAGGCATTTAAATAATAGCCTTGACCTTATTAGGGTAAAATTTGACCCCTCTTTGTGATATAATAAACCTTAGTAATTTTCTTGAAGTGATACCAAAGACATGCTTCTTAGGATTCAAGCAGACTTTATATTCACAAAGTCTCTCAAAGATTCTTCATAGAACATAAAGATGTCCAACACATGTTCTTAATTTAGCTAGGATTCCATAAACATAATATTCTAAAATATCTTGCATCATATCATGGAAGATGATAGTCATATAATTTTGATAAGTAGATCTAATGTTCTTCAAGATAAATGTCATAACTTGATAACAAAATGTTCCCCATGATGTGGTGAATGTAGTTTTGTGCTGGTCTTCTTGAGCTATCTTGATTTGATTGTATCCAAAAAATCCATCCATAAGGGATAACATCTCATACCTAGTAGTAGAATTGATAATCATGTCAATGTTGGGTAGAGGAAAATCATCTTTAGAGCATATTTTGTTGATATCTCTAAAATTAGTACAAAGACGTATACCCTATGGATTTTTGTTGACTGGAACTATGTTTGATATTCATTCAAAATAGTCTAGTGGTATGATAAAGCTTGCTCCTAATAATTTCTCCAATTCTTATTTTACCAAAATATCAATGCATGGATGCACCTTCCTCAATTTTTATTTAACTGGTTTGACATCTGGATGAATAACAATCAATGCAAAATTGAGGGTCTAAGCCTAGCATGTTGGAGTATGCCCAGACAAAAATATCAATAAAATACGTCAAAATGGATATAATGTGATCTCACCCCTCATTAGTGAGATATTATCTAAGGTAAATAATTTTGGGATCATCATATGTTCTCAGGTTCACTTCAATAGTGTTCTATACAAGAAGTGTAGAACCATCTTCAAGAATAATAGGCAATGTGTGATCATAATCTTCTTCTTCTATTATAGTTTCTTGTTGTTCCTCCCAAAGATCTGGATAATGTGACAAATATAAATCCACCAATTTAGGTAAATGGAAATTAGAGAATATCTCAAGAAAGTCAAGAACAAGATGCTCAAAGACTTATTCTGACATGATGCTGATACTGGCTATAGATCTAGGACTTGATAGACCTTGAGAATATTTTGGTAATGAATAAAATTTATTATCTAAGAGTGAATGAAACATGTTTTATCTCAAGTTCTTGTCTTTATCTTTACTATTTATCTTACCAATGAGTGCCTCAAAGAGGTTTTCACTTGAAGATATCGATGTTTTATCTTTTTCATGACCAAGAAAGTTTGCTTGATCTCCAAAGTAGGTAGAAGGATCTAAAGAAAAATAAAATAATTAATTATGATCCCCAATGGGAAATCCATATCTTAGGACCATATACTTTACAATATATTATTCATTCTAGAATTCATCAAGGTATATGCATGAATTTTACTGGTCCCAATCAATGAGTTCTAGATGGCAAAGGCATAGGGAATAATGGGGTGTTATGGTCATAATAGAATTTGAATCAAATAAGTTTGTGTTAGAAATCTCATTAAAAATGCTATAATGGGATGATACATCACTTTAAGGAGTCTCATCATTAGTTTATTTAGAATAATCACTATCAGAAGTAATGAGGTCACCCCCAAGTGGTATAAATCTGAGACCTTGATTCAAATTATGTTTACCAACTGATAAAGGTTCTAGGATTCCTTAGTTTAATGGGATAAGTCCTTTTATTGTACAATCAAAATTATCCATGATTTGATTAGGGATAGGATATTTTATATTTTTAAAATAATCAACAATGCCATCAGAATATAACCAATCTCCTTCAGTGAAAGCTTCTCGATCCTATTTTAGCAAAGTAGTAGGTACAAATATCATTGGTGGTTTCTATGTTTTTTATTCTATTTCCAAACCATGTTGGGTCTATTAGGGATTTTGGAATATTTATGTTTACCAAATGATTTTTGATACTTTGGTAAATTATCTATATGGAAGGCATCCTTGAGATGATACATAGAAATATCTGTCTTCTATAACAACTTATTTTGCAAGAGTTACAGGAAATAGATCAGTCTAAGTAGAAGTAAGGTCACTAGGGTTGATATAATTAAATTTAAATGGATGTGAAATTATTTCCTTATTATTATTTTCAATTAATTTAGAACTAGGTAATAGTCATAATTATAGAACTTAGCCTCTAGGTGTTTGCAATATTGATAAGGCTTTAAATCGATAAGAATGATAACCTCAATCCTATCATGGGAAAACTTAAGGCACTGATACAAAGTGGATGGAATGGCCTATACTTCATGGATCTAAAGATGATCAAGAAATATTTTATAAGGCAGATTAATATCCATAATATGTAACAAAGTGTTATGGGACATAAACCCAATAATGATTGGCAAATAAACAGTACCAAAAGAATCCCTTTTGGCATTATCATAAGCCTTTATGGTGATTATCTCTGGATGGATGTCCTTCATAGTGTAACCCAATATTTTTACCAATTTGAGGGACATTATTCTCAACCATGAACCATTATCTATAAAAACTTACTTGATCTTATGGTTTTTGATGATGACCTTAATATACAAGGGGTTGTTATGTCTAGGATCAAGTGTGGACATGTCTTTTTGATCAAAGGTGCCCTGTCAAAATGAAGACACATATCCTACAAGTGTTTGGAACTATTCAGGATTAATATCTTGGGGAATAGTAGACTATTGTAAAAGGCCATTAAAAATAGTTCTATAGACCTCAGACATATGCAAGAGATCTAAAATAGAAATTTGTGTAGGGGTTTTACTTAGTTGGTCCGATAGACTATAAGGATTTTCAATAGTATGATGAGATGATTTATCCTTAGCTAGAATATTAACTTTAGATGCAAAGGATAAATTTTCATGTTGGGTCTAATGTTAGAAGAAGAGGGTAAAGGGATTTTAAGAGTAACTCATACGCATCTAGTTGTAATTTTGCAATCTAGAGGTGGTAAGGAACCATAATAATTAGAGGAAGGATGGGGTCCATAAATAGTAACTCATGCAAACTGAGGTGAAATAGAATTGTTTAAACGTAATGTGACATAGGGTGTTGACCCTATAATAATAGGTCTAGTACTTTGAGAAGCATGGGATGAATCATGGGGTTTGATAGTAACCATGGCAATGTGGTTTGTATAAATGCATCCCATGATGTTTTTATAGTCATAAGGCATGTTTTTATAACCCAAGTTGTTAGCATGGGTATTATGATCTTGATTATGATCATGCTAATTACAAGTTTTACCCTGGTTCTAATTCTACCATTGATTCTATACTTAGTTCTAGTTGTTCCTTGCTGGTTGTTGATTATGCCAAGGAAATGGATCTTTTTAGATTCCCATATCTTGATTAGTGTCTCATGGAGCAAGTTTGATCTCAACTTCACCATTTTTGATCAAATATTTAATGAGGTACTATAATTAAACACAATAATAAGCATTGTGATGAATAACATGATAAAATTTGAAAAATTCATGTACCTAATACTAATTGGGTTTGGGTTGATCATTAAGAAATGGCCTTGGTATAGGCCATATAATCAAATTAGCTTTTATGAGATTTTGGAACACTGCCTCAATATGCTATCCTAGTTTGCTAAGGACTCTAAAGTTGTTTTTGAATACCCTTTGGGGAGGTACTATTCACAAAGTGTTTGGTAGATTAGGTGGAGCTATTTTCACATTTGGGGCTGGTAGATCCAACACCATTTGTACATGTCTTGATTCAGTTACTCCATTTTTGACCATGTTCTTATTCTTATTAAACCCCTTAGGTTTCTCTATTATAATAGTTTGACTAGGAGATTATATCTAATTTTATGTTTGACCCTATAAATAAATATTGACAAGGCCTTTGGTAATAAATGCCTTCTCAATTTACACACCCTTGTCTATAATTTCTTTAAATGTGTTTACATAAGCAAGTTATAGATTGTGTGCCACCTTAGGGTGTATGTTCTATGCAAAAATTTTGGCCAACTATTTTTTTGGAAAATTATGTTGAAAGCATCCAACCAATGCTTTCTACCACTATAGATATACTACGAAGATTTCTCCATCTTGTTGTCTGTATTTTCATAAGTCAACAATGGTTAATTCATGTTTAATATTGTAAGAGAAGTGGTTGACAATTTTTTTAGATAGGTCATTCCAATATGCGATTGATCCCTTGGGTAAATTAAGAAGCTAGTCTAAAGCTTGTGCCACTAACCTTCATAGAAAAAATGAATAAAAAAAATGCTACTGTAAGTTACCTCTTATCATAACATAAAAAATAATTGAATGTGCTCATGAGGGTCACCCTTTCCTTTGTATTTGTCAAAATTGGGTGCCTCAAAATGAGGAAAAAGGGGACTTAGAGAATACTTAAATTGAATGGATATGGAAATATCTTGTTAAAATTTTTACTTCTTAATTCTATTTCCTATCTCCAATCATGACATAATTTCTTTCATTGAATTCCACTCTTGCATGTTTGGTGCATTGGTAGGTGGAATATAATTCTGTTGGGGTGGTATGTGCTCCTATTTTGTGGATTTGTTAGGGATATACACCCTTCAATTCACATCTTTATTTTGATTTTATCCTTGAGTTGAGTAAGCAATATTTTAATCCCTGGTTTGATAAACATTTCATGAAGTCATCCACCTTGAATTATAAGTCTTTTGTTGATTTTGGGGAGTCCTTAGTCTTTTCACCAAAGTACACATTGGTTGAGAAGAACTTGCCAAATTATTTTAAATAATATCATCAATACACACTTAATGTTTTGGTCCTTGATTATATAAAGGAACAAAAGGTTCTTGATGATTTAAAAATGTATGCTTTATGTCTAGCAAGGTATGTTTCAGAACCTCTTGGGACTTAGGTTGTTCAATTGATAGGTCTTGATTCATTCTAGGTGTGTTCTCAACTAAAGTGTGTTGCCTTGGTTCTACCACATTCCCTTGTTCTTTGAAAGCGTCATTGTGTATGGAAGTGGTAACCAAAGAGTCAGTCAAGTTTGCAATAAGTTGGTTTACATATCATTGACTTATCTTCTTGATTTTAGTGACAAGATATTGATCATTATGTGTTGACTCTATGAGCACTTCCTTTAATTTGCTAGAAGATGCAATGTTTATTTTTGTAATATGCACAAGGGATTGTTCTCACTATTTTTCTTCTACCCTAACCAAGGTATGCAATTGTTCCATAAGAAAGTTTGATGGAAATCCAATGCTTGATTGAATCAACCTTGGGAGTGATTAATATTTATCCTCTAGGGGTTGATGTTCAAAATAGTCTTATTCAGATCCAAGAGTCATGAAAATGTCCTCAAATATCATATAATTATCTTGTCCATCATTAAAGTGCTCCTCCTCATAGATAGGGCTATAAGAGACCTTACTATGAGTGTACCTTTGCATCATTTCTATAATGTTTCTCTCTATGTTAGGCAAGATTTGAAAAATGATTGCAAATGTTTAACAAGGTGTGTTTTGATTTGCTCCAAATAAATGATGAGGCAAAAGAGACTATAATAAAAAAGAAGGCGATGTAGTACCAAATAATTAGAAGAAATGGTTCATGAAATTACTCAAATTTTTTGGGTTAAAATCATTAAATTAGAATAGGGTATGATAAATTTAAAACCTATAGTGTAAACCCATACACCAAACATAGGTTTAAAAGATATGTCAATACTGTAAAATCTAGTTCAACTTCAATGATTTTCTATTATAAAATTAGAAGAGACTCTTTCTGATGAGGAAAACAATAATGCAAACAAAGAAACTCAAGATGTGAAAACATGTAAGAATTCCTAAGTATAAAACTAAAATCAAACAAGCAACACAGTGCCACCACATGGTAATAACAAGTATAAAATTGGTTCCAAAACTTAGAGCATGAATGATATGATAGATAACCTAAGTTCACAATGATTAAATGATGATAAGTCTATATAATGAGCTTCAACCCAAATGGGAAATCATACCCAAGTTAACTCAAACCAAGTGAAAATGGTAAATTAATTGACACATTGCCCTAGAACTTAGAAAGGTGAGATTCTAATTTTGAATTAAAAAGTGAAGGACTGGGAGATTTTTGGAAAATGGTTTAGACTCAAATGGACATAATAAAAATTCCATTTAGATAAGACAAACATAATGTTTCAAATGAGGATTTGAACAAGGAAAAAGATGATTTTAATTTGGTCAGTAAAATGCCTCCTTGTTCAAATAAAATGGTTGACAATAAATGTGTCTAGTTGACATGTTTTGGTTAAAAAATAAGTTTTAGACTCAAATCAAGACAAAGCAATTAAATGAAAAGACAAATCTAACTAGGTATAATGTCCAAAGCCCTAAATTGACAAGGTTGCTTTGTATTATTGAATTTCATCTAAATACATGCTCTTGGAAGGATTTTAAGTGTTAATCCAAAAATAAAGGCTCATGAAATAGTAGGGTTTTTTTCCCCCTTTCTCCCAAGAGATTGTATAGTGACATGGAACTTTAGGCTACTCGACCTACATCAACAATGTGTCCATGACAAGTGGGGTTTTTATTAAACTAAATTTTTGATCATCTAAATGGTCCCAAGTGTGATTAACACTAGAGATGAATCATATTAATTGAGTTTATATAGATTAATTTACTATGCAAGGGTCTATTCCTTTTCATATCAATTCTATCCATGTACTTCTTAGTGGAATCCCCTGGTTAACCAAACCCAAATCAGGTTTTTGTTATGATTGAAGAGGTTAACCACTCAACCCCCTGGTGATAATAATATACATGCCTTGATTTATACACCCCACCATGGAGTGGGGTTGAAACAATGTTGGGAAATGAAACCCTAGGTAAAAGCTTCCCTAAAGAACTCATGAGGAGGTTATGAACTAACACTCATAAGCCAAGTTATATAAAATAAATGATCAAATGAAAAGACTTTAAAGTTTGTGTTTAGATCACCCAAATAATATGGGTTTTGGGGAGAGCCTTAACAACATTCTTTTCATGCCTTGGACAAGGGATAATTTCAAGGAATAAGTGCTTTTAGTCACCCAAGTTCCCTAAAGGGGATGGGGGGAGAGCATATATGCATCCTTAATTTGTGAAAAACACACAAGTATAAAATGATCTAGCATAAAAAAAAAACATTCCAAATAATTTAAAATTTTAAGTGAATGCTTATTTTATACACCAAACTGAGATGTTTGGGAAATTTTCTTGGCCCCTTGGCCTTAGTTGAAAACTTGAAAAAATTTCACAAAATAATCTAAGTATAAAACATCTAAATTTGTTTTAAGCATCGAATGGAAGTTTTCAAGACTTAAACATGTTCAAATTTGGCACTTTTACAGGGGTTCCTTCTACTTTGTAGCACATTTATCAATGAAATAAGCAAGATTTTAAAAATTGTTATCAGGTTTCTCTATTTTTTTCATAGAGATTGACATCAATCAACAGTTAACCAACATCAGTTATGAGGCCAGTTATAACAAAATTGATGAGGTCATAAAAGAACTGATGTCGGTTGATAAAAAATTATGTTTGTTACCTATGAACCCTTAGTCAAAAAACATTTTGTCATCCCACTTTTGTATAAAATCTCAAAAAAAAACTTCTAGATCATGCAATAAAATGTTCAGACAGAGATTTAAAAACTAAAATAACAACTTTCAACTTTGAAGAAAGCTCAAAACACCTAATTTTTTTACCATGTTTCACCCTACATAAAAATCGATGCCAATTAGACAAGAATGATGTCAATTACAGAGAATCGATACCAGTCATTATGTAAACTATGTGTCAACAAAAGTATAAAAACATGGGAAAAATAATGTTAAAAGTTGATTTTTATGTATTTTTAAAGACTTTTTAGCAAATATAAAAATACCGAAGTGTTCTTCTTGATCGTATTGAATGCATGGTCCCATCAGGTATGCCAAGATGTAAAAATGGAATCCAAAGTGAGATAGATCAAGCATTAATCAATAAAACTCAAGAAAATGCATAAGAACATAACTAACTAAGCCAACTCCTTCGACGGGGTTTTGAAAATGACAATTAAGAGCTATTGAAATAAAACACATACACAATACCTTCCCAAGAGCATCCTATTACCCAAATACAGCTCAAAATATGATTTTACCCTTGATTTGATACTCAAGTCTTTAGAAATGATGCAAGGCAAAGCTCCTCTATCATCTCAAGTGCACAAATGAAACTAGGCTCATGATATTTGAATAAAATGTATGCCTATCTTGAAGATATCCTATTGCAAAGTAAGAATAATAACACTACAAAAAGAAAGGTTGAAAAGAGAATTAAACATAATAATTTTACACAAATAAAGCTTAAAAATTGTGGTCTTGGTGTTCCTATTTATAGATTTTTGAATTTGATTATAATCAACCATGACCATCCATCTTGAGATCAAGATGTGTGGCCATGAGTTAATTTAATTTTAGAGATAATATCCATAAATATGCTCATAAATATTTGGAAGGAAGGGCCTTTAAAGAGGCATGGGAGGCCTTAAAATTGATATTTGTTGCATTTATGACTTATGGATGCCACCCCACAAATGATGTCATCTGATGATGTAGATATTAGAAATCAATTTCTAATTAAAATATATTCAATAACTTCCATGGATTTTCCACTTAATCCCTGAATTTGGATTAATTTTCCTAAGTGTGATTTAATCAATTTTATGCAATTCTTTGGAAATTGGTTGCACACTATTAATTAAAATGGTCAGAATGTCATATTACTAGGTCATAATTTTACTGGAGTATAATTAGAAGGTGTCAATTGTATACATACCAATATCTCATTTAAGACATTGTTGAAATAAAATAACACATGCACATGTCGTATGCTTCAAAATTAGAAGAAATTAGTGGTTCAAAGTGTTAAATTATGTTTTTATCATTTTGACTTGAAATAATTTGAGAAAAGTTAATAATCACATAAAATGTATTACCCCTTTAGGGATACATTAGCCTAAATTAGAACTTATTTTTATAACACGATTGAACCATTTGGTGTGTTTTAAGTAATTTTGGCTCAAATTATGAATTTTCACAAATTTCGAGTAAGATTGACAATGCCAACATAATGGTTTTAGGAATTAGATGTCTATAAAAGCTACAAAGACTAGAATTAGAATAAAGATAAATAATTGAACTGCCCCAAAGAGGGGAGAATGATGGATGAAGGTTTTGCCATAATAAAGCATGTTTGATCCTTGATCAGTTTGAATGGGTTGTCCTAGTAGGTTGGATTTTCATTGTGAGAAATTGATTGAAGAATAAATTGGGTGTCAAGCATAGCTCATGGAAATGTGAATAATAATTGATTAATATGCAAGATTATATTATACCTACCAACTCAGAAATATACATCTTAATTAGCATTGATACAACCAAAATGTTGGGGAAAATATGATGATATAAATAGATTATGAATTTTTATATATGCTCAATGGGAGATGCACGTCCTAGTGAGCATATATATATCTAGGATGTTGGTTAATGGGGTTATGTTATATGTGGTAGAGAAGTAGATTTATTGCTTCAAAATTTTTGATTAGACCTTTAGTTCTTGATTTTTTATATAACATAAAATGATATGCATCATTATATAAAACACCGTGATAACCTAGTCATGATGTGTATAAGGACTAACCCCAATCCATTAGACATATGGAAATAACACACTAATGATAAAAACCATGATGATACTGCTAATATATGTTAATGGATGGACTCAAGTATAACTGCATGACAAGGGACACCATGATGATGACCTTGTTGGTATGCATAAGGAATACATAGAGGGGAGGTTAGTATTATGTTAATCTAAGAAATAAAACTCAAATAAACACACTAAATCCTAATACCTCTAGCCTAAACACTAGGGAGAGCATATGTAACAATAAAACGTATGAAAACACAACTAAAATATAAAATAATGCACTCTTTTACCTTCCTTGGAGCTCTAAATGGCTTGTTTGGCTTGTGCATCAAGACATCTTCATTAATGAAGATTTGTTGGCTTCATGTTTCCTTGGCACATTGGCTTTGATTATTTGGCTTAATATTTGGGCATGGTAAGATTACTTGCATGAGGATTGTAGAGTAAATCCTACATAATAACTCTACAATATATAAGGTTAGAAATTAAGAGGTATGGCTTTGTATTTATAGCCTCAAGAATTAACTCTCACCCAAGGTGAGTTAAGGTTGAGTTTAAAAATGGAATGGATTCAAACTAACCCTAGGTGAGTTGAGACTAACTCCAATTGAGTTAATAGTTATCATGTAATTATGATTTTAAATTACTAGGCATGGCTATCAAATTAGATATTTTGGAATATTTTCAAAGAGTTTGACAACTCATAAAGGTAATGATGAAAAGGCTTGATATTTTGATTTTTGGAATTACCATTTTTAGATATTCATTAATTGTAAATGGATAATTCAACTAAGAATTTAATCTTATTTAATTTGTTAATTGACTTTGATTAATATTTTAGCTATTTCAAGATTTGATCAAGTACCCCACTTAATGGGTCCATAGGCCAAATTGATAGTTGTTATGTCGCAAGGTAATTGGGGATGAATTCATGAGAGTTTATTGTTGCATATGGGCTAGTATCCCAAATAGGGATGCCTCAACATGATTTTGAGCTTTGATGAATGGTGTATAGATGAAATTGAGATGTTTAGTGATTCTTAGGCTTAATTTTCAATGTTTGGTGGAAATTGGTTTGAAGTTGAGTTAGAAGCTAGTTGTGTCCAGATTTGGATGTCTAAAATTGGCATAATGAGATGAGTTGAGGTAACGACAAGAAAAATAAACAAAAAAATAGACAAGTAAACACACAAATAGGAAAACAAAAAGAAACATAAATCATATTATTGTTTAACCAAGTCAAAATCCACTAGATAGGTTCAATGATAATGATAATGGAATGGTGTCCCAAAGCAAGGATACATGTAAGGGAAAGGCACATCCCAAGGTGGCTGAAATGATTGGAACCAATAATAAATCCAGGATGATGACTAAATTTAGAATAAGATAAATATTTTTGAATATTATGGCTTTATATCTCTCTTGGATATATTAAGCCTCTTTTTTAATTTTTAGGTTTTAAGGTTTCATTAGAAGATGCTGAGTTTAGACTTTGATTGTCCCTTAACACTTGAAATAAGGTTTCACTATGAGATTATTTTTCTACTTGAATGTTATCTTAGATCCCTATAAATTCTTCCATTGAGATGTCACCATGGAAGGAGTTCAATAATATGTGATTATGTTAATCCCTATTAACATTTGTGGTTTTATGGATGTCAATATAATGACTAGATTGGTTAATGTGAAATGCATGTGTAGCATCAATGGAAGGATAAAAGGTAACACAATCCTCATAAAGGCAACTAGGATAACTTGCATTAATATCAAAGAAAACATACCCAACAAATGTATAAGGATCATAAATATATTCAATTTGATTTATAAGGAGTATGTAGCTGATGCCATAAAATCTACTAAGGTATGTTTATTTTGAATTTGATGTGGAATTAATAGGATCTAATACTATTATATCCATTATTTTAATATCCACTAAAAATATGCTAATTTTGAAGCTAATTTTGACTCAAGAGGATATAAACCTGATGTTGAGATTGATGTTGATTCTACTTCTTATGCTAAATTTGGTATTGTTTTCAGAATGAAACTCAATTATGATATTAGTTATAAAATAAAACTTGATTCTGATGGATATGTTGATGTTATTTCTAATCACACTATTAGATCCAAAGGGGAACCTATTTTTGATGTAAGTGTGTCCACAAAAATGGATAGTTGAATTGCATTATCCATAAGTACCTTATTCAATTTTCACTTAGACATGAAGGCTACGATATGAAAGAATTTTTAAAAGTGGGAAATGTTAGGCAATATATGAATAATGGGTTATTTCTTAATAATGGGCTCTTCAAATATGGGCTCATTAAATAGAGTTCATTTATCTAATAGAGGTCCTTGGTCACATAGAGGTGGACCAACAATGATTTGGGTTTGGTCGTAGATGGGTGATTCAAAAAAAAATTCAAGGATTATTTGACTATCTTGACCTTGCTTTGGAAGTGGACACATTTGATCATGTTTGGGAAGGGGATCATGATGTATCTTGATCAAGTAGTTATTAGACTTAGACACACTTAGATCTGTAATAGATAATGGCATTTAGAGGGACAATGCTTGGTTTTGATGTGGATTTAAGACCAAATTGGCTATTGGACAAGCATACATGAATTGTCAAATAAAATAACAACTACAGAGGTTTTTAAAGTAACCATGAGCTGATTAGTGAAGAGTTGACCATCTTATTGTACTTGAAAAGTGATGAATGGTTATGTTAGGGTGTGTATACATGTTTCCTCTTAAACATATGCATTTTATTTTTTAAACAAGGTATGCAATTAGTCTATAAGAAATTTAGGCAAGAGTTTGGATACCTCTTCTACAAGCCATACAATAATGGCATTATTGTATTATTTGAGTAGAGTATCATCTAAATCAATTTTAAATGCCATAGATTAGGATAGTAGAAGTGATGCCCATAAGTAAGGATACATACAAGGATATTAGTCTTAAATTAAATTGTCCTAAAAAGGGTGAAATGGGCTAGGTAAAAATGGCCTAAAGAGGGTGGTCTTGGTCTTTGAAATTAGCCCAAAGAGGGTGGTCTTAGTCTTTGAAATTGGCCCAAAGAGGGAAAAATTGGCCCAAAGAGGGCATAATAAATCTTTGAAATGATTCAAATGAAATAAATGATGAATGACATGACTTCATCATTTCCAATTGACAGGTGTAGGAGATTGAATGAAAAGATAAGAAGTGGTTTGAATTGGCATGTAATGAAATCAAAATAATTAGATTTGGTCGAAATAGACCTGATTTGGCATTGTTATAATTATTTGGATTTGAAGATAACTTTATCAAATTTAACTTAATTTGAAATTAGAATTAGAACTTGGTTTAAGATGAACATGATTAGATTAGAATGGCTTGGCATTCAGTTCAAGATGAACCAGATTAGAATTAGAATGTGGTTAATGGTAAACCTGATCAAAATTAGAATAGAATTGGTACATGATTTAAAACAAAACTGATATGCCACAAAATTGGCTTAGTACATGATTCAATTTGAACCAAATTTGACTTGGAATTAACTTGGTATATGGTTCAAAACAAACTTGATATGACATAGAATTGGCTTGGTATGTGGTTTAAGATGTATCAAAATTGGCTTGGGATTGGATTGGTATGTGAAAAATGAAACTAATATGACATGGAATTAGCTTGGTACATATTTCAAAACAAACTTGATATGGCATGGAATCGGCTTAGTACATGGGTCAAGAAAAACTAGATTTGGCTTGAAATGGCTTGGTATATGAATGGGGTCAAAGGTGACCCAATGTGAATAATTGATTCCAAATTAGGTTTAGGTCTAAATAGACCTAATTTTAATGGTTTTTAATTGGATAATATAATGTTACCATGAAAACATCGTAATAATATAATTGGCTAACATAACGTTAAGATGGGGGTGAAAATAGCCTAAAAATTAGGTAAGGTAATGCCTAATCTCATAGGTGTGGTATGAAACTATTTTGGACTTTGGTTTTCAACTTGATTTTTTTTTTGGATGTGTTTTTTGAATATAATTTTTTTTTTGACACAATGATCAAGAATTAACACACAAGTAATCATGAATCTAACTTAGGAACTGACACATGATTACAACATAATCACTAATCCTTTGATATAAACACATTTGAGAGGATTAAAAATTTAATGGTTCATTAGGAAATTAAAATTGATTATGGTGGTGTTTTAATCCCACCTCTCTATCAGTGGTTTATATGAAAAAGCAATATTCGGGGGTTGATACCTTTGCACCCCTGCATCAATTAGAATTCTGTGATAAAATTGGTTTCTATCCTAAATTTATCATTTGGATTTATGGAAGGTGTACAAAGGGAATAAATCCATAAATTGGAAATCAATACTTAATGTTCCATTCACCAAAGGTTCTTATCTCTTTGTAACCACTTCATCTGTAAGATTTCAGTGAAGTGCTACTATAAAAATCAAGCTTTGAATGACATTTTAGTTAAGATACTACATATGTAGTCTTAATTTATATACTCTATTAGATAAAAAGGTTGGTATAAATGTTAGGTAATTATTTCTCAATAATCATGCCCTAAGGACTCATGGTAAGGCAATGACACCCCAATCATGCAATCAAAATAAAAATGAAAGGTATTGCCATTTTGATTCATAGGAATCCCATTAGGGGAAAGCAAAAACATAATAGGTAAATATCTTGGGATAAAAATAAGTAATCACCCCAAAATTTATGATTCAACCTACCAAAGGAGAGAGTATACGTGTGAATTAATCATACAAAACTTAGATAAAAAGCAAATATGAGAAAAAAAAAACTTTAGAAAGAAATGTGTTTTAAGACCCCAAATAGAAGATGTGTTCTTTTTATGCCCAAATGAAAATTGTTAGAGAAATAAAATGATATTTTAAAAAGATTTATCCCCCTTTATTTTAAAAATTACCTATGATAAAATAGTCAATAGTTTGTAATGGGGTCTTTGGAATGTGTGAATATACAAATGAAATGTTAAAAAATTGAAAACAAAAAAGATAAAAAATAATAGTCAATATTTTAATGATAAATTATAAAATATAAATATATTTTTCATTAAAATATGATATATTTTTTATATGAAAAATACTCACACCCTTCATATTAAAACAAATAATAGATCAAACGTTATGATCATTTTACCAACTATTTCTTAGCCAAAATATAAAATTAGAAATAAAAGGTGGTAGTTAGTAATTTGACCATAACTCCTAAAATATAAATTAATTTTAAACTAAATTTTTATAGGTTTTTTATATAAAAATTTAAAATACTCATACAAAAATTTATATTAAAAAAGATAAAATATCAAAAGTTATGATCATTTTACCATCCATTTCTTAACTAGAAAATAATATCAGAAATAAAAGGTGGTAGTCAGTAATTTGACCATAACCCATAAAATATAAATTAATTTTAAACTAAAATTTTAGAGGTTTTTTATAATATAAATACACACAAATTTTAAAAAAATTAGATTATAATATTTACCATATCAAATACTATGATCATTTTCCAGTCATTTCTTAACAAAAATCAAAATAATTATTTTAAACTAGAAGACTGATAAAAAGAATAGAAGAATTAGTGAAAAATATAGAATAATATTATAAAGGGTATTATCCAATTATAGTGAATGAGATTAAAAATAATACTTAAAGTAATAAATCTCTAATCTTACTCCCTAGGGTGAGCTATGGTAAACAAGTAATAAATATGAAATAGAAGATAAAGATTACATTTATACCTTCCTTGGAGATTTACTTACAAACTAACATGAAAAGAGGCTTGAGATCGGTTTGTGAAGTAGAATTATTTATCAATGCTGGTTCTTCATGGGCTCAATATATCTCCTTTTCCAAACTATATTAGGCTTGGCATGTGTTGAGAAAGGTGAAGCTTCTTGATATATTTTTACATAATAACTTTGCACTCAAAATCTTCATTTTGGTCTATGGCGGTCCTTGTATTTATAGGTGATAGAATGATGAGAATAATTAATATCGATTCCCATATGGATGGTTGCAAATTAATCTTCAACAAAGAACATGGATCATCACATAGATTGATAACATGATCCCTTCATCTTATCCAAGATGAAGGGTGGAGGAAGGCTCCTAAAAATATCTCAAGGGAGATTAATATGATCTCTCTATCTTGCATGCAAGATGGAGGGTGGATAATTATCCTCAAAATATCCCCCTAAGAGTTAATGTGAGCCTTTCATATTATTTCCAAAATGAAGGTGAAAAACTAGTCTTAATAAAGTACATGGATCATCAATATAGGTCCTTCATCTCCAAGATGAAGGGTTGAGAATATTCCCATAAAATATCTCACAACATTCATTATAAGATCTTTATATTGTGTCCAAATGAAGGGTGGAGAATAATCCTTTATATTATTTTATTTATTAAATTTGTGATCTCACAAAAATATATTCCATAGGATCTCAAGATTCATTTCCAAATGGATATACCCTTTAGAAGGACAAGTAAAAGAAGAATTAATAATTGAAAAACAATTGTAATTCTATTTGTATAGAATTATATTTAGAAGAATGATTAATTAAATTAATCAAAGATAAATTTAATTAATATAATTTATATAAAATAATGATTAAAGAAGGGAAAATATTTGAATTGATCAAATAAGAAGGATTTCAGGTTGAATAGATGATTTTGGACTAGTTTTCATACAATTTGTGGGAAGTTGTTCCATTTTACAAATTTGACATGAGAGTGGTGAGAATTGAGTGTCTACACCCTTTACCTATGGGTTTAATAGTTAAAAATCTTCCTTTGTATGATAGTAAATGATATCTTGAGTAACACCTCAGATCCTTCCATGTAACATGTTTAGATTATGCATCCAATGATAAACTATTGACTAATTTATTCACACACATCCATAAGGATTATACACTTAAATGGTTATATGATATCCCATATAAATTAGTGAAAAATCTTAGTCCTTTGGTGGACCTATTTATAGCACATTTATCCATCAATGCTACTAAAAAATTATCTCCAAACTCAAGCAAGGATCTGATGAGCCATTTAGTGATTATGTTTTACGATATAACACCATATTATCCAAGATGACTTATCCTATGGTTGATAATAATATTTAAGACATATTCAAACAAATTTTTTTTACACCACTTCAAGAGTATATTTTATTCAAGATATTAAAATTCTTTGATGAATTATGCCATATAGTTAGAGATTGATGAATAAGCTCATAACTTCAAACAAGCATGATTACTCTATTAATGCTACAAGTAATTATATTACTAAGTTTAAAAGTAAGAAAAAATACAAGAATAAATAAAATGACAATAAAAATGAATCCAATAATATAGTAATATAATATCATAACTTACAAATTAGATTCTCCTATTTGCCCCACCAAAGAGGTAGTTTTCATGGTTACTTTGAGCTCTTCATATCATATTGCCTAAGTTACTAGAGTCTAACCTCATATCTCTCCCTCCACCATTTGATGTTAATATGAGTTGAATATTACCCAAGGGATTTTAAAATAACATATGTTTTGATTCTAATTATTATTAAGGATAATCTACAAATAGATGTTATACTATAAGGCACAAGATAAAATATCTTATAAATAATAATATAATTAAACTTAACACAACCCCAAAGCAATAAAGACCAAAAATTAAAGGAAAATAAAATTTACAAATATTTTTGATCCTCTTCAATCATGAATCAACAAAATAATCTAAGGATACTAATCAGGAGCATTTGAAATTTAGCACACGACCTAATCCTACTACATAAAGGTACCCTTTGGATAGTATTATTGGTACATTGATAGGCATTAAAACCCAAAGACCTATGACTAAATTTGATGATAGTGAGATTGTGTGAGGATGATTCCAATATTATTATTTTTAGTTATACGAGCTTATGTGAATTCAAAACCTATTCATAGTGTCATGATAAATAATGGGTCAAGTGAGAATGCTTACACAATGACACTTTCACATTCTCTTAGATACACATATGAGGATTTGATAGAAATAACTAGGATAATTAAATTTTTTTGGACACCAATAAATCACCTTGGGAAACATTGTACTACCTCTTATAGTAGGCCTCATGGTAATTATGACACCATTATTAGTCTTACATAGTACACAAGTCTTTAATATGTTATTGGAACATCCTTAGATACATAAGCTCCATGACATACCAACATTAGTGTATTGATGTGTTAAATATATACATGGATATAGGTTGGTGATAGTTCTAGGTATTCCATATGAGTACCCTCTTACATCACATACATTTCCTCCTACACACCCAACACCACCACAATTGGTTATTACACATACTAAATGTTGACCTCTAAATATATTTATCACACCTTTTTAAGATTATTTTATTGAGATGATTATTACACCTATTCAATATTATTATACTGAGCCAATTATTACACATATTTATGATCATGTTATCAAGATAATTACCTCACATATCTTGATTCATTCTGAATAGTTAGTTATACAACCTACTCAGCTTCATTCTACACACATTAGTCAAAGGAGAGTGGTGGACTTTCCTAGGAGCCTAGTATTATAACACCCATTACATCAGAGGGTTATTAAGGATTCAAGATATCTAATATTCACTCCACATCCTAGATTGCAATAAATGATAGTTACATGTATTTCATAGTGAACAAAAGTATATGATTCTCCTATGATACAATAGTTTTCAATAGATATGGTACATCCTCAAGTTTCTCATCATATATTGGACATTATGATTGATGATAATGAGGGATAAAACACATCATAATATAATTTATGAGATTCATATTTTCATTTGCATCTACTTCCATGTCATGCCATGGGTTATCATAAGGTGACCCTTTTTATGTATGATACTAGGTATTTCAATGACCATTCCATAGATTTCCTGATTGGTTAGCATCTCTCTTGAGTACATATTATTGAAATACCAAAAAAAATAAAAAATAAAATAAAATAAAAAATTCAAATATTTTAAAAAATCAAAATTTAAAACCTAAACATGATAGGATTGTTAGTTTACATCATTTACATATGTTATTTATTACATGTTTGGTAGATTACATATTATTTCTATTAACACATGCATTACACGTGGTATATGAGTGATATACATGGCATATAATAATACATATTATATGGATGCATAGATGTTGGATCATTCTTATATCCAAGGGTCATGTCAATGTTGAGGGCATCTTCTTCCATAGGTTACACTACTTTAGGTTATATCTCTATGTGGTATTTCCACTTACCACATTGATTTAATTTGATTACTTACATATGCCTTGATACTTCTCATGATTTATACAATGTCACATGGATATTTTATTTTAATATGAATTGACATTTACATACGTCGATGGTGTAGACTACTTTATATGTTATATGTTTCTTTAATGTTGTTATGTTTATAATAGGTTAGTTATTTATTATTCATTATATGTGGCCACTTGGTTTTTATTTATGACTCCTTGGATTTATTTGTGTAACATATATTTCCCCTTGTTTGTAGCTCCTTGGCTTATTTATTTCAACATTTATTTCCCCTTGATTGTGACTCCTTGGATTTGTTTGTGGTATAATTCTTTATTCATTTTATATGACCCCTTGGAATTATGTGTGATGTTTTATCTTTTTAGGACTTAGTCATGTAAATCCTAAGTTTTTAAAGGGGATAGGTATAGGGGGTAAATTCTAACAAATATTATAAGTATATATCAAACTAGTTTACCTAAAATGTAAGCATAATGAGAAAATTAACATATCTGGAATGAAATATGAGTTTTCGAAGGTCAAGAGGGATGGAAAAATCTTGAAGATCTATCAAGAATATTTCATTCTAGAACTGGTGTTGAAAACTCACTTTAGACAACAATAAATTCAGAGAATAGTGCTATAGTTCTAGTTTCCAAATTTCAAGGCTAATGTCTTTCTATGGAGACTCTACCTGAGACTTTCAGGGATGCTACAAGAGGTTTTTAGTGCCTTGAAGGTGAGTTTTGATCTTCTAATTGTCAAATCTTATTCAAAACTTAATGAATACCTACATACATGAAATAACAACAAGAACAAATGCAAAAGGAAGAAAAAACTAGGTTGTGGGATGTTATGATCATGTGATGTATAAACCCTATTATCTTGAATGTTGACTACGTTAACTCTAATGATAGGGGTCTCAAATCACATGTATTTTTCCCTTAGGGAACATGCATAATCAATGTGCACATTATGCTATAATTAATTTCATTTAGGCCCTTATTTGATCAAGCATGCAAGCTTATGTGTGATTACTAAGTAATATGCACTTTTTCAAGCTATACTATTGACTAATTTTATGTAATTATGTGCTAAAGTAGTCAGTGCTAGATGTAAAATGGATTTTTATTCTCTTTATATATAATAAACTTTGATGTAAATGTAAAACCCTTGTTCACTAGCCAATAAGATGCAAAAGAAAGATAAAATCATAAGATAATGATCAAAGAAAATTTAGGACTCAAAACATGTTGAAAAGTGTCCATTGGACACTAGTGCTGAACTAGACACTAGTGTACTATGCTAGTGTCTTGGATTGTGTTAATGTCTTGAGTTCATAAATTTGTGCAAAAATTATGCACAATAGGCTAGTGGGCCCCTGGGACTAAGATGGGATGACATAAGATCATTGTGGGTGTAGAAAATTAGATAACCAAGTCTTAATAAAGATCAAGAGACCTAATGTGAACACATGAACAAGAATCACATTCATCACTAAGACCTTCCTATGAAAGATTGACAAAAGACAATACTAGTGGTTGCTTGACCAAATTGGGGTATGTAAATGTTCCCCCACTTTATTCTAGTAATGTAATGAAATGGAAATTCTAGAGTAAAAGGAAAAATAAAATGCTTACCTACACTAGGTTGTGTGATTAATCTATGTGGGGGATGGATGTGATCTAGGCCTAGCCTAATTCTTGGCTAGAGAAGTGGACAAGAGCTATAATTCTATTTGTGAAGAGGAAATCCATAATATGGATGCCCCTATATTGAATCTGAATGATAAACTAAATTTTGAGGAATAAAACCCTATTTTGTCCCCACCTTGATATGTGAACTGAGTCATGGGAGTTATCTAAAAATTTGGAGAAATAAGCCCTAATTTCCCCCACTCTAGTGCATAAAATAAATCTAATAAGTGTCTAGAAATGTGGAGAAACAAGCCCTGCTTGTCCACACTTTGGTGTGTAAACGAAATCTTAGAATTATCTATAAATGTGGAGAAATAAGCCTTAATTTCCCCACTCTAATGTGTAAATTTAATTTGAGAATTAATTTGATTTAAGGTCAAGATAGTCACTTGACCTCCATAATCCAGGTCTAGTGATAAACTATGGATCATTTGTTACAATCAACTATATGACCCAACCTGGTGAAATCTTGGGGACATCCTAGTGACAATATGAACATATATTTGATAATATACACATAGAAAATGCTATAATGTGTCATCACATCTATATAACCTGGTGAAATCCTATGGGATCAAAGATACATGATCTACATCATGACCCCAAAATTGATATCTAAGTAATGTAATTGTAATCACATAAAAGTGGTAAATAGATGCTAAGAGTATAGTTTGAGTTAACTTATCCCTAGGCTAGCCATATACTTATCATTGAGAATTAGACTTAAATTTATAATCATTTAGTAGACCACAATCACCTAAAACTAGTCATAACACAATCCCAAAACTATCATCTCAGGACCCAATCCAAATTACTTAGAAGTCTATCAAAAGGACATTAACAACACATTTGGGACACTACAGCCACATGGTACTAGTTTCCCTAACTAAGCACTACTTTCCTTAGCCTTACATATTCCCAACAGATAGTTTTCCAAATGTCTGACCCTCCTAAGGTTAGCCTAAGATCATTTTCTTATCCTTATTAATAACAAAACCCTATAAATACAAGTATAATCCACCTCTATTAACTATATAGAAAATACATGCAAAAGATATTCAAACCAAATATTAATTTGTGTAAAATTTAGGTATTTGATCCCTATTCTTCCCCACTATTTGCATACTACCATATACATTATCCCTAAGTCTAGTTTTCAATAATTTAAAATATCAAGCACATTTAAGGCATCAAAGGCCACTCTCATTCTAGCATTTACTTGGACATATATCAAGTACTAGTTGGGAGAACTATATTGGAATTGATCCCTCTTCAGAGTATTGGTATGTAGGAAACTCTCTACAAAATGGGGTGTTGAGGATGCCTAGTACATCCTAATAACATACAAAAAATTATTTCTTATATTCTTCCAAGAATATTATGGTTTTCACATCAAATAAAGCTTTCTAGGTACAATATAAAGCTACAAGTTTCGATCATGCAAGAACATAACACACAGACCCAAACATAGGTGCTCCCTAAAAATATGAACATTCTTGTAAATAGGACATTAGAACCATATTAAGGATACTAAACATAGATTTCACCATTACTCAAATTGGGTGCTACTATCTAGTGAGCACAGGAACACTAGAATCTTATTGATGACACAAACTACTACCTAGTTCTAACCTTTCAGAACCCAGATCATCCATGATAGTTAGTTTTTAGCTAATCTCTATTTATCCCTATTTGTTACTATTTTTAGAAGTTCAAAAGAAGTCAAAGGTCATAACAAATAAGTACTTAATTATTACATATTTATTTAACTAATTTAGGAATCTCACCCCTTTAACCAAACATAAGAATTACATGTGTAAAACCCTAAAAGGTTAAATCAATAACTATGTGCCCTCTATATAAAATTTTATATTTTTATATATATATATATATATATATATATACATACATATATATATATACATATATATATATATACATATATATATATATATACATATATATATATATATATATATATATATATATATACATATATATATATACATATATATATATATATATATATATACATATATATATATATATATATATATATATATATATATATAGGGATGACATACCATGTACATGCCCCCATAGCCATAATGTGAGTCTAGAACTATGTCAAAACCCTATGTAAAATCTGAGAATGTGAACCAATATCTAACAAGATCATGAAACCTTATAAATTTGAGTCAACCTGTGTATTTGAATATTTGAGTAAATTTGTGTATTTGAATATATGAGTTATTCTAAATCAATCTGAGCTAATCTGAACTAATATGAGTATCTAGGTATTTGAATCATTATATATATAGGTATATAAATCACTATATTTTTGGGTATATGAATCACTATATATCTAGGTATCTGAATCAATGCACATTTTGGTATCTAAATCACTGTATATCTAGGTATCTAAATCAATGCATATATGGGTATATGAATCACTATATATCTAGGTATCTGAATTGTTATCACTATCTTGATCCTATAGCTTATTGTGCAAGTGCCTAATGATAAAATGGAAAAACCTCTAAAGCTATGGGACCTTAGAAATTTAAGGTTAATCTATGAAGAAGCCCAGATTCCTTTCACTAAATATGATGTAAATTGATAAAATAATAGTTTTGTGGAAATCTTGCTCTTTAGTGCTTCTAAATCCTAAACTAGGGTTTTGACAAGGAAAAGGGTTAAAGAATAAAATTTGTAGAAGATTGAAAATATGGTGATTGCACCAAATATTTTTATAGTGGATCTAAATGCTTGCTCGATAAACACAAAAGAGAAGAAATTATATTGAATTTATTTAAGCACAGAGTTATGCAAATAGAAATTAGAGGTAGTATTTTAGCTAATTTTCACAAAAGGGAAGATATATTTATTCTAAATAATATTATCAAGAGGGAAAAATACCACAGATGAATTTTCTTGAGATTTTAATAAGAGATAAGCTTCCATAAATAATGAAATAAATTGCACACACACAGAGATTCCACAACACAAGAGAGGCAAATCTTCAACTTTATTTCTCTCCAAAGGTTAAAACATGTAGTAAATACATTCAAACTGTAAAAAATATAACTAATAGTAAAAATATAGATTGGGCCATAGGGTCTACCCATTTTTATACAAAATATGTCATATAAGACATGTAGTTGTTGAAACTCACATGCCTAGTAAAGAAGATCATGTAGATTTGGAACCCTCATGAAAGAGAGGTGATTTATTCTATTTATGGTGACTAGGACTTATGAAATGGATATAAAATGGCATGCATGATCTTTGGCATAACATGGTGTGGTATGACATGGCTGGCACTTTTGGATCTCCATGTAATGCTTCTTCATTTGGTAATGGCTGAAAATAGCTCTTCATGTATAAGAGACACCCAAAATAGAACTGGTATTTCAAAAATAAAAGATAAATTTGAAAATAATTCTAAGTTACTTTTATATATAAAAACCCTAACTTGTAAAACTCAAGTAAGACTCTTACAACTTTTTAAGTCTTTCTCACTTTTACCAAAATGAACCGTGCAATTTACACTTCATGATTTTACACTTTTTTTTATCAATATATACTTGTCAAAATGGAAAGTGCAATTTGTACTTGTGATTTTTACAATTTCCACATTATAAAAAATATAAAGTGTAAAATATGTTTTCTCTTTCTCAACATCAAATAGTTCTCTTTTGAAATTCCTTATTGATCTATTCCTTCAAGATTTCCCTTTTAACTCTAATTATTTCACAGTGATCCATTTATTACTGAAATAACCTTTTCCCATAGAGGTGGAAGGTGATAAAAGCATTTGGAAGTCCTCATAGAGGTTGGAGGTTCTAAAAGCACGTGGAAGTTCCTATGGAGGTTGGAGGTGATGGAGGCACCTAAAAGTTCCCACAGAGGTTGGAGGTGCTAGAAGCACATAAAAGTTCCCATGAAGGTTGGAGGTGCTAGAAGCACCTGGAAGTTCTTATGGAGGTTGGAGGTGATGGAAGCACCTAAAAGTTCCCCCAAAGGTTAGAGATGATAGAAGCCCCTAGAATTTCCCATAGAAGTGGGGATTATAGGTTTGGAAAGATCTAGAGCCCATTATGCACTTTGCACATTGTGAAATATGCAAAGTGCATGCCAAGTTATAAATTCTATCAGATTGGGTGGTGGTAGGATCTAGAGTATCCCATGCATTTTGTATGTTTTAAAAACATGCAAAGTATATGGTGAGTTCTAAGTTATACTAGTTTTGGACATCGGTATTTCATGGGATCTAAATCCTATCATATAATTTACACATTATGAAAATGTGCAAAGTGCATGGTGGGTTTTGGATTCCACTGGTTTGGGTGTTGGGTGCTTCACATGATCCATAGTCTGCCATGCATTTTTCACATTATGAAAATGTGCAAAGTGCATGGTGGGTTTCAAATTCTACCAGTTTGGGTGTTGGGTGTTTAATGGGATCTAAAACCTATGAAGAAATTTACACAAGTAAAAATTTCATCCAAATTTCTAGATTTCACAAAGTATAAAGGGAAAGATGGGTATTTTGGAGGTTTTAGGGATTTTCCTATAAAAAAAGGGGGTCTCCCTTAGGGTATCATATGTAATGATATTTTTGGGACAAAAATATTAACATTTTTGGTGATCTCTGTGGGATGATTTAATGTTAAACATTTTCAATCCAATAGCCTTCTATGACATTGGGCATGGAGTCAATTTTGATCCTGACAAACTCAATCTTAGGGGAGAATAAAATAGGATTTGTGTAAAGGTGAACAAAACAAAAAAATAGAAAAAATAAAATAGGGAAAAACAACATGACCTAAGGGGAAAACTCTAACAAGTTTGACCTGTGCAAAAGCACTTATTGAAAAACACAACTAACCTACTAAAAAAATGTGCACAAAGGTACTTAGAGTAAAACATGGAAACTAATATGTATAACACTGCAATTAATAAGTACTTTCCACCTGATTCAAATGGGAAAGATTTAACATCACTTATGATAAACTAGGATGAAAAACACCTTATTTTTGAGATCTCAATATAGGTTAGCTGAGATGCTTAATTGCTAATTCTTTTGGCATGCTCTCAAGTGGATTAAATGGGACAAACATATCTCCAATGTACACATATTGGTACATTTATTCAAGTATTTATCTAAATTAGGTTGTAGGGGCCCTTGAAACCTCCTCATCTAATGGATTAACTTTGTGCTCTGAATTATGCACAACATGTGATGGCTCCTTTGAACTAGTGCTTGGTTGACTGTCTAGGCTTAGGTAGAAAATCTCTAATTCATCCTAAAAGGTAGCTTCCTCTTGGTCATTTGAGATAATTCCAACTTCAAGACCATCTTTACTTTATTTACTTGGAAAGGATCCATATGGTAGTTCATCAAACCACTTCAAGCCCAGAATGTCATGTTCTTATGGCTCTTGATCTGACCATTCTCATTTATTCTTCAAGACATTAGTACTACCTTCAATGGATAATTCATATTGAGATTGGTCAACATATTTAACCTAATTTTCAAGTTCATCTTCATGTTCTTAAAGAGGCATGGGCTAGTTTAGAATCTCTACCTGGTCCATGAAGTCATGGTACAATTATTGCCATACTTTATCATGATCCTTTTTATTCTTTATTTATTTCTCTTCTTTAGTCGACTGATTGACTATGTAAATCTCTATACTTTAGTCATTTTCATCTACAACCACACCAAATAGAAGTTCTTGGAACAAATCAAAATCCCCTTTGATCTCAACTATAACCAAAATACATACCTCTTTAAATATGAAGGCATCAGTACTGCCTTCAAGCTCTAATTCATCAAAACCATGTCAAGAATTTTGATCAAAACCTGAATCTTCCCCTTTTGAATGAAGTGGACTACCTATCATGATCTCTTCATCATAGATACCTGTGTTGTCATTTTTAGGCTAAATTTCAACTATAATATCCTCCTCTATTATTTGTAAAATAGGTTCATCCTTCATGAGAGAGATGGTGGGAGGATGAATAAGTTCACCTTTCTTGCAACTCAAGAGATTATCCTTCTAACTAGGGACCTTAAAGGCCTTTTTAGGTGGTTCTTGGGTAAGGGAGGGAGAGTCTTGAAACTTTGATAAGGTAAGCTCATTGAGCTGAGCTAATAACTCTTGTCATTAGACTAATTTCTAGACCACTTTAGCTAGTACTTATTTTTTCTTCATTGTACCCTCCTTGATTGATTTCCATGAGGGGAAACCATAAATTTCATCCACCTTCTTGTTTTCTTAAATAGGTGTGGGAGAGGGTGGTTTCACAAAAGAGGGTATGACATAGTGAGGGTCATTGGCATAGGAGAGGATCCAAGATGGGATGATTTCATGTTCTTTAGCTAATAAGGGTGAGATTTGGCAAGATTGATTAGGGGGTTAGGTTTGAACATGCACAAGAGTAGGAAATGGAAATTGGGGTTTAGGGTTGGTTGCTCCCATTCTCAGGAACAACTTATAATCAATTTATTTTATAGTTTGGTATTTAATAACCAAGCATTCCACTTCAAAAATCAATTCTCACTCCTAAACATAAGCTTGCTATTTAATATTCTATTATTACCTATAGTAATCTTCCTCCCTATCAACCTCTCTAATTTTTTTTCTCAAAATTAAGCATCATCTCCTTGAGGTTTATTTTAGGTTAACTAGGGAGAGGTAAATTTTGATAAGGTTGATACATTAAACCCTAAGATCCACTTGTAGTGAAGCCATAAACATTTCTAACTTTATATTAAGGATAATGAATGAAAGAACATGCATTTTGATCAAATGGGTGATGATATATACCAAATGATGGTGATTAGACACTTGGGCTGCTCATACTAGCTGATGTTGATTTGGAGTCACCATTGGTGATAACTTGCTTGCTTTAGAAAGATGATTAGAGGAAAGACACACCAACAATATTTCCACTCTTTTTAGGTTTGGGTCCCAGTGGGCATGCCAAAAACTATTATCACATAGGATTGCACCTATCTTGATCTTATAGCTTGTTGTGCAAGTGCCTAATGATACAATGGAAAAACCTCCAAAGCCATGGGACCTTGGAAATTTGAGGTTAATATTCAGAGAAGGATAGCTTCCTTTCACTAAATCTGATGTAAATTGATAAAATACCAATTTTGTGGAAATCTTTCTCTTTAGTGCTTTTGAATCCTAAACTAGGGTTTTGATGGGGAAAAGGGTTGAAGAATGAAATTTGCAAAAAAATGAAAATATGTTGATTGCACCAAATTTTTTATAGTGGATCTAAATGCTTGCTTGATAAACACAAAAGAGAAGAAATTATATTGAATTTATTTAAGCATACACTCATATAGATGAGAAATCAGAGGTAGTATTTTAGCTATTTTTGACAAAAGGGAAAAAGATCTTTAATCTAAATAATATTTTCAAGAGGCTAAAATACCACAAATGAATTTATTGAAAGTGAAAAAAAGAGACAAAGATTCCAAAAATAATCAAATAACTTGGACACACATAGATCTCTCTATTGTGGATTCAAAGAGCTGAACACAAATAATTAATTCATGTATAGAGAGAATTATTTCAACACGAAATAATAATCTGATATCTGATTAATTTATTTCACTCTATGAAAAACTAGCTGGGTAATTACAATTATATAAGAAATATATTTCCTATAATCTAGGATATTATTCTACTTATAATATTTACCAAATATCTAACAAACTATATGAGATATTATATTTTTATTCCTAACAATATAATATCGACTATCTAATACAATGTTACCATATTAACCATATGGTTACTAACAACCCTATAACTAATATTTACCTCTCGATAAATCAACTATAGTAAATACTAATTTTCTTAATGGTAAATCACCATGTAAATAGCTATTCCTAACATTCTCCTCATAGTTTTTACATGGTGCAAAAAAATTCACACTCTTATCTATATATGCTCATCTCTTGTATCATGCCAAACTATGTGGCTCATGAACTTGATATAAAGAAAGCCTCATTCCTCCCATAGTTTTACAGGTTTACCACAAACCTTGACATGAACAAGAACCTTTTTCTATCTACTATTCACCTCCTAGTGGTTTTTTGGATCTCTACCATAAACCCTTTTAAGATCTATAAATTGATTTATATTGGTGCTTTCTATCCTTTCACAATCTTTTCACCTTAAGGAATCATGTTTAGAATTTGTACAAAAATTACATATCTTGAATAGTCATATTATTCTATTCTTATTCTAAAAACACAAAGTGGAAATGAAAAACACACCATACTATATATGTCACCACATCATTGGTATGGCCCCATCATTGGTGACTGATGAGAGGATGTCAATTATCTTCCAACCTTTGTATATCCTCTAACCTCTAGTATGTCACTAGTGACTTAGTTGGTAAGTTGATGTAGCTTAGGTACATGATTTTTATAAGACAAATCCCCTCCCATAATGTGGATGTCGCATACAAATGAAAATGCATCCTTATACACATAATTTTTGATTTTGACACAAAACTGACACTTCAACTCATTTTTTAACATTTTGAAAATATTAACAAAATGACTTGAATTAGATTGGAATTTTGTATTTTTTTAATTATGAAAAAATTTATTGACTCTTTGATGACTAATGACACAATTTTTATGACATGACATTACAATTAAAATGACTAAAAACTTAATTTTTATAATGACAATAGTATTGACAAAAGATGATAAAATTAAACTAACAACACATGAGAATTAATTTTGAGATTATACTTTAATAATATGAAAACTTCAAATAAAATCTAAATACAATAATGACATTTAAATCTATTAAATAATATTGTACTTATGACTAAACCATAAAACCTTAATGACTTATGAAAACTAACTCGTGACTTGAAAACTTAAAAACTATTGACCAGTATTGAATTTAGAGATTTAAAAAAATAAAGACTATTTAATAATGACAAAGTAATAAACTATAAAAAATTTAACCTACATGCAAACCACTTAACTCGACGTAATTATAGAAAAATCACAATCCATCAAGGAATTCTATATGCTACTATCAAAGGAGATCTGATAAATATTGGTTTTATTGAAGTTGCTAGTTGAGTTGGTGGAAGACAAATTACAAAAATTGAAGCAAGGGCTGAATACATTTAAAAAGATGAGAGAATACATGGTACAATCAATGGAGATAACCAATCCACTTTTATTCATAAATATATGATCTGAATAAATATGGCATTTGATCTAGATTTATCAATGTACAGAAACTGCATGCATACAGATTTAACAAATCTTGAGTCATGGAAGTAAATGATGTAAATCATAGGTATATAGATGGAATAGAAGTTGATATGATTTAATACACATAGGTCACATCTATAAAATATTATAGAGAATAGCACATGTTTTGGTAGACAATAATTGTATACGAAACCATTTTTTGAGGGCTTGAGATATTTGAGAATTGATGCACAATGTTACAATCCTACTAATCCAATCCTTGTTGAGAATCATTGTACTACTAAATAGGATTATTCAAAATTGGCATAGGTAAATGCAAATATTTCACCATAACTCTATAGTGTATCTATCACCATCAATATAGAAATGATTAATTTATGGTGTACAAATATGTTGAGTGTGTAGTTATGATAGGTTCAATGAATAAGATGTTAAAATAGGATTGCAACCTCAAATTACAAAAATGTTCTTCTATCCACTTCCTTCAATATGATCCAAGCTACAAAATTTATAAAAAATAAATTCTAAATAAACTAATTATGATAAAAATAAATAGTCCAAACCATATATCTAAGGCAACTATACAAGCTATGGTGTTGCCTCATTATCATTACTTAATACAATATCATAGGAACAAGAATGATTATGCTCTGATACCACTATTATGGATTCAAAGAGATGAACACAAAGAATTAATTCATGCATAGAGAGAATTAATTCAACACAAAATAATAATATGCTATCTGATTGATTTATTTCACTTTATGAAAAACTAGTCGGGTAATTACAATTATATAGGAAATGTATTTCCTATAATCTACGATATTATTCTACTTGTAATATTTCTAAAATATTTAATAGACTATATGAGACATTATATTTTTATTCCTAACAATATAATATCGACTATTTAATACAATCTTATCATATTGACCATATGCTTACTAATAACCCTGTAACTAATATTTACCTCTTGATAAATTAACATAGTAAATACTAATTTACTTAATTATAACTCACCATGTAAATAACTATTCCTAACACTCTAAATAAAAGAGAGTAAAATATTCAAATTTATTTCTCTCCAAAGGTTACATCATGTAGTAAATACATTCAAAATGAAAAAAATATAACTAGTAGCAAAAAGATAAATTGGGCCATGGGGTCTGTCCATTTTTATAAAAAATATGTCATAGAAGACATGTAGTTATTGAAACTCAAATGCCCAGTAAATAAGATCATGTAGATCTAAAAACCTCATGTAAGAGAATTGATTTCTTCTATTTGTGGTGACTGGGACTTGTGGAATGGACAAAAAATGGCATACATGAGCTGGGCATGATCTTTGGCATAACATTGCATGGTGTAGCGTAGTTGGAACTACTAAATCTCCATGCAATGCTTTTTCATTTGGTAATGGCTAAAAATATCTCTTCATGCAAAAGAGGCACCCAAAATAGAAATAGTCATTCAAAAATAAAAGATAACTTTGAAAATAATTCTAAGTTACTCTTTTCCATGCAAAAACCTCAACTTGCAAAACTCAATTGAGACTTTTATAACTTTTTAAGTCTTTATCACTTTTGCCAAAATGAACCGTGCAATTTATAATTCATGATTTTACACTTTTGTATCAATCTATACTTGTAAAAATGGAAAGTGCAATTTTCACTTGTGTTTTTTTCAACTTCCACATTATAAAAAATATAAAGTGTAAAATATGTCTTCTCTTTCTCAACATCAAATAGTTCTCTTCTGAAAGTCCTTATTAATCTGTTCCTTCAAGATTTCCCTTTTATATTTGATTATTTCATAGTGATCAATTTACTGCTACAATAACCTTTTCCCATGGAGGTGGAAGGTGATATAAGCACCTATAGGTACCCATGAGGGTTGGAGATGTTGGAAGCACCTGGAAATTCCCATGGAGGTTGGAAGTGTTGGAAACACCTAAAAGTTCTCATAGAGGCTGGAGGTGTTGGAAACACCTAAAAGTTCTCATAGAGGCTGGAGGTGTTGGAAGCACCAAGAAGTTCCCATAAAAGTGGGGGTTATAGGTTTGGTGATATATGGAGCCCATCATGTAATTTACATGTGAAATGTGCAAAGTGCATGCCAAGTTCTGAAATTTGATGGATTGGGTTTGTGGTAGGATCCAAAGTTCACCATGCATTTTGCACATTGTGAAAACATGCAAAGTACATGGTGAGTTCCAAGTTCAACTAGTTTTGGATATGGGTGTTTCATGGGATTTAGATCCCATCGTGCACTTTGTATGTTGTGAAAATGTACAAAGTACATTATGGGTTCTAGATTCCACCAATTTGGGTGTTGGGTGTTTCATAAGATTCAAAGCATGCCATGCATTTTGCACATTGTGAAAATGTGTAAAGTGCATGGTGGGTTTTGGATTTTACCAGTTTGGATGTTGGGTGCTTTGTAGGATCTGAAACCTATAAAGAAATTTGCACAAGTGAAAATTACATCTAGAGTTTTAAATTACACAAAGAATAAAGGGAAAGGTAAGTATTTTGGAGTTTTTAGGGATTTTCATAAAAAATAAAGGGGGTCTCCCTTAGGGTATCAAATGTAATGATATTTTTGGGACAAAAATATCAACATGAATTAGTGTGAATAATTTGAGTATTCCCCCCTTTTAATTAGAGATCTGAGACTATGATTAGGGTTTCAAACCATAAGTGATGATGGAAAACATGTTAGTGATAGTTAACATTGATTATAGGAACATAAGATTGAATATTTTGACATTTTTAGGAGAATTATTTTAGAAACTATGACCAATATAAGCTTGCGGTCTATAGTGGGTTATTAAGGAAACATAGTTTTTTTATTTTATGGAATAAATTTGATTAGAATAGTAGTGTAACTAGAAAAGTATGGTGGATATCATGATCAAGTCCCACAAATAAGAAACAAATTGAAAATTAAAGCTATGGTTCATGATATATCATGTTTGGATGAATCTAGTATTAGTTAGTGAAATCAATGCACAAAGTCAACCTTAGGAAGGTGGAATTTTTTTAAAAATGGCTTAAATAGGTTGGTTAATTGGTTTGAAAAAACATTTAAATCATTTGAATTGATATAAATTGTTGTTCTAAGCTTATAAAAATGTTGAGGAGATGATGAGCAACTGTGACCTACTACGAGGAGGTAGAAGCACTCATTTAGGCTAGGGAGGAGGTTACCCTAGTAAGGAATTTGTCTTTTTCCCTATTTTTGACATAATTATTGCCTTTTTCATCATTTCGAGTGAAAATTTGGTAGTTTAAGGCCCTATTTGGGAAAACTATGCTAGTGTCTTAAGCTTCAATGCTATTGTCCAATGCTACTATCTAAGTTTAATGCTAGTGTCCACTAGAGATAATTTCACTAGTTTTGCTTCTATTTTGTGCCTAATTACTATTATTACATGTTTGTCTACCATTTTGAGATGCTAATTCTATATTTGGCTATGTTTTGTAGGTGAATGCACATATGAAGGGTTTATAGAGTGGATAGATGATGGAGTGTTTACATGGATTTCCCTTGAAATATGATGAAAAAGAAATGATTGATAGATCTAGCTTGCGCCATGTGGCATCACTTGCTCCAATGCCCTAGGATATCTATATGATAATGACATTTTGTGAGAGGTAGAATGCTGATACCTATACATTTTAGTTGCCTACTGGGGAGATGACTATGACATTGGAAGAGTTCTATAGGATATTGATATTACCCATTAGTAGTCAGAGGGTAGTATTATAAGAGGATACTACGAACAGAGCTATTGAGCATTCCACTATTCTCTTTACAGCTATGCTAGTGGGGACCCATCAGATAGGGAGTAATAGTGATATGTTGTTGTATTTGATTGTTACAAATAATGTTCCATAGTTATGAAAGTTTTTGGCAATGCTACTATATTCCTTCATTGCTATGAATGGGAGTGGGATATCTATCTCATATATGATGCATGGTATAATGTAGGATATATATGATCATGTGATTATATACTCATGGGTTCTCACTATGTTATCTCACTTGTATCAATATTTATACCATTTCACTTAGGAGTTGTGTGTGGGTGGCATTGGATCTTTGACGTTATTACATTATTGGGCTTATGATCATATTGTAGTATCTAGATTGGAGGGGTTTTTATGGATGTCCTAGGCTTACCCACATATGTTTGTGGAGAGATGGACTAGTATGATGTGCACATACTTGAGGAGAATGATGAATTGTTGATAGGTGTTGGATTGATTGACATTGGGAGATGTTATTTGGATATCCTATAGGGGCTTTCAAGGGTAGCCTGAGGATGGTATGTAACTGAGACAGGTTTGAGTAAGTTTTTGGTTTCATGATCATTAGGTTAATGTATTTGAGAGATTTTAGTATGGTTAATATATCCAGGATGTGCCACTTTTACAATAAGTGTGGTTGAGGAGTTCTCAAGTGCTAATGAGGCTAGGTAGTAGATAGAGACCCACACCTATTCAATTTGTTTTGGTTCTAGTGATGGAGTGAGATCTAGTGTTGGATGCCCTTAATGTAAATGCCATAGGAGTGATTGATGCCTACCTAGTATGGTGGAGGCAACATAGATGGGCACCACTTTTTCTAGGAGATGGGGCTATCATGTAGGAGGTATTAAATGCATATTCCATTAGGGCAACTGAGGATATGCTATCATTACGTATTTGTTTGCTTTTTTAGTCTAATGTTTGAGTAATCACTCAAAATATCTAATACATTGTGTTGGTATGTGTAGGTCTAGGAGATGATGAGTATTGGGAGACCATTATTAAGGCTACCTTATGAAAGATAACACATCATGTCCCTAGTGATGTGGATTATGGATAAGTGTAAAGGGATATAGGAGTCATAGGTAGTCATGTTCATCTATTTGATTAAGTTACCATTACCACAATGGCATATAAGTAAGAAATTACTAATAAATATGAGGCACATGCTGAGATACAAAGGTGAGTTATGTTCCCACTTGATGTTCTGGGTGGGGTGGGTGGTAGGATCATGGATGAATAGATCCATACACAATATGATCATGTAGATGTGGTGTCCAAGTTGGCATTATTTCAAGATAGAGAGAGGAGATGTAGGTCTTAATAAAGATCTAGAGGGGATGTAAAGGCAACTAGTTCTAGTGTTGATGTATCTAAAAATGAGAGTGACAAAGGTGGTCATGGTGACCAAACTCTAATTATTGAGTGATTATGTATTATTATATTATTATTTTTTAAATCATATATATATGGAGTTTTTATTACATGGGTATCATGTTATATCGGTATGTTAACTTATGTCTTTATTTACTTGAGTAGGTATTTTAGTTGTATTTATACGATTAGGGAATTATAATTAATTACTCATACATGTATGCGTGCTAGAGTAGATATGTATATCAGATTAGGAATGTCAGTTTTTAGTTGTATCATAGTATAGATGAGTGTGGATCATATGAATATGGCCTACACTATCTAAATCCAGATGGCTTGTTAAACAAGTGACCATACTGCTCATGATATGTAGGAATAAAAGTAGACTCTAGAACTAATATTTCTCTTGGTACACTATTTGTAGTTAGATGTGTAGAATATATAGCAAATAAATTAATTGGATATCATATTAAAATTATTCTCTATTCTCTATGATTATTTCCAAATATCTTAATTGGTGGTCTAACTAAAATTGTGCTTTGATCTCTTTGATTATTTCCAAATATCTTAATCAATATTAGAATTGGAGTTGTGCTTTAATATTTTCTATGGTTTAAAACTATATTAATCTATAATTGAACTAGATTTATGATTTGATTATAATTATTTTTTCCAAATATCTCTATTAGTGGTCTAACTGAAACCATGGTTTGATATCTATGATTATTGCCAAATATCTTAATCAGTAGTTAAACTAGAATCAGTGGTGGGATTAGTTTCCATTTTTTTACCATGTTATTATAATTAGGTTGATATTTGTGAACTGGTTACCATCTCTATTGAATATATGGTGCATGAGATCTCACATAGGTAGGTGTCCTAAAAACCACATGGTTTGTATGATGTGTAACCAATAGTTCATTAAAGGGAACACCCTAGGATAACTCACTCATAGAGGAGTGTGACCTAGGAGAGTATGGCTAAGGATGTATTGATGCCCCATATGTGGATACTATCATGCCTCTATTAACATAATCATCAATATGATTTTTGAGTGCACAATAATTATTGTCCCAATGTCTATTAATTTTATGATAGTTGCAATATGGTTTGTTTCTTATTCTCTAAAAATGATGTGATAGATGATGCTGAGTATAATGAAAGGTGATCACTCCTTTATCTAGTAATGTAAGTAATATATCATGAGGCTTATCCCTATATAAAAACTATATGGCCCCACAACTGGTATCCTCAGCTCTATCCATTATAGGATATGTTGTGTAAAGTGTCTCCTTGCCTTTATTGAGTATCTTGATTGGTGGTTTATATTCCACTTTTTCCTTACTTATAGGTGGATTAGGTGCTTGTACCATATTGGATGACTATGGCTATGGGAGATCCAAATCTAAATATACCTCTAAATGTATCTCAACTAATCCCAACTTCTTCTCTAATGCCATAGTTGTGTTACATAGATGCTAGAATGATTTGGATGTCTCATATAGTAATTTATCCTTGAGGGGGAAGATGAGACCTATAGAAAAAATGTATTGTACTTGTAAATTTGTTGGCTCATAAATCAACTATTTCATGCATGATTTGAATCATAGAATATAATCACTTGTTATTTTTGACTTACCCTAGTGTAGTGAAGGCAACATCTTATATGTGACTCAAGGTCCATTATTTTGTATGTAGTTCATGATAAATACTTATTATAACTCATCATATGTATATAGTGAACCATTAGGGAGTGAGTGATGAAACCAAATTAATTCCTCACTCTCTAGAGACTATGGAAATAAATATAGTAGATTCAAACTACTAGTGATATGTGCCATGGATTTCACATAAGCTCAAAGATAAAAGTATGGGTCTTTATGTCAATTAAACTTCAGTAATATTGGTATTTAAAACTTCTTTGGTAAATTTTAAGTGAAAATTCTATGCATGATAGGGTTTCCATAAATTGCATTGGAATCAAGCTAAGAGTGGTATGCTTTATTTTCTAATGTGAACTCATGTACTTGTTTTTATAAATCAGCCTTGACATCCATTAAAGATATTACATCTTGGGAAGGTATATTAACATCATCAGGGGGTTCATTTAATTCTTTAATCTTATTATTAATTTTAGACATTAGTACATTGCATTGAAGACCCTTATATCTAGTGTGTTTCAAAGTATATATTTTGTGTTGTGTTTCCAAAAGACCTAGAATTTTACCTTTTATTTTAGACTTAGTTGTTTTGAGCCTAGCTTTGTGCCATGTTACAAAAGACCTAGAAACCATTTTCATCTTGAGACCTAAATTAGACTTGTTTGAAACAATTTTACTAAGTTTGGCATTCAGATTTGTATTTTCACTTGACCATTTATGTAAGACATTTGAAATTAGACCTTGAAGACATTTTAGACCAAGTTTGTGATCAACCTATTTTAGAGAAACAAATCCATTCTTAGATTGATTTTTTTAGACCAAATTTCCTTAGTATTCTAAAGTTTGGGCCATTTTTCATTTTTTACCTTGTTTTTAGAATTTTTATAACTCTAGACCTTCTTTGTGAAATGTTAGTCATTAATTTGGATGTCTTGTTACACTCGTAGTATAACTATATACAATCTAGGTTATGATAACATGGTCATGAATGATAAATTTGTTCAAGACACCTATGATGATGATACAGTTTGTGAGATGGATCCATATCCTCCTTATACTACTTAATTTAGGGAACAAAGTCAAGATAGATTAGCCCACTACTTCATTAAAACACCTTCATATTCAGAGCAAGACCAAGAGCAAACCATACAATATCTCAGTAGTGTACCATTAATTATATGATAAGTTAAACAATAACCATATTACATTACTATGCTATCAATATATGACCTTAATTTGTTTGATCATCACTTGATTAAAAATAAAGATTAGGGTTTAGTAAGAGCCACATATGTAGGGGCCTAGTTTCCAGTAGACTCCCCCCATGAAAATTTACCTAGTCTCGTTAGAGTGCCTTGAAACATGCCTTAACCCAAACCATTGAACAAGCCTCTACTAGATATAATCAATCACTCATACCAATTTCATATCAAGACCCAAATATGATTTCAAAAGGAAAATGCCTCATGGAGGATCACTTTATACAAATAAAATAAGCATATCAAACTTATTTGAATCTAATCTACAATTTTAATGCCATGGCTATGCCAAAAAATCCACTCATAGAGCTATCTCCTTTAATGGGAGTGATAATTGAGTTGATAAGTCAAGATAGTTTGGGTATAAACCAATTTACACAAAACACTTTAGTTAGTGATATGTATAATGTCCCATCTATTGAAGATGTAATTATAGCTTCTACATAAAATAATGTTCCAAACATGATGGTTAACATGAAAGTGTCTTCTAATCTATGCCAAAGTGGTTTAAATACACCAATAAATATACTACAATAACAAGTGCCTTTAACTAAAACCACAAGTGGTTCAAAATAGCGAAGGGAAAGAAATCCTACTTCCCAACCATAATAGGTTACTTCTAATCCTCAACCATCTGATTCATGAAGCACACAACCACATGGATTAAATAATCAAGTGCTAGCCAGTGCTTTGCCACAATGAAAAGTGATGAATGTTATCCCACCTCAATAGGTGGTGACTAACATTCCATAATAATAGGTATAATATAATCACCATCATAGCAGAGGTAGAACACTACACCACCTCAATAGGGGGCAAAAAATGTTTCACCTCAATGGGTAGTGACAAACATACCTCTATAGTCATAGACCAATATACCTTTACAATCCATTTTCTAATCAACAACATGTTCATATTTTTCAAATAAAAATTTCAAACAATCGACAAGCATCTAGTTCACAATAAATGTTTGTGAAACATTAAGGTGATAACACCCAATAAATACCCATTAGGTAATAATTGCCTTTTACTCAGCACATGCCATAGTTCTAAAGATAGGGCCTTGCTCCAAAACAAGTTCCCCTTATTAAAATATGTTTTACTAGTTAGAATCAAGTCCCTACTCAATATCAATAGGCACAATATATTTCCCAAATCCATATTCTTCCATCCTAAACATAATTCCTAAAAACCAATGCCATATACCAAATCTGAACCAAAATATCTATCAATAATTATTCAGTTTCAATAACCACACCTCAATTTATGAATGCATATTCTTGGTTGGTTTACCCATCAAACCAAAATTTCTTAATAAACCACACCTCTATTATACCCTTGTCAAGGTAATCCACCTTTGACTACCCAACCACCACCTCAGTCAAATGTACCATCTAGTTTATTAGCCCAAAAATTATAATAAATGAAGGATGTGATTGCTACCATTTAAGCAAAGAAGTAGACCAAGAAATTTAAGTTAGATGATGTGTGTTCATACCCATTCAACATGGAGTATCTTTAGATACCATTTCCTCTAGGTTATAGATCACCAAAATTTGATAAATACAAGGGTAAAGGAGACCCTAAAGTACATGTAATATATTTTTTTGTCACTTTCCATCCAATGGATTATAGTGACATTTACCTACTCCTTTTGTTTCCTCGAAGTCTAGCAGGATACGATTTGGAGTGGTTCCTCAAATTACTAAATAATTTAGTATCTAATTTTTGATTACCTCTTAAATAAATTTGTGAAAAAATTCTCCTATAATCTTGAGCATGAGATTTCTTCAATATATTTGAATCAAGACAAGAAAAATGTTGGTGAGATATTTTTAATCTATCTATAGAGATGAAGAATGCTTGATAGTTGCTCCATCCATAACTTAATATACAAACAATTGGATAGTGTGTTTACTAAAAATTTGCATAGTGAGATATTCTATCATCTAGAGCTTGAATGTGCACATACCTTAAAAAAGATCATCAACAAAGGTTTACAGATTAAAAAATCTCTTATTAATAAATAGATTATCAATTTAACCTCATCAAACCAAAATAAAAACCAAACCCAAGGCATAATCCCAAGTTAGAACCCTAACCAAGACCAATCACATGCATTTGCACTAGCTCAGTCTAACAACTATGACAAATCCAAGCAATAGAACCTTAATAATAATGTTTTTGGAAATAGAGTAATTGAGTCATGCCATGTCCAAATGGTGCAAACACCATCTGCTCAACCTAGGCCAAAATGTAGCTTACTCCTCATCATCAACCTATTTAACAAGTGTAGCCTACATAACAACCTAGACCATCTTTACAAATATAGCAACCACCACATTAAAAAACCCCTCTTCCAAGAATAAGACCCACTCCTAGAGTCTTCAATTACCTTGGTGAACCTATCAAAGTAGTGTTTTATAAGTTAGACATGACTAATATGATTAGTTTACCAATTTTGAAGAACTATCTTAAGGGTATTCCATATTGAACCTAGTATAAAGAGCATGATTTTTATGAATAACATCATGTTCATGGATATCCCATATGCTGCTAAGTGTATTTGAAGCACCTCATATAAAATATCCTTGAAAATGGGGAGATTACATTGGATAATAGAGCATCTATGCCCAGTCAAAACTTGGGTATCTAACAAAACCCTTTCACAATAACAACAACAACAACAACAACAACAACAACAACAACAACAACAACAACAACATAATAATAATAATAACAACAACAACAACAACAACAACAACAACAACAACAACAACAACAATAATAATAATAATAATAATAAATAACAATGATGAAGACCAGAACAAAAAAACAACAATATCAATAACTACCACAATAACAACAATAATATCAATAGTAACAACAAAAATGTCAATCGGATGGGAGAAACCAAGGCAAAAATAAAACCAACAACCAATAGACTTACCATGTAGTTGCACATAACTATAATAAATTTGTAAATCATATTTTGGGAGGTCATGTTTCTACCATCACCATTAATCCTAGACCAACTGCTAATAGACCACGACCATTGCCAAACAATACCAATCGACATACCTCTACCAATAATCCTTCCTTGACCTGGGACTAGAATGAAGTATAATAATAACTAATGATTACTATTTCATATCCTTATACTGATAACTTATCCTTTCCCCCTGACCATAACCAAGTGCATCAACAATTAAGACTTATCCTAACTAGCCCATCTCCATCATCATCATGTTACAATGGTCCTATATCTAATCTTGATTATATAATCATAACTTGACAATCTAAGATTACCATCCTAGGCCCACAACCTCCACCCAACAACCAATCCAAACCACTATTATGGATAAGAATAAGATATTTACCACTATCAAGGAAATTCATATGACATTATGGAATAACTCCAAAAGACACCCACACGAATATCCATTCTAGATTTGTTGTGTACATCTACTACAATAAAAATATCCTAAGAGAACTCTTAGGCCAATCCCAAGTTCCAAATGACATAACCCCAAACAAATTTCAAGCTTTGGTTGGACACCTAGACTTAGGCTAATATTTAACCTTTGACCAAAGTGATATGTCATCCCTTGACCCTCTCTATAGCAACTACTATACATTGAAGTTGTCATAATGCAACACAAAGTCAAACATGTCCTCATAGATAATGGATCAAGCCTAAATATTGTGTCTTTAGATCTTTTCAAGCACCTAGGATAAACAACAACTAATATACAACTAGAAACTATTACTATCAAAGCCTACGACAATGAAAAATGAGAATCACAAGGCACCATAAGCTTGCCATTTATTGTTGGGCCTTTGACTCAAGATACACTCTATCAAGTGTTAGACCTAGACCTATCCTATAATTTTCTTTTGGGTAGACCTTGGATACATGAAATTCATGTAATCTCTTTGACATTGTACTAGTGTATCAAGTTCTCACACTTAGGCATGGAGCTCACTATCAATGGAGATTTGTAGTCCTATGAGCATTACAAACATTTGAAGGTTGAGTACAAAAGTTATAACTACCAATTTGGCCTAGATCTAGTGCCCAATATGAATAAAGACAAATAAATACTTTTCAAATTTCCAAAGGCCAATTGTATAGACTCTGATAGACTTACTTCATCTTCACTTATTCTTATTCTTGAAATGTTAAATCATTTTACCATCTCAACCAATGGTCCAGGAGAGTATTTGACCCATGACACATTCCACATTACCAAGCTTCCACAAAACCCAAGTCCTATGGAATAACTACAGCTAGGCCACCTTGCATGGAATGGAAATGAAAAGGAAAAGGCAAGCTTCATAGTTCATCACTTGTTATTTTCACATTGACCACTGGCCAAGAAGTGAACCCACTTTCCAATAATGAATCTTGGTTGTAAAACAACAAATTAGTTGATTTTTTACAAAAGTGATAAATATCCCATCTATAATAGGATCATGGATAACCAAGACTATGAAGGAGGAGGCTTAAGGCCAAATTAATAGAGTACTCTAGAGCCAATTTCTATGATTGGGTATAAAGTAACTTATGGTCTCATATTTAAATCACCTAGGGTGACCCCACTTATCTTATTTATGTTCTAACAACAACATCTAGTGATGATGATGACAACAATGAATTAGAGTCTGATCATAACATTTATAAAGACCTTACTAATACTAACTAATTTGACCCACATGCCATTTGTATAAAATAATTTGTTAGGATCTTTGTATTAATGAATGGCCATGGTGAAGTGATCATGCGAGTAAAGTAAGCACACATCACACAATTAAAAATTAATTAAAACCATCAAGCAAGAATATTGCACAAAAAGATTGGATTCAAGAATGGAGATGAATTTATTATATAAAGGGATGAAGTTCACAACTCTCATAGCTCTCATGTCTATCACAACTCACAACTAAGTAGTTCAAATAATCCATAATACACAAAAGAGCAATAGCTCTTTGGGTCACTAAATTTTGAATGAAGAATACAAAGTGAGAGGTGTATATATAGGTCAGAGAGGGAAATATATCACACATTCCAAATAATGTGGTACTAATATTTTCAAGTAACCAACATGACCTCTAGAGCCCTAAATAAGCTAATACAAATGTATAGGTAAAACCCAGTGGGAAAAAGGCCTACACCAACACCCCCATAAGCAAAATTTAGGTAGGTAATGATAAAAAAATGGGTCCTACTAACAAGGCCTAATGAGGTACCCATGTACAAAGAAATATCTAATAAAGTAGAGAAAGGGAGAAAATATGTAAGAAAAACTTCCCCTCAAAAGAGAGAAAATAAGAAGAGGAGACTAAAAGAACCCCAAAAGATGATGCTGGAATAATCAACACTCTAGGTACATAGCGATGATCCCCAACATCCTACAAAACATGAATGAAGTGTGCCTCCACATAGAAGAGATAGAATGTGAATGTAGAATGTCACATTACGAATGCTGTAGTAGGTCCCTCTAAAACAAATATTGTCTCTTCCTTTCAAAATAAAGAAAACCTAAGCTATCAAAATATTGAATTCCCACTCAAGTGGAATGTAGATAGGAATCATGATATATATCTCTAAAAAATGCTCAAATGTCTCCCTGCTAATGCTCAAATGTGCCAAAGTTTGATCAGGTATCACAGGACTAACCATAGAAGATGGTAATGAAGAAGCATACAATGAAGGAGAGAGAATAGACATAAAAGAAGATAGACATGGAACATTCTTTAAAAGAATGTCCATGGGAATAGGAAAGCATGGCTCAACAACTATCAAAACTAAGGACTAGTCTACAAATGAAGCACTCAGATCTACAAGATGAATGTCCATAGTGACATATGAGTCATTGATCCTCTCAATGTGTATACTCTTATTGAAATTAGTAAATTCCTCTAAAGTGAAAGTCTATGAAGGTAGAAGAGAAATAATCTATAAAATAATGAATGAAGAATTTAAAATAAGACAACTAAGGTATAGTAGAATCTCATCCTGTAGTGGGGGATTGATAGAAGGAAGAGCACTATCCATCATGGATATTCCATCACAAGAAACAAAAGTATGAGGTGAGAGTACAATTGTCTCTAAAGAGATGATAAGAAGGAAAGGAGGTGGTGTGATGTAAGTCTCAACTAGATCTCTAAAAAGACTCTATAATATGCTCCAAATAGGGCATGGACACTCTATGTGTTCCACATGGAAATGAAGATCAATGGAAATATGTAGTAATAGAGTGGTAAAAACCTTGTCACAAGTATTAGCCCACTTATTAAACAAAATAATATCAATGGGTTTAGGAATCTATCCATATAGAAATGGAATATGATTCTTGTATGTGAGTAAGTATTCCATGTAATCATGCCATAAGGCATAGTTGTCCTTACCAAGAAGGATCACTAGAGATGAAAAAAATATCCTCATCTAAATAGCAATAGTGCACGCTCTAGAGATGGAATTTAGACTACACAAAAAATGAGTCTAGTCAAATGAGAGCAATCTATGCACAAGTGACAATGCACACTCAAATAGATGTCAGGCTCTGTTGACAATGCATCTAGGAGTACAAGAACAATCTATGCAAGAAGTCACTAAATGGGCACAAGTAAAAATTATGAAAACTAAATGTGCACATGAGAGAATGTAGGGCCCACAAAAAATCCCTAAGATAATCACTAGTGACCCCCTATGTTTGTAATTAAAAAGCATGCTTAAGGAATGAGCAATCTGTGCTTATGATCGAGTACCCGTGTGCTCTAAGGATGGACATTAGAATTAATTAAAATAGATCCACACAAGTAAGAGCAATTAGTACATGACTGAAAAAAAAAAACATCTCAATGAATGGACATTAGACTCAACTGACAATGCATCCATAAATGTGAGCAATCAGTGTAATATCTACTAAATTGGCACAAATGAAAATTATAAATAGGCTAAGTAGGAAGATGTTAGACTTTGTCAATAATTCATCCATATAAGGAGAAGTTAATGTGTAAACTAGTTAGGTAGCCCCCCTAAAGTTTGGTACTTTATAATTTAGTGTGTTTTATAATGTAAATGGGCTAGCTATGTGGGAAATTGAAAAATACACGCTTTTACGAAAGATGGAACTCAATTTTGAGATACTATTTTCAAGATATTAAAAAAATAAATTCTCATCAATAGCCCATTTTAAATAAAAATTACACTAAATGATTAAAATACGCTTGATGCTAAGGGGTTACCTAGCCTTGCAACCGGTTTTTGGAATCAACACTGAACAAAGAATGTAATGGTTTTGTTTGTGAGAGGGAATTGGCTTCCTACCAACTTGGGCCTTACCCTTCATCTTCATTGAGAAAAATACAAGGTAAATTAAAACCAATGAAATTATCCTTTACATTGTATTATTTTTAAATTAAAAAACAATAAAAAATTTAGTTTTGTACCCCACCATATGTCTTCATTCATAATGGAATATATTTCCATTAATAATGTGCCCACTATGTTTGCCACAAAGCAAAATATTCCACTTGATAGTAATGTTTTCTACTTACTATTTTATAAATAAAACATGTAAATATAAAAACACATGGAGGTAGCTGGGAGTAAGGGCATAGTTTGGAAAGCATTGGGGGTTAATGTAACGAAACTATGTTTTCTCCATAATGTGAAAACAATGATAGATATATAGATAGATGTTAAATTAGAAGTGGTACTATCAGATGATGATGAAACAAGAGGCATGAAAATGAGGGAACGAACATCAGGTGACAAAGTAGTAGTTGGAGGCTTAGAACCTAAAATATCCTACAAAAATAGTACCTTGTGAGAGACCATGCAAAGCTTCTAGTAGAGGATGATAATATGAAGTGTATATCTAGAGAGAATTCAACACGTAGTTCTACAATGCTCTACCAAAAAGGTTAGGTTTTAAACTACATATAAAAATTCTAAAAACAAGCAAGCTTCTAGCACTTTAATTCTCTACTAGATCAACGATTCCAATGCTGAAGACTTCTCCACTTATCTTCCATATTGACCTGTGTAGAAAAAAATAATGGAAGAAAAAAGAAACTTGCAATTTATAATGCAAATTTGGGAGATAGATGATGCCTTTACCAGATTCCAATCCCACCTTTACTCACCATGCTTAGACCTTCAATTCTTCCTTCTTACTTGACCACGCTAGCTCAAGAAGTTTCAACACCTTACCAAAAAAGTTTAAAAACCAACACAACCAAAGAAAGGTGCTAGATCTCTTGGGCCAACATGACTGGTAAAGTTTTCAACACCAACTTTAGTACCAAGGTAAAAATAAACTACCAAGTAATGGATAATAGGAAAATTTGAGTCAAAGAATAGAAAATACAATATAATAAGTAGAATGGCATAAAAAATTGATGTGTATCTCAATGCATTAACAAAAATATGATGCTAAGACTAAATTTGTAGAAAAAATTCCAAAGAAGATATTTTGTTGTCTCTTGCAAGTGTCAGTATTCCTTAGCTTCAATGCCTTATTTCAATAAAAAACACAAGAAAGAGTGTATAAAATTAATTTTCAATGCCAGACTCTATAGATTAAATAGGTAGATCTAATGTTAGCTTGTAAAAAACCTTGATTCTTCAGATCTACATTACAAAGAAAGGATATATTTTTTATGCCTCTTTCTACTTCCTCAACACTTAGATAATGATGCCAAAGATAAGATCCAAAGGATTCCAATACCTTTCTCCTGAATAAACAAGCACCACTTTACAAATTTGAGAAAAAGAAAGCAATCTAGGTATAATCTATAATTTAATAGATCCAAAGAACCAAGTTGAAGGAGAAAAATAATGTTTTCTTCCAACACAAATCCCTGTCAAGATAAAAACAATAGATCCAAAGTAGATTTCTCCAAAAACTTTTAGATCTAAAATTTATCAACACTTTCTACGAGATAATAACAAATCTTAGGATTTCATGAAACAATAGCAAATAACTAACCAACCAGACAATCATGAACATGGATTGGCACTCTGATACCATAATAGAATTTACCAAGATATTTGTATCAATGAATAACCATGATGAAGTGATCATGCGAGTCAAACAAACACACATCACACAACTAAAAATTAATTGAAACCATCAAGTGAGAATATTACACAAATATATTGGATTCAAGAATGGAGATGAATTGCTTATACAAAGGGATGCAATTCACAACACTCATAGCTCTCAAAGCTATCACAACTCATAACTAAGTAGCTCAAATAATCCATAATACATAGAAGATCAATAGCTCTCTATCTAATTGAATTCTAAATGAAAAATACAAAGTAAAAGAGGTGTATATATAAGTTGAAGAGGGAAATATATCACACATTCTAGTGAATGTGGTACTAATCTTTCCAAGTAACCAACATGACCTCCAGAGCCCTAAGAAAGCTAATACGACCATGTAGGTAAAACCCAGTGGGAAAAAGGCCTACACCAACATTTTACCATTACCCCATTAATTTAACATTCCACTCTTCCCCTTTATCATCTTCAACTTATAGATCAAGAGAAACAATAATCCATAGTGCTTGTAGATGAGTTTGAGAATGATGAGGCCTTTTGAAAATTTTTAGGCATAAGAGTAAATGTTCTGTTGGAAGACCAAAAACAAGGGTTCTCTATCAAATTAAATCTTGTAGCCTATTTTGGAGAATGGGTGAACAACCTTGACCAAAAACAAAATAATAAACATTGAGGTCCCAAAGTGAAAACCTATTTGAGGCACTTTTGGACTAGGGTAAAACTAAAGAGAAAGGCTTGTCTTTTGGTAAACACCTATTTTAGGTGCCATTAGACAAGGGTGTTCACCTTTCCTCAAATTAAGCTCAAGAGACCACCAATGATGAACTTGATTTTGGGTTTGAGTTCAATTCAATAAAATAACATGCCTTTTATTGAATTGCCCAAGATTTTATTACAATATTTGTGATATGGCCATCATTGCCATTAAGAGGTTCATATTCATCCTATTTAGGAGAGATTGAAGAACTATTCTAACTATAGGACTTTACTATTTTAGGAAAATTCACATCATTACCAACCATTTTGGAAGATGGATCAACTCTCTTACTGGAAGATACTATATAAATTAACATCGGGACTAAAGATGACCCAAAGTGGATCAAGTTAGGCACATCCCTCATTGAGGAGGAACATGAAATATTTACATCCCTTTTGAGGGAATTTGTTGACATTTTTACATGGGTCTATTTAGACATGTCGGGTTTGGACCCAACCTTGGTTGTACACCACCTTGTTTTACATCATGATGCTAAACCTATGAAGTAAAAATTACACAAGATGCATCTTCATATTATTGTATTAGTAAATAAAGAGTTAGAAAAACTCTTAGAAGTGAGATGTATCTGATTGATCAACTATTCATAGTTGATCTCAAATGTTGTGCCTATTAGTAAGAAGCTAGAAGGAATCATAATCTGTATTGATTTTAGAGACATCAATAAGGCTTTCCCTAAGGATGAATTTCATCTACTGATTATCAACATGATAGTTTAATCCATAATGGGGTATGAAATGATTTAAATTATAGATGGATTTTTAGAGTACAATTAGATTACAATTGTGCTAAAAGACCAATACAAGATAACATTCACCATTCCATGGGGAATGTTTTGTTATTAGGTTATGTCGTTTGGCCTCAAGAATATTGGGGACACATACCAAAGAGACATGACCATCATATTTCATGATATGATGTATGACATTATTGAAGACTATGTCAATGACATATTGGGTTTTTCAAATATTTGTATTGATCATCTAGCCATGCTATGAAGGATATTTGAAAGACTTCATGAGTACAAGGTTAGACTCAATTTCAAGAAGTGCATCTTTGGTGTCACTTTAGATAAATTTTTAATATTTATTATCTCTTTCCAAGGCATTGAAGTTGATCCTACCAAATTACAAGCCATTAATGAGATGCTACCACCTTCTAATTTGAAGTAGCTCCATAGTTTGTAGGGGAAATTTAGTCTATCAGATGCTTCATTTCACATTTGGTCGATAAATGCCATCCTTTCACTCACTTGATAAAAAAAGGTGTTACATTTTATTGGGATTAAGACTATCATAAATCCTTTCAACATCGAAAGGAATATCTTGAAAACCCACCTATATTGTTACCACCAATGCTAGGAAATCCATTCTTAATGTACCTATCTACCATAGACAAAGCCCTGGGGGGACTTCTAGCTCAACATGATGACAATGGGAAAGAACATGCCATATACTATCTAATTCATATACTGGTCACATATGAATAAAATTATACACTAATAGAAAAATCTTGTTTAGATATGGTTTTTATAGCCTAGAAGCTATGGAATTACATGATTAATAATAAGACCATAGTTATTTCCAAAGTAGGTATGCACAAGTATCTACTATCCAAGACACCTTTATAATGCCACATGACTAAATAGATCATGCTTCTAAGCAAGTTCAAGATTGAGTATGTCAAACAAAAATATATAAAGGGATAAGTACTTTTATATTGAGTTGTTAAACCTCCCCTTTTAGATAACAAACCACTCAATTTTTAATTCCCAGATGAGTCCATCATGACCATCATAGAAATACCTCTTAAGAAACATCACTAGAAGTTGTATTTTTATGGATCATTCACATCACATGGATAAGGGGTAGGCTTATTATTTATTGAAATATAAGGGGATCTTATTCCCAAATCATTATGTATTACCTTCCCTTGTACTAATAACATGGTTGAATATGAAGCACTTATTACAGGGCTTTGTCAAGTAATACAATGGAATATTCCACATCTCATAGTTTATGGTGATTCTTAATTAATCATCAATAAAGTTATAGATCACTTTTAGACTAATGATGACAAGATGGTACCATAAAAGGCCATGGTCAATGTTCTCAAACAATAGATCACTGATGTACAATTTGAACATATACCTAGGACTAGTAATAAGATGATAGATGCCATGGCCACCATTATTTCTTTGATCTACCACATAGATAAGGTAAACAAACATCAATTCCTCATTAAAAATATTCTAGTGCCTATTCATGAACCTTTGACCATTGTAATGATATATGATATTATTTGTCCTCACTCTATTTGGTACTCAAATCTATATAGCTACATTAATGACCATATCATACCACCAGACCTATGATGCAAATAACAAAAATAATTTACACATTAATCCTATCGCTATACCATGCTTGGTTCAACCCTTTAATACTAAATCTTTGATGGAACTTTACCTCATTATTTATTTGGTAGAAGCTACATTAGCATTGAGGGAAATCCTGGACAAAAAGCTCTTATGTACTAGTTACTATTAGCCAACTATGGAAGTAAATGTAACTAATTAAGTGAAAAGGTGTGATAAATTTCAAAGGCATGCCAAATTGATTCATTCCTTGGCCAAAACACTAAAATTAATGATTAGACCATGGTCAGTTACAATGTGGGGAATCAATCTCATTGGGAAGATTAACCTTACCTCATCTGATGGCCATAAACACATCCTTACTACCACTGAATATTTCACTAAGTGGGTTGAAGCTATACCCCTCACTTACGTGACTAGAAGATAGATTTAAAAATTCATCTTCAACCATCTCATATGCTTCTATGGTATCCCTTCTGATATTATATCTAAGAATGGTAGATCATTTAAGAATAAGGATGTCAAATCACTTTATGTTGAGTACAACATCACTTAACATTTTTCTATCACATATTTCCCACAAAGTAATGGCCAAGCAGAGGCATCCAATAAAACCATTATCAACATCCTTAAAAATATTGTCAATGATGTTGACCTTGATTGGCACCTCAAAATATTTTGTACCCTCTAGGCATATCACATTAATTACCATACTCTAACCAAAGCCACTCCAAATTCCATAGTCTATAGCATTGAGGCCATTCTTCCCATCAAGGTTGAGTTACCTTCTCTACATATCTCATTGAAACATATCCTGGATGATGAAGATTATAGATTAACTTGCCTGTAAGAACTAGAGTTACGTGAGGAAAAACATAGGGCCACTATCAACAACCTTTAAGAATACCAAAATAGACTCTATGGCCAATATAACCAGTGGGTCAAACATAGAGAGTTTGAGCTTAGGGATCTTTTTCTCAAAGAAAACCAAATTAACACCATGACTAATAAGAATAAGAATGGAAAGTTTAAACCTAATTGGATAGGCCCATATGTCATTATTGCCAATTATAGCTTTGGAGTGTATAGGCTCTCTACAATAGATAGAGATGAACTTGATGGGCCCATGAACATAATACACCTCAAGCATTATTTTGATTAAGGGACCTGAAGTATTATCTATGAGGATTGTTTACATTGTACCATATTGTCATCTTATTTATACCATACCTTATACCATTATACCATACCTTAAATAAAGACCAAAGTTATTTTTACCCTCCCTACCCACTCCTTTTGACCTTGGTTCCAGTTTATTAGTTCTTTGGAACCTTCAATGAGGGGATTCAAACCAATTTTTAGTAGTATATTAATTATTCCAAATAGAGGTAGTATCTTGGACTAATATAATGGTTTGGTAATTATATTCTTCATTGTTGTTATGTTCTATTTCAATTTTAGTGTTACTACTTATAATTACCTTTGGGAAAATTAATATCATTGAGATATATCATTATTTACTTATTATAACTGCCTATGTGCAAATTAAGAGTAACATATTTACCATATCTTATCACATCACCCTACCATTCTTATACTATATTGGCCCATTTGCCTAAATTTGTGAACTTGTTGCTACCTAGTTAGATTCTTCTACTCTGAAGGTAGAACTACAATGACTTGAAGTCCTAATGGGAATATGTGGGAAATGCTTAATTCACATTGAGGTTAGCTCAGTCACCCCTTCACCATGCTCTCACTATTTTGTGAGAAATTTAAGTTTGAAAGATCTTACCATTTCATGAGCATCCTAAGCTATGCTCTCAGTGTTTTATAAGTTTGAATATTCTATGTGTCATAATTATTGATTGAATTGAGATTCTTAGAAAATTAAAAAAACATTTGAAATAGTTTCAAAACCTTTGACCATTTGTAAAAGATATATAAAATCCTAAAAATTAAAAAAATCCTAAAAATTGGTGTAGAATTTCCATGCGAGATACAAAGCTATCTAATTTTTTGGGACTGGCCATCTTCTTTGTTTAGTTTATTTATAGACCACCTTGCTATTTTTCCTCCCATTTCAAGAACTACATTAGCCTGAGGTCTACATAGGCTATGTAGGCAACACTTGGATACATGGGGTATCTTGGGTTATCTTAGTTGCACATTCATTTATTTTTCACCACTTATTTTACATAAGCATCCTAGGAATCCTAACTGTTTCATGAGTAACCACTTCTCATTTAGTTTCACCATCCTTGTTGGCCTTAATCCTTATTCTCTCATCATTTTACGAGTTCATGTTTTGTAGATTATGTTTTAAACTTTGATACATTCATTCCCACTTGGATTAATTTTATGCTCTCACAATTTTGTGACTATTCTCTATTCAAATGCTCTCACCATTTTATGATACCATTCCCATATTTCCTCTACAACATAATCAAGTTTCCTTCTCATCATTTTCTTCCATTCCATATCCTGGGAGAACTACATTTGGCCTAAAGTTCATGTTGGGTCTTATGTCTATGAAATTATGTAGGAAATTCCCACTTTCCTAGTGCATCTGGAGTCAGCTTAGCTACCCCTTCCCTTTTTTCTATTCCCCCCTTCCTTGTTTGTTTGTTTCATTATCTCTTATAATCTGGGGGCAATGTCTATCATCTTATTTTTATCATTTCTTCCCTATAGCCTAGGGGCAACCTTGTGACATTATTCTTATGTTGTTATACCTATGTCATTACTATCTCAATTAGGGGTCACCCTATCACCAAGATTAACACCTCTATTATACATGAACAAACAATTTTATTTGTGTTTGTTTCATGTTGTTTTGATTATTTTATTCACTTTTTGTTTCTTGTGTTTTATTATGCTTTTAGTTTATTGGTGTTTTGTATTTTTGTTTGTTTATTTATTTACCTATTTATTTGATTTCATTGTTATTATTTGACTTAGTATACATGTGTTTATTGGGTGATTCTTTACACATAATACTTAAGTCCATCCATATTCATACTTTAACATTATCATTAGGTTTTTTATCATTAGTATATTATTTTTGATTATTTATTGGATTGAGTGTTACTATTTATGCGTATTTAGGCTAAGTTATCATGGTGCATACCATCACATGATACAAAAAAAATTAGCTCGAGGAATCTTACAAGTAATGATGCCATGATACTTCTCCTTGGTCACCTGAAAAATTCTTGATCTATCCAAACATTACCCAAATGCAAAGTAATTAAATCATGAATGAAAATTTAATCCTTGGTAGTTAGGATTTTAATATCCATAATAATAGGTTTCCCAAATTCATACCTTTCTTAAGTACCAACTTACTCTTCCTCTATGAGTACAAATTCAGTACATAAGGCCCCTTTTCCAATTTTCCATATTATTCTAAATTGTAGTGCCAATGATTATAACCACCTTTAAGAAAATCATTATATTTTAACCTATCTGGATGTTAATTATTATAACCACCTTTGGGAAAATCATTATAATTCTCTTACCATGCTAGGGAATATTTTTATTATGATAATGATTATAACCACCTTTGGCAAAATCATTATCTTTATCTTCCAAACTATGACATTTTTTCCATTCTATTAATGATTATAACTACCTTTAGGGAAATCATTCTTTTTAATTATGCTGGTGATTATAATCACCTTTAGGAAAATCATCATTTTTATCTTCCCAACTTGGGCATCTCACTATGTCATTGATTATAACTGCCTTTGGGAAAATCAAAATTTTCCACCCACTTTTGATTTTTGGTCCCATCATTTTCCTTCTTTCAAGGGACTGATCACCAACCTTCTTTATCACTCGCTCCCTCAAGGGGGAACCTAGGGATCATCCATCACCATCTGGGGCATTAGAAATTAATGACCTTTTCATTCTTTGAGAAGATGTTACTATGCTTCTATCTCATATTGCCTTCTCAAATAGGGGAAAACTTTAGACACCCCATTCTGGCCATAACTAACTTCCAACCAAACTTCAGATTGATTTCTACCAAACATCCCAATTTCATCTACACATCATTCATCAGTGCTCAAAATCATGTTGAGGTATCCCTATTTGGGGTACTAGCCCATACACAATAATAACCTCTCACAGATTCATCTCCAGTCACCTTGTGACCTATTAATTGGCACTTTGGCATTTGGACACATTAAATGAGGCACTTAAACAATTCCTAAAAGATATAAAGTGCTAATCAAAATGAATCAAACAATTAAAACATATTAAATGCTTAGTTAAGTAATCCATGTGTAATTAATGAATATCTAATAATATAAATTCAAAAATAAAAAATATCAAGCTTCTTCATCATTGCTTTTATGAGTTGTCAAGCTCTTAGAAAATATCTAAATTTGTGAGCCATGCCTATTAATTGAAAATCATAATTACATGCCACCTCCTTAACTCAATTGGGGTTAGATTCAACTCACCTAGGGTTAGTTTAAGCTCAACCATGTTTAATCTTAATGTAACTCAACTTGGGTGAGAGTTAAATTTGGATATTATAAATAGAAGGCCTCACCCATTGATCTTTAAGCTTTTTTAGTGTAATGATATTATGCCAAAATACCTCTAAACAACTTCATAGTAGTGTAACCATGCCAATTTAATAATCCAAGCCAAACTAATCTAACAAACATTACCAAGATAACAAGGAGAGGTAAAATAATGGAGCTTCATTAATAAATATTTCTTGAGCACATAGTTGAGAAATCCAACTCAACAAGAAATTTTAGAGCTACAAAGAAGGTAAAAGGAAGATTTCTTTTGTTTTCTAGTTGTGTTTTCATTGTGTACTTGTTACTTATGCTCTCCCTAGTGTCTAGGATAGAGGTGTTAGTGTTTAGTGTGTTTGTTTTGATTTGATTTTATTGACTAACACTATACTAATATCCCCTCTATGGATTCCTTTTTCACAGTATTTAGATTTATAGGGACCTAGTATGCAGATCTAAGTTTTTGAGGGTTTTGTAAACAAAATTTAAAGTGTATTAAAATAATGAAACCCTATGAGAGGAATGATTTAAATTAGTTAGGTTATGAAAAAAATTAGAATTTTAAAACCCTAATTTATTACAAAAAAATGTATAAGGTAAGCCGTAGGATATAACTAGGGTTTTAAGTAATATTTGAAGTAAGTCAAGTTTACCAAATGTTTTAACTATTTAGGACTTAGTCATGTAAACAATGGGTTGTTAAAGGGGATAGGTACAAGGGGTAAATTTAGACAAATATTATAAATAAATATATTGAACTAATTTACCTAAAATGTAAGCATAATGAGTAAATTGATTTATCTAGAATGAAATAGGAGTTGTTAGAGGTTAGGAGGGCTAGACTAGGCTTGAATATCTATCAAGAATCTTTTGTTCTAGAACTGGTGTAAAAAAATGGCTTTGGATAATAACATAGTTCAGAGGATAGTAGCACTATAATACTAGTGTCCATGTTTTAGCACTAATGTCATTCTATGGAGACCGTACATGAGACTTCCATGGATGTTGCAGGAGAGTTTTAGAGACCTATAGGTGTGTTTTGAGCTTCTTATTATTTTATTGCATCACTATTTTTTCAAATCTTCTTCAAACCATAATGAACACCTACACACATGAAATAAAACAACATCAAATCCAAAAGGAAGATAAAAATTGGGTTGTGGGATATTACAATCATGCGATGTAAAACCCCTACTATCTTGACCACTACCTACATTAAACCTAATGATAGGGGTTTTAGATCACATGTAATTCTCCCTTAGGGAACATGCATAAATAATACACACATTATACTTTAATGAATTTTTCTTAGGCCCTTTACTGATCAATAATGTAAGTTTATGTGTGATTAGTAAGTAATAAGTAGTGTGCTGAGCTATATTATTAACTAATTTTATGTAATTATATGCCAAAGAAGTAAGTGGTATATGTAAAATGCCCAATGAGGATTTTTATATATAAGGAAATTTTATTTGAATGTAAAACCCTTGTTTATTGGCCAACAAAACACAAAAGAAATAAAAAATCATAAGAGAATACTCAAAGAAGGGTTAGGATCCAAAACATACTAAAAAAGTGACCATTGGACACTAGTGTTGAACTAGAAACTAGCATACCACGCTAGTGTCCTAGAACACATTAGTGTCCTAGAACACATTAGTGTCCTAGGATAAAAAAACTAAGAGAAAATATGCACAATAGGTTAGGGCCCCCCAAGGATTGGGATGGGATGACAGAGGACCACTAGGGGTGTAGAAAATAGAATAAAAAAGTTTTAAGAAAGATCAAAAGACCCAAAATAACCACGTAAACAAGATTGGCATTAATCACTAAGACCTTCTTGTGAGAGATCAACAGAATATATAGTACGAGTGGTTTCTTGACCAAATTATAGTGTGTACATGTGACATTGTATGTTTTAACATGTAATTCAATAATGTGACATTACTTGTTGAGCTTGTTGCATTTGTTGGTTTATAGGTGCCATGATCCATGTCATGCACCTTTTCTACATAGTATTATTTAGTATAACTATCATTAATGATCCTTACTATGTTTTTCATTTCTATATTTATTTAGAAAATGACACTTTACATATATGCTTTGATGACATATTCAATACTATGATGACATACTCTCCACATGTTGACACAATTAGAAATGATTACATATTTTTACATAAATGATATAGTTTACTCATTATTTTGAAATAAGTGACTCACATGCTATATCTCTCACCTCAAAAGGGGGAATATTAGTGGGATTTGTCATAGAGACTTAAGCCTCCATGAGCACATAATATATACTTTGGAATAAATTATAAAAATTCCATATAATTTTGAGTGGTTTAAAAACTAGATTAGGATAATTATATATATATATTAGTTATATTTAGGTGCATATACATGACATACACTCGTTTTAAAAGACACAAGTTACATGATTTCTAGATATGCACATATTCATTTACATTTGGAGGAATATGCAAGGCATATACACTTATTTCACAACATATGAGTTATAATTTTTTCAAGTTTGTAGATATGAGACATAGATAAAATATAGATACATAACATTATATATTAGAGTAACACTAATAAATTTAAAAAATGAGGCATTAAAGTTATTTCATGCATACACATTTCTAGAATTTACCAAGTAGATTAGATCATGGGTTATGAAAGTTGTTTCATGCACATTTACATTACACAAATTTCTATTTCAAGCACATTTCAAGTATTAAGCAACCTTGAATTTATAAGTTAATCTACAATCATTGATTCATATTTTAAATCAATAGCGTGGTTGAGATTTTACATCATTCAATAGCCTAGCATTACTTTAGGAGTCTGATCTATGGCTCCCACCTTTTATCTTGGGGTTAAAATATTAGTGTGGATTAATTATATGGGTTAGTGTTGTTGATTTTATATGTCACTCCACAACCTAGCATTATTCCATTTATTTTTAGAAAATGAGGATTGGGGGCATGTTTCCTTCCCAATCCATGACACTTTCTTTAGTTAGAAAAATTAAGGATTGATCACCCCCAATTATCCAAAAGGGTTCAATAGGTGGAACCATTATTCAATAGTTTAATTAGGAATAATCATCTTCAATTAATTATAGGGCAACATGGTTCACCCATACACATGTGCACTCTTTCCTTAATTTTTAATTAAAAATTTAATTTATGCACTTCCAAGTTTATTTTTATTGACATTGACTACCATATGTTCATTATAGGTTTTTTTGAAGCATCTTATAGATTTGGAGCCTTCTCCCAAAGTTAGAGTGTGGTTTACACACTTGGGTACATATTTATCCTTTTAATCTAGTGTTTATTGCATTTTAATACTTTAATAAAAGGGATGCATTTGTAAACATTAAAAAATTTTAATTGATAATTGACAATGTTAGTTTTGACTTACCATCACCCTACATAAATTATGTGTACAAACATGACTCTCATCACCATTATTGCACATCCACATGTATTTTACATGTCTTAACCTTTCCTAGTTATTATCAATATCCTATATAATAATTAACTACTAAGTATATGTAGATGATATTTTGTGATTATGTAGTACCTCAATCTTGTACACTTAGAAAACTTAGACCTTGGTTTTTCCTCTTAGTTCTACACATGCATTTATTCTGCAAGCCTCACCTCTACCTTGTGTCCCTTGATCTACCTCTTAGTCTGAACAATATTATATTGATGACATAGACATTATATCTCACCCATAATGCTTAAATATATACTTATCTTACACCTCTACAAGTTTTGATCCTGTATCTATTTTGCTACTCCCTAGAGACTAACATCTAGGATAAATAGTATCATCGACATTACTGTCCTACCCCAACACAAGTGTCTAGTGCCCTAAAGTCATTCAATTTATAAATGAAACATATCATAATGGTCAACTTAATTGCTTTAATGTGAGTTATTATTCCAAATGGATTGATATAAATCAAAGATCAACCCTCATTCATTCTTCACCTACAAAACCTAGAAAAATACCAAAGAACATTCAATTAATTAAAATTTCCCTATTTATTCTTATTTCCAAATTAATCATAGGGATTACACATTTACAAGTCTAAAGTAATAAATTATCAGCCTAAGATCCTAATTTTCCAAGTTACAAGTTAGGTCACTATTGTACTTGCTTTACACACATTACATGATTCACACACAATCCAAAATGTAGGGGAGAACTACATCAGCCTAAGGCCCTATTTAAAGTATTGGATATTTAGGTAGTGTCTTTTGACAACACGATCATTGAGGTTAGTTATAAATTATATGCCCACTAACCCATTTTCCCCCAAGGTCACATTGAAGATGGAAAGCTAGGGTTTTGCCATTTTACAAGGAGTGGCTATCTATGACATAGATTTGAATTCACTAGAGAAAAGGCAAAACCAAACCTAAAAGCATCCAGGTGGTTGTATCCTATTTCAATATACATTCCATACATATAAGTATCATCAGACTCAGATAATAACATTGATGCAGCCATCCAGGGTTGACATAATTACATAGATAGCCAAAGCACTAGATCCAAAATTTGACCACTATTCTAGAACTATCTTCCCACCTATTTTTAGCTTATTCTAGATATAGAACTACATTAGCATCATAATAAGCTAATTACTCTCTTATTTGTCATTTTTATATCTATCCTAGTTATACTTTATATATTTAGATTATCTTAGCATAATAAATTTAATGTATGCTTATATCTAAGTTTACCATTTAATTAACCTGCTATAGATCTAAATGGCTGCCTTAGTAAAGGAACTAATTTATATTATCCTACAACCAAAAGTTTCTTAATTTAGAATATATATTGTTTTGTATGTTGATATTAGGAGATCAATTAGAGAAATATAACCGTACATTCTATAAGATATTTGTTATTGACAATTCTTTGCTACATTTGATTAATATGAGCAATTATTTTTGAGTCCATTTCATTGTTATAAGAGGAAGGATTGAATCTAGAGTTAGAAGGAGGAAGGGCTTCCTTTGGAAGTCTTGTATTACAAATCCAACCCGTTAATTAGATAAGCATATTATTTAGTTCATTTATGTATTGTGTATTTTATTTCTAAATCATGTGATTTTTAGTTTTGCATAAAATTGTTTTAAGGAAGCTTACACATATAAAATAGTGTAATAAATTTATTTCATAGTTTTGTATGAGTGTTCAATTTCAACATTTCATTTCTTTCATGATTTTTAACATTCTAGATTACAATCAATAGAAGGTCAAATTAGAAGATTAAGTGTGCACATATAGTGACATCATCTTATCAAGTTTACATTATTGGGTTGATATTTAAATGAAGTAGAAGATATAGGTCTATCTTAATTATCCTTGTTCATTTGATTAAGAGAAGTATATTTGATTTTGAATTTACTACTAGTCATTTTTGTTGCCATTTCTGGGGAAGGGTGTCACACACTAAAAATCTTCAATTTCGATAGCAGTTGTTTCTGGATGCCTATTATTTTTTTGATTTTCAAATCTTGCTATTTTATAGATTAAATATTTACTATTTTCATAGTTTAAATTTCCCTTTTTGCAAAGTAGAATAGTGGAAAGTTTCAAAAACCCCCATATTACTAACCCTGTGTAGGTAGGGTGGGAAACAAGTTTTTTTCAAAAAAATTGGTTGACATACATGTAAAGAGAAGGGGGTCATATAAGAATATTTATTCTTGAATTATCACTCATTACTGCAAGATCAAAATTTATCCTACAACATCTGAGTAACATGAATAAATTCTTGAATATCACTTACAATTATCAATAAAAGAGGTAGAAAAGGAAGAATTTTGGCTAGGTTGGTAACACAAGCTAGATATTTTGAAGAGGTTCATACCCCTTAAAGAGATCCAAATGTACCACCCTTGAGGATCCCCACCTTATCACCTCATACTCAAGAATCTAAAGTTTACTTCTCTCTATCACCTAAATTTCTTACTAAGGAGGAATTCAAGGCTATTCTTGCTCCTAGAAGAAATACTAGGTTAATAAAATCTTCCAGATTAGAAAGACTCTTTGCTAAAACACAAGTTGAATCTTCTAAAATATCTACACCATCCCCATTGTATAAGAATCCATATATCCTAAAGAAATAAGATAAAGTCTCCATCTTCTACACCCCATGAAATAGAAGAATTGATAGGAATTTTGAGAAGTGGGTGGAAAAAATTTCTAGTCTACCAACACAGAATATTCATGGAGGATCTCCAAAAATAAAACATTGATAATGAATCTACTATCTTTGAATTTCCTATCCTTACTCTTGAAGGAATGAACCTATGAAGAATATTCCTCACTCTACCCTCCCTACTTTTAGGGAAAAAGCATATGATGATCCAGACACATTTATATTTGAGTTCAATATCTTATGCAAATATATGATTATAATCAAGATTCTTATAAACTTAAGATATTTCCAATAACACTCAAAGATGCAATACTTATATGGTTCATGGGACCTGGAAAGGATGCCATTTCTACTTGGGAAGAAATGAAGGAGAAGTTTTTGTTATAATACCAAGACTATTATAGATGCACAAACTATAGGAAAGATGACATATTCAAAATGACACAAGTTGATGATGAGTCATTAGAAAAATATATGGAAAGATTTTTGTTCAGCATAAAAAAGTCCAAATAGTCTACAATAGAGAAAGAATCTATCAAGTTGATATTCCTGAAAGGAATTAGAGATGATTATCTGGAGGCACTATAATTAATGTCTATTTTTTTATGTTTCTACATTATCCTTTAATGAACTAACATTCTATTTACAAACTACTCTAGATCAACCATGAATAAAAGTAGGGGTAGAACCCCTCCTATAACATTTGCAATAGGACTATCTAAAGGTGAAGTCAGCAACCTGTTGACTGTGGGTCTCATGAATATCTCTTTTTATTATTCTTTTAGGTTATTGAGATCTTTCTCATCTTTATCCAAAGCTTGTTTGATGATCCCAACATCTCCTATCTTTTCCTTAGATGTCAATAGTAGGTCCATGATCTTCTTATTATCATCCCCTATCTTCCCTTGACCTTGGTTCCTCACCTCTTGCATGAATTGAAAAAATAAGTGATAAGGCCCAAAGGAATAAGTGAGGTGGGCTCTTTGATTAAACTATCCAACATGTGTAGCATTTTATCTTCCTATTATTTAAGGTCCTTAGAAATGTCCTCCATTTGCTTGGAACATCTACTTAGAGCTTTGATTTTGTCTACCAACATAACCATAGCCATATTTAAATGGGTTAGATTGATTGTATTTAATTTAAGGACATTATTCTTGGTCAAGTCTTTGATCAAATATTTCACTTGATAGCTTGAATCTTATCATTGGCCAACTTAGCCTATAGCCATGGAATTTTGATCACTTATTACCTCTTATTTGGTTCTGATTGATTTTAAAAAATTAAATAAGTCAATCATGGTGTCCTCATATAGCTTGAATGTATCTTCTTAGATTGAAAATATGGCTTGTTATTTTTAAAATTTATTCTATTGCAAGATGCCCTTGATCATTATATTAGAGCCTCCTTGTAGACATGTTCTTCTCTTGTGATGGGCTGCTAGTTCTCAATGCTCCAAAACAAGCTTGACTAATTATTTTCCCTTGTATTTAGAGATATGGCATGAAATTGTGTGTCTTTGAAAACCCTCTCTTATGTATCCAAAGTTAGGTATATCTTCACATATTCCCTTGAAACACTTTTTTGGGCTGTCATGGCTGTGGGCTTCTCTAGATTGATTACTAGTGGTCTATAGTTCAATTCTAGATCAAATTATCTTTGCACAAGTGATAATTCAAGTTCCTTAGTTTGATTATAATTAGAATAAGGTTGAATCAATTTTTTTGTACTTTCTAGGGATTTCATGAAGGTTTTTACAATGCTTTAATGGTGGTATCTATTTGAACTTATGTAAACTTTATGACTTAGATCCTAATTGGATTTCATATTTATACCCTTGTATTTCCCAGGTCTATAAAATATTTAACTTGGTGTATTATACTTATATGGCTTTGATATGGCATCACTGTGGCATTTTGATCATTAATATTTAAAAAGTGACCATTGCCTTTTGAAAATTATACCTTGATCTCCTATCATTGGATCATCCTTACACATATTAATGTGGACTATTGATCTCAATCTAAGAACTTGAATGCTATTGGTTGCTAGCTATGTTCCCCATAATTATGACACTTGTCACTTCTATATTCACTTTGAGATTTATTTAAATGTCAACGATTGATACACACCATCTGATCATCTTCACCATAGAAAATGCACTCCATTGGATCTTAATCCGAGGGTCAGAATGCCATTAGCTAATCCATTTTCTTTTGTTGATATTATGAAACTTGTCACCCTCTCACTTGTCCTAGGGATCTATTGAAGTCTTGAATCAATACACATCATTAGATCAATTTAGCCTGAGTAAATTCATACTATTGATCTTTGGAAGATGTTTAAACTTTAGTTTAAGGTTGGGGCTTTGAATTTTCAACTTTAATCTTGAACTATTGGATCCTGATCATGGACCGTTGATCTTGTAGATGAAAATTATATTTAAGTTAGGATAAATAAAATAAAGAACTTATCACAAAGTTTTTGAAATATGGTTTTATTTTGTGTCAATAAACATAGGTAAGGCATTATGATAAAAATATTTAAGCTAGGTTTTAAGACATAATATAGGGGACCTCATGAATAATAAAAGACACACCATATAGTTTTAGCCTAAGGTTTGCTGTATTAATAAATACAACAAACTTTAGGGTAAGGATTTTAGGCTAAGTCTATAGTAAAAGGGACTGTTATCTATCAAGATAACACCCAATAAAGGTCAAATTTGTTTAAGTCTAACCCATACCAAGACTAACATGGGAATGGTCTAAGGTTATGGGATGCCTATATTTAGACCAGACCTCTAGGATTTTTTATGAGGATAGCTCCTTAGATTTTATGATTTAGACCTTTATTTTTTAAACCTAAAATTGGTTGGGGTGAAAAGAGTCAAGAAATTTGCATAAAGTAAAACCTATTATAATATGTGGTGATGCACCAAGAATTTATTAGATACACTCTTGAACTTAGATTCTTTATCACATTAATTGACATGAAATAAGCTATTGTAATGCTTACTATAGTTTTTGTGAAATATTATTTCATATAAAGGTTAGTTTGATACACTTATACTAGGGAATAATGAAAATAAGGTCTGGTTAAAGACACTTAAATTAGGCTATCCACTATATTCTTGAGAGATCAATGCTAAGACACATTATATGACATGCAAAGAAAGTTATTAGCATTTAGGTTGAGATTGAATATGCAAAAGGAAGATAAGAATCACATTTTCATAATAAACAAACATAAAACACTAAATATAGATTAGTAAATGACTACAAAATACTCTATTCACTACTCCAAGAGGTGTCAAATACAATTCTGGTAGAGTCTAGTCATACCAACTTGAGAGATGTAAAACAATAGCTCAAAATATATATTTATAGAAGAAAAAAATCAAGAGAGAAAAGGTTTTGGCACTCAAAAGGGAATCAAATGAGCTCAAATCCATTTGAAAAGTTGTTACAACTACCTCTATAAATTAAGTTCATTCAAACCTTCCCTGATTGATCTAAGTCACTCTAGTCTGTTACATCATTACATTATTCTCTTAATGATGACCCATGGTGGATATAATGGTGGGATTAAGTTATTTTTAGCTAAGTTTTGGCATCAATGTAGTTATAATAATCAGATCCATCTGTTTGAGTTTTATCTTATTGTTAACTACTCTTTACTAATTTGTCATGACATGCAAGAGTGGAGAGAAGGGTCACTTTCATGTAGCTAGCTTTAATGACAAAGATATTGAAGTCTATGTGCTTTCCTTTATTTCCCATGCCATCTGCCACTTACTACTCATTATGAGGACTAGATCCTTATATTTTGAAATTGATAGAGCTGTGCAATCTTAACTTTGAGAAGTGGTTCTTTGAGTCATGATTATATTTTAAGGATAAGAAACCCCTACCATATCTCATTTATCTACCCTTGAAGAGTTTTAATGGCACCATTTGATCCTAAAATATCCATTCTTGTCCCAATCTGGATCATGCTTAAGCTTAGTTCCATTCATGATTACTCACCTTGGCCAAAAACTAACCCTTTGACCTCTATCTAAGTCATTTGGGCTCACCTTAGTTTGATTTTCCATTGAAAATTGACTCAGATCATTGACCCCTTGACTCATCTCATTCTATTGATCTACTTAATATGAATGAATACAATCCATATATCCTCTACTAAGACTCACATGGTTGTGTCACCTATCAATCATACCTTTGCACTCAGGGTTTGTTGACTCCTTAACTTACTCATGTACTAGTGATCTTGAATCTATGATTGAACATAAGCCATTGATTTTTTTGGGCCCATTATCCTATATTTACCTACTTTCCATTATATTTGATAGGGGCACCTAGTATTTGGACACTTGTCAAGCCTACACTCAGTCAGGGACCCCTTTGATTATTTTTTAATGCAAATGAATATTTCATGAGCTCAAATTTTTACATCTGCACAACCATCACTAGGATATTTAAACCTCAATAGTCATTTTTATAGGCTTGAATTTGACATTCATACACCCATTAATTGATGTGAATAATAATGTTAATGATGTCTATGTAACCATTAATATTTGGACCCCAATCGATGACTATTGAACTTGATTTTGACATTTACAACCTATCACTACCCTATTGGATCAACATTGCCAAAAAAATTGGCTAATATAATTATGTCTTCAGGGAAATTATTGTAGAATAATTTCCCCAAAAGAATTTTCTTATTCAAGACTTTTGCATGGGGCTATTTTTCTTGGGCCTTTTATATTGGATAAAATGTTTGCAGGATCTCTGTCTTAGACAAAATGTTTTAAAGAAATTGTACTTAGTATTTTGCCTCAAAAAAAATAATTTGAAAGAATTCATGCCTTTAAGAAAATTGTCCTAGAAAATTTTCCTAAAAGAATTTAGGCCCTTGTACCTTCTATTGGAACCTTTGTCTTCAACTTTTGTGTATCAGACAAAATGTTTTAAAGAAGTTAAACTCTAGGGAAATTATCATAAGACAATTTCCCTAAAAGAATTGTGTCCTAAAATTACCTTTTGGCATTTTTGAAATAGCCCTTTGCCCTTTGAAAATGCCCTTCAAAAATTTGAAAAGTGTCCTTTGGAAATTTTATCTCAGACAATCTTTCCAAAAGAATTACCCTTCAAGAAAATAGTATAGGACACCTTCCTGAGAAAAATACCCTTTGAGATTTTTGTTTGGGACACTTTCTTGAGAAAACAACCCATCAACATTTTGTATCAAAAGTATTTATATTTGCCTTTTATTTTAGACAATTTGTCTAAAATAAACCTTCCTTTAAAAAATTTGTCAAACATTTTCCTCGAAATAATTATGCCTTCAGTAAAATTGTGTGGACAATTTTTCTTGAAATAAATCTAACACTTAGCTTGAAAAATACCCTTAGGGATTTTTGCAAAGGACACTTTCCCAAGAAAATGACCATTCAAGAAAAGTGTTTTGGACAAATCTCTCTGAAATATTCCCTTCAAAACTTTTGTCTAGGACTTTCCTTGAAGAAAAGACCCTTCAGGAGTTTTGTTTCGGACAAAATGTCTGAAACAATTCTTGATACTTAGCCAAATAAAGTGGAATAAATCTCACAAAATAACTATCCATTGTAATTTTTTATGGGATTTATGTGGAAAAATTTATTCAAAGGAATTATAAATTCTCTAACACTTATCCAAAAGTATAAATATTTGGCTAAGTATAATTTTAAGATTTTTTTGGACCTATTCCTACAATTATTCATCACCATGAAAACCTACTTGGATCCCTCCATGTGTAATGTTAAGCCTGCTTCTAAGCCACTTGATCCACTCAAAAATTAAGACCCTAATCATCTATATAAACCAAGTAGAATCTTGGTATGGGGGCTAAAATGGCTAATATTTTTGGTGACTTAGCTGGCTTGACTAGCCTGCTGGTTGTGGAACCCAAACATTGATCAAGCTTGCTTATGATGACTAATCAAATGAAAAGATACTTATAAATAGAATTTGATTGAATTTTGGAATAATGGGGGGGGTAAAAACAACATTTTGAGATTGAATTTTTCTTGGAATTTGATTGGGAACTTAATTAGGTGCTTGGTTAGGCTGACTATTATTAATAAAATAGTGTTCACTTTATCAACTATTTTTTCCACATGAAAAAGTTTGGAAATATCCTATTAGAGAATTTAATCTTACCCCAAGATAGATAGAGAATCATACATGGACATGGTTACTTTAGAATTCTTCAAATGATACATAATATTAAAGGGAAGATTAGTACCTTTGGACTACAAATTAGAAGTAGGAGCATCACTTGGCATTTGAGTAACATGAAGAACAAAGTGGGACTTCTACTACTATTTATGAGGTTGGGGAACTTGTTAATTTCTAGGAGATTTAATAATTACATCTAAAGAATTAGGTTATTGATTAGTCTTTAGAGATGATGGAGAAATCTTAGATTTCCCCAAGTTGTCTTCCATCATCCTCTTCTTAGCCTTTTTTGAGCTATAATTAGTTCATTTTTCTTTTGTGAATATTGTCCCATATTAACTACTACATTCTCAAACACATATTACCCTTCTTGAAAATTCATGTATGTGGTATCAGCTAGTGCTTTACCCATGATCCCTTGTTATTGGCTTTGAGATTCTAATAATGAAATGGAAGGCATGTTATCTTGACTCATTTGGGGGGCTTGTGGTGGAGAAGGCATAATATATTAACCTTGGAATGAATGATCATGATGCCAAATATGGTATTGATACATGTCTCTAGTATTGGCCATCACCTTCTCATTAAATTGTCCCTTTTCCTTAATGTAAAGATTGATAGGGTGGCCTATTATACTAATAATTTTGATTAGTATTTTGGTATGACTTGTATGGTAGAGCTTGTTACCTTTCCATTATAACCAAATTGTCCTGAGATTTGATAAGACTCTCTATCTTCCCTAGTATGTCAATTTTCTCAAATTCTATTTGATAAAACTTTGTTTAATCTAGAACTGGAGAAATATTTTAGGTAAGAGGATGTATCTCTAGGAAGAGATGCATTTGTGGCCTTAGAGCCAAGTTTTCTACTTGTATAAGGTAATTTTAAACCTTAATTACTACTTCAAATGCTCCAAGTAGGGCATTCCATCCCATGTATTGAATCATCATGGCTACATCTAAATTGAGAGCCTTTAAATAGTATAGAAACATATAGTTGGTTATAGGCTTAATCATTATAAGAATTCTATCCCAGGTCTTCTAGAATGTATAGTTAAAATCCATGATGAATTTATCATCGAATATCTTGATTGTTATAATATATTCCATAAGTGAATTATGATCACTCTTGTCCTCAAAATTCTTTCACAAGATCTCTCCAAACTCATCCCAACTATTAATTGATGTAGGGGCAAATCCTCTATACCACTAAAGTGCTTTCCCTTTGAAATAAGTTGTTAACAACCTCATTTCTACATTTTAATAAGTCACATGATGCACTAATCAAAGGTTAGAAATATCTGTAATATGTTTTATAGGAGTAACTAGATTTTATAGTATAAAATAGATAAGATCCTTCAAATCCAAGACTAGAATATCATCCCATTGAGTAAGATTCAAAGGACTACATGGGGAAAAAGAGGGATAGGTGTAGGTTTTGATTAAGAATATTTCTTATTGTTTATTTATTGGAAAGATAACTCAGATAAATCTGTCTCCTTATCATTTACAAAGTATCATGTGACAACTTTGTGAGGCATGAAAAATATGCAAATTTAGAAATGAAACTATGGAATTTGTTACTATACTTAGATATGCAAAATCATATAAATAGGTGGTCCCATCGGGCATGCCATAAATATTAGATATCCAAATAACACCTAATAGAGGTTAGGTTTTTTCAAGATTGACCCATACCTAGACTAACATGGGAATTATTAGAGGCTATGGGATGCCTATATTTAGACTAGACCTCTAGGATTTTTTATGAGGCTAGTTCCTCAGATTTTATGATTTAGAACTTTATTTTTGAAACATAAAATTGGTTAGGGTGAAAAGATTCAATAATTTTTTAATAAATTAAAACCTATTCTAATTTGTGGTGATGCACCAAGAATTTATTAGATCCACTCTTGAACTCAAATTCTTTATCACACTAATAGACTATAAAAGAAGCTAATGTAATGCTTACTATAGTTTATGTGTAATAATATTTCATATAAAGGTATTTTTGATACACTTAGACTAGGGAGAAATGAAAATAAGGTCTGGTTAAAGACACTTAAATTTGGCTATCCACTATATTATTGAGAGATCAATGCTAAGACACATTATATGACATTCAAATAAAGTTATTAGAATTTAAGTTGAGATTGGACATGCAAAAGGAAGATAAAAATCACATTTGCATAATAAAAAAGCACAAAACACTAAATATATATTACTACAAAATAATCTATTCACTACTCCAAGAGGTGTCGAATATAATTATGGTAGAGTCTAGTCATAACAACTTGAGGGATGTAAAACAATAGCTCAAAGCCTATATTTATAAAATAAAGGAAATAAGAGAGAGGGGGTTTTGGTGCTCAAAAGGGAATCAAATGAGCTCAAATCCATTTGAAAAGTTGTTACAATTGCCTCTATAAATTAAGCTCATTCAAACCCTTCCTGATTGATCTAGGTCATTCCAGTCCATTACATCATTACATTATTCTCTCAGTGATTCCCCATGGAAACTTTAATGATGGGATCAAGTTGTTTTTAGCTAAGTTTTGGAATTATTATAGTTATAATAATCAGATTAATCTATTATTGTTTTATCTTATTGTTAACTGCTCCTTAATGGTTTATCATGGTATGCAAGAGTGGAAAGAAGGGTCACTTTCATGAAACTATCTTTGGTGATAAAGTTTTTGAAGTCTACATGTCTACCTTCATTTCCCATGCCATATACCACTTGCTACTCATTATGAAGACTAGATCCTCATATATTGAAACTGATAGAGTTGTGTCATTTATACTTTGAGTGGTGGTTCATTAATTCATGACTATGTTTGAAGGATGAGAATCCCCTACCATATCTCATTTATCTACACTTATAGAGTTTTAATGATGACATCTAGTCCCAAAATATCTACTCTTAGCCCAATCTAGATCATTCTCAAGCTTAGTTCCATTCATACTTGCTCATCTTGGCTAAAAATTGACCCTTTGACCTCATTTTAAGTCATTTGGGCTTACCTTTGTTTAATTTGCCATTAGAAACTGACTTAAATCATTAACCCCTTAAGTCATCCCACTGTATTGATCTACCTTATGTGAACAAATGTGATCTATAGATCATCTACAGGGATTCAAACCTTTGTACTTAGGGTTCACTGACTCCTTGACTTACTCATATGCTGTTGATATTGAATTTGTAATTGAACATGAGCCATTGATCTATCTAGGCCCATTATCCTATCTTTACCTACTTATCATTATATTTGAGCTAGGTACCTAAGATTTGGACACTCATCAAGCCTGTGTTTAATTAATGATGCCTTTGATGATTTTTGAATGCAAATGGCTATTTCATGAGCATGAGTTTTTATGTTTATGTAATCGTTACTAAAATATTTAAATGTAAATGGTTATTTTCCAAGGATTGAATTTGATGTTTGCATGTCCATCAATTGATTTCTATGAAAACATTAATGAAGTCTGCATGACCATCAATCTTTGAGCCCTAATAGATGACTACTAATATTTATTTTGATGTTTACACACCTGTCACTACCCTAACAGATCAACTTGCCAAAAAAATGGTTGATGTTATTATATCTTTGAGGAAATTATTATGAAATAATTTCCATAAAAGAATTTGGTTATTCAGGACTTTTACATGGGGTTATTTTTATTGAGCCTTTTGTATTGGACAAATTTTTGAAGGAAATAGTCTTTGGGATCTCTAACTTAGATAAAATGTTTGAAAAAAATCATACTTAGTCTTTTGCCTTAGAACAAATTCTCTAAAAGAAGTTATGCCTTCAATAAAATTGTCTTAGATAATTTTCTTGAAAGAATTTGTGCCCTTGTACCTTTTGTCGTAACCTTTATCTTCAAATTTTGTGTATCGAATAAAATGTCTAAAAGAAGTTGACCTTCAAGGAAATTGTCAAGGGATAATTTTCCTAAAATAATTGTCTTTAGAATTGGCTTTTGGCCTTTTTGAAATAGCACTTTTCCCTTTGAAAATGCCCTTTGAAACTTTGAAAAGTGTCTTTTGGATATTTTATCTTAGATAATATTCCTAAAAGAATTACCCTTTAGAAAAATTATATAAGACACCTTCCTGAGAAAAATACCCTTTGGGATTTTTATTTGGGACACTTGCCTAAGAAAAACTGACCCTTCAACATCATGTATCAAAAGTATTTATATGGGCCTTTTATTTTATACAAATTGTCTAAAATAAACTTACCTTTATAACTTTTTTCAAAAATTTTCCAAAAAAGAATTATGCCTTCAAGAAAATTGTGCGAATAATTTTCCCAAAATAAATCTAACATTTAACTTGAGAAAAACTTTTTGGGATTTTTACAAAGGATAATTTCCCAAGAAATTGACCCTTTTTAAAAAGTGTTATGGACCAATCTCTCTGAAAGATGCCCTTTAGAACTTCTGTCTAGGAATTTCCTCGAAGAAAAGACCCTTCAGGAGTTTTATTTCAGACAAAATATCCTAAATAATTCTTGATACTTAGCCAAATAAAGTGGAATAAATATCTTGAAAGAATTATCCCTTCTACATTTGTTTTGGGATTTCTGTGAAACAATTTCTTTAAAGTAATTTTGAATAATCTAACACTTAGCCAAAAGTTGAAATATTTGGCTAAGTGTAAACTTAGGCTTTTTTTGGACCTATTCCTATAACTATTCAACACTATGAAAACCTACTTAGATTCCTCTACTTGCAATGTTGAGCCTACTTCTAAGCCACCTGATGAAATCAACAATTGGGACCTTGGTCATCTATATAAACTAGACAAAATTTTGGTATGTGGGCCAAAATGGCCAACATTTTTGGTGACTCAGCTGGCTTGACTAACCTACTAGTCATGAAACCCAAACATTGATCAAACTTGCTTATGATGACTAATCAAGTGAAAATCTACTTATAAATAGACTCTGCTTGACTTATGGAAACACTTTTTGGATAATAGGGGGAACAACAACATTTTGAGATTGACTTTTGCTTGGAATTTGATTAGAAACTTAGCTAGGGGATTTTTTAGGTTAACTATTATTGATGAAAATAGTGTTCACTTTATCAGCTATTTTTTCCACATGAGAAAGTTTGGAAAGCTCTTTCTAGAAAATTTGCTTTTTCCCTAAGATAGAAAGAGCATCATACATGGAAATGGTTACTTTATCCTTCTTAAAATGATCCATAATATTAAAGAGAAGATTAGTACCTTTTGACTACACCTTAGAAGTAGGATCATCACTAGGCATTTGAGTAACATGATGAACAAAGGGGGACTTATACTAATGTCCATGAGGTTGGGGCACTTATTGATTTTTAGGAGATTTAACATTTACATCTAAAAAAGTAGGTTGCTGACTAGTCTTTGGAGATGATGAAGAAATATTAGATTTCTCCAAGTTGTCCTCCAATATCCTCTTCCTAACCTTTGGTTGAGCTGTAATTGGTTCATTTGTATTTTGTGAAGCTTATCCCATATTAGCTGCTACATGCTCAAACACATATTCCCCTTCTTAAAAATTCATGCATGTGGTATCAACTAGTGCTTTATGCATTCTCCCTTGTTGTTGGATTTGAGATTTTGATAATGACATGGATGGCATACTATCTTGACTCATTTGGGGGGATTGTGTTAGAGTAGGCATCATATCATGACCTCAAAATGAATGAGCATGCTACCAAATAGGGTCTTGATACATGTATCTAGTAGTGGCCATCACCATCTCATTAGACTGTCCCTCTAAATGTCATTGACCTTCTTGAGCATAGTTGTTCTGAGTTGACACAACAACTCTAGAATTACTTAGAGTATTAGGATTTTATTACCTTGACTAAGGCTTATACCCTTGTCCTTGATGATTGGATTGATATGGTGGCCTATTGTATTGATAATTATGATTAGTATTTTGGTATGGCTTGTATGGTGGAGCTTGTTGCCTCTTCATTGCAACCAACTTATTATTCTAAGATTTGAGAATACTCTCTATCTTCCCCAATCTATCAATTTACTCACTTTATGTTTGGTAAAACTTTGTTGAATATGGAACTAGACTAATAGTTGGGGTAAGATGATTTATCTCTGGGAAGAGAGGCATTGGTGGTCTTGGATCCAACTTACCTACTTGTATAAGGTAAATTTTAACCTTAATTGATACTTTAAAAGCTCTAGGTAGGGTGTTTCTTCCCATGGATTAAAACATCACAAATACATCTAAATTGAGAGCCTTCAAATAATATAAAAAATCATAGTTAGGCACATGCTTGATCATTTCAAGAATTCTTTCCCAGGTCTTCTAAAATCTATAGTTGAAATCCACCATGAATTCATGATCGAATCTCTTGATTATTGTAAGCTATTCCATGAGTGAAAGATGATCACTCTTATCCTTAAAGTACTTGTACAGGGCCTCTCCAAACTCATCCTAGTTATTAATTGATGCAGGGGCCAATCCTCTGTACCACTAAAGTGATTTCCCTTTTTAAGAAGTTATTAACAACTTCATTGCTACATTTTCCTATGTCACATGATGCACTAAACAAAGGTTAGCAATATATATAATATTTTCTATAGGAGTAACTAGATTTTCTCCTATAAAATAGGTAAGAGCCTTCAAATCCAAGACTAGAATATCATCCCATTGAGTAAGATTCATAAGACTGCCACCATTGAATGACATAAAGGCTTGCCTTCAAGGAATAGCCATCTGAGATATGTGATTTATAACAATGTTTGGTTGCACAATATTGGCTTGAACAAGAGGATTTTGGGAAACAACAAGGGGAATAAGAGGGGTAGGTGTAGGTTTTGACTAAGAGGATTTATTCTTATTTGTTGATTGGAAAGATAGCTCAGAGAAATCTATCTCCTCTTTTGTAGAGGATCTTGTGACAACTTTGGGTGGCATGAAAAATATTCAAATCTAGAAATGAAACTATGAAATTTGTTACTATACTCAGATATGAAAAATTATGCAAATAGGTGGTCCCATCAGGCATGCCATAACTATTAGCTATCCAAATAAAACCCAATAGAGGTCAGGTTTGTTCAAGACTTACCCATACCTAGACTAACATGGGAATTATTTAAGGTTATGGGATGCCTATATTTAGACCAAACCTCTAGGATTTTTTATGAGGCTAGCTCCTTAGATTTTATGATTTAGACCATTATTTTTGAAACCTAAAATTGGTTGGGGTGAAAAGAGTCAATAAATTTGCATAAAGTAAAACTTATTCTAATTTGTGGTGATGCACCAAGAATTTGTCAAATCCACTCTTGAACTTGAATTATTTATCACACTAATATACTATAGAAGAAGTTAATTCAATGCTTACTATAGTTTCTATGCAACAATATTTCATATAAAGGTTAGTTTGATACATTCAAACTAGGGAGAAGTAAAAAAATGTCTGGTTAAAGACACTTAAATCTGGCTATCCACTATATTCTTGAGAGATTAATGCTAAAACACATTATATGACCTGTAAAGAAAGTTATTAGCAATCAGGTTGAGCTTGGACATGCAAAAGGAAGATAACAATCACATTTGAATAATAAAAAAACACAAAACACTAAATATAGATTAGTAAATGACTATAAAATACTCTATTCACTACTCCAAGAGGTGTCAAATACAATTTTGGTAGAGTCTAGTTATACTAGCCTAAGAGAAGCAAAATAATAGCTCAAATGATATATTTATAGAAGAAATGAAGAAAGTGAGAGGGGGTTTTGTCACTCGAAAGGGAATCAAATGAGCTCAAATTGATTTGAAAATTTGTTACAACTACCTTCATAAATTAATCTCATTCAAACCCTTATTGATTGATCCAAATCACTCTAGTCTATTTCATCATTACATTATTCTTTCATTGATGCCCCATGGTAGCTATAACAATAGGGTTAAGTTTTTTAGCTAAGTTCTTGAATCAATGTAGTTATAAAAATAGAATCCATCTATTAGAGTTTTGTCTTGTATTTAACTGCTCCTTACTGGTTTGTCATGGCATGCAAGAGTGGAGAGAAGGGTCACTTTCATGTAGCTAGTTTTAATGAAGACATTGAAGTCTAGATGTCTACCTTCATTTCCCATGCCATTTGCCACTTTATACTCATTATGAGGACCAAATCCTCATATCTTAAAACTAATATATTTATGCTATCTATAATTTTAGATATGGTTAATTGAGTCATGACTATGTTTGAGAGATGAGAGGCCCCTACATTTTTGATTTATCTACCCTTGTAGAGTCTTAATGGCACTATCAAATCCCAAAATATTTATTCCTAGCTCAATCTAGATCATGCTTAAGCTCAGTTCCATTTATACTTTCTTACCTTTATAAAAAATTGACCCTTTGACCTCCTTCTAAGTCATTTGGGATCACCTTCAATTGATTTTCCATCAAAAACTAACTTGAATCATTGACCCCTTGACTTATCCCACTCTATTGATCTACCTAATGTGAATGAACATGATCTATAACTCCTCTACAAAGACTGATGCATTTGTGCCACCTATTAATTATACATTTGCACTCAGGGTTCACTAAATCCTTGACTTACTTACATGCTGTTGATCTTGAATTCATGATTAAATGTGAGCCATTTATCTGTTTGGGCTCATTATCCTATATTTACTTGCTTTCCATTAGATTTGATCTAGGTACCTAAGATTTGGACACTTGTTAAGCCTATGCTTAATAAGGGACCCCTTTGATGATTTTTGAATGCAAATAGGTATTTCATGAGCTCAAATTTTAACATTCATGTAACTATCATTAGTATATTTGAACCTTAATGATTATTTATTGAGGCTTGAATTCAATATTTGTGCACTCATCAATTAACATCCATGGGAGTGTTAAAGACATCTACATGACCATCAATCTTTGGGCCCTAATGGATGACTACTGAGCTTGATTTTGATGTTTATGCACTTGTCACCACCCTGCTAGATCAACTTTACCAAAAAAATTAGTAGATGTAATTATGTCTTTAGGGAAATTATTTTAAAATAATTTCCCTAAAATAATTTGGTTATTTAGGACTTTTGAATTTGACCAATTTTCTTAGGCATTTTATATTGGACAAAATGTTTGAAAGAAATAGTCTTCAGGATCTCTATCTCAAAAAAAATGTTTGAAAAAAATCATACTTAGTCTTTTACCTTAGAATAAATTCTCTAAAAGAATTCATGCCTTTAAGAAAATTGTCTTAGATAATTTTCTCGAAAGAATTTATGCCCTTGTACCTTTCGTCAGAACCTTTATCTTGAAATTTTGTGTATCGAATAAAAAGTATAAAAAAAATTGATCTCTAAGGAAATTATTGTGGGATAATTTTCCCTAAATAATTAGGTCCTCAAAATTGACTTTTGGCCTTTTTGAAATAGCCCTTTTCCTTTTGAAAATTCCCTTCAAAATATAAAAAGTGTCCTTAATATATTTTGCCTTGGATAATCTTCTCAAAAGAATTACCTTTCGAGAAAATTGTATAAGATAACTTCCTAAGAAAAATACCCTTTGGTAATTTTGTTTGGGACACTTGCCTAAGAAACTAAACATTTGGCATTTTGTATTAGAAGTAATTATTTGGGCCTTTTATTTTAGATAATTTTTTCAAAAGAAACTTGCCTTTGAAACTTTGGTCAAACATTTTCCCCGAAATAAATATGCCTTCGGCAAAATTATGTAAATAATTTTCTTGAAAGAAATTTGATACTTAGATTGAAAATTACCCTTTGGGATTTTTATTAAGGATACTTTCTAGAGAAATTGACTCTTTAGGAAAAGTGTTTTGGACCAATCTCTCTGAAAGATGCCCTTCAAAATATATTTCTAGGACTTTCCTCGAAAAAAAGATCCTTCAAGAGTTTTATTTCAGATAAAATGTCCAAAAAAAATCACAATACTTAGACAAATAAAGTGGAATAAATCTCTTGAAAGAATATCCATTATACATTTGTTGCAGTTTTTTTGTGGAAAAATTTCTCCAAAGGAATTCTGAATGCTCTAACACTTGGCCAAAATTTGAAATTTTTTGGAATAAACTTAAGCTTTTTTGGGACCTATTCCTGTAATTGTTTAGCACCATAAAAACTTACCTGGATCTCTCTACTTGAAATTTTGAGCCTGATTCTAATCCACCTAATCCAATCAATAATTGGGATCCTTCTCATCTAAATAAACTAGGTAGAAGATTGGTATATGGGCCAAAATGACCAACATTTCTAGTGACTCAACTGGCTTGACCAACCTACTGGTCATAGAACCTAGACATTGATCAAGCTTGATTATGATGACTAAACAAATGAAAAGCTACTTAAAAATAGACTTTGATTGACTTATGGAAACACTTTTTAGAATAATGGGGGGGGGGACAACAACATTTTGAGATTGAATTTTGATTAGAATTTGATTGGGAACTTGGCTAGGGGCTTGGTTAGGTTGACTATTATTGATGAAAATAGTGTTCACTTTATCAACTATTTTTTCCACATGAGAAAGTTTGGAGAGATATTGCTGGAGAATCTCATTTTTCCATAAGATAGATAAAACATCATACATGGACATAGTTACATTATCCTTCTTCAAATGATCCACAATATTAAAGGGAAGATTAGTACCTTTAGACTAAAACTCAGAAGTAGGAGAATCACTTGGCATTTGAGTAACATGAGGAAAAAATGGGGAATTTTACTACTATCTATGATGTTGGGACACTTATTGATTTGTAGGAGCTTTAGCAGCTACATTTGAAGAAGTAGGTTGCTGACTAATCTTTGGAAATGATGAAATCCTAGATTTTCCTAAGTTGTCCTCCAACATCCTCTTCTTAGCCTTTATTTTTGCTGTAATTGAATCATTTATATTTTATGAAGCTTGTCCCATATTAGCTCCTACATGCTCAAACACATATTACCCTTCTTGAACATTCATGGATGTGGTATCAGTTGGTGCTTTACCCATGCTCCCTTGTTGTTGGCTTTAAGTTTCTGATAATGACATTGTAGGCATGCTATCTTGACTCATTTGGGGGGGGGTTATGGTGGAAGAGGAATCATATAATGACCTTGGAATAAATGAGCATGCTTCTAACCAAGGTCTTGATACATGTCTCTAGTAGTGTCCATCACCATCTCATTAGACTATCCCTCTGAATGCCATTGACTTTTTTGAGCATAGTTGTTTTGAGTTGGCACAAATCTAGAATTACTTAGAGTATTAGGATTGTATTGCCTTAACTGAGGCTTATTCCCTTATCCTTGTTGATTGGATTGATATGGTGGCTTATTAAACTAATAATTTTGATTATTATTTTTGGTATGGCCTAAATGGTAGATCTTGTTACCTCTCCATTTTAACCAACTTATTATTTTGAGCTTTGAGAAGACTCTCTATCTTCCCCAATCTATCAATTTGCTTACCTTCTATTTGATAAAACTTTGTTGAATCTGGAATTCGATTAATATTTGGGGTAGGAGGATGTATCTCTAGGAAAAGAAGTATTGGTGGCCTTGGAACCAACTTGCCTACTTATATAAGGAAATTTATAGCCTTAATTGCTACTACAAAGCTCTAGTTAGGGTGTTCCCTCCCATGGATTGACTCATCATAACTACATTTGAATTGAGAGACTTTAAATAATATATAAATTCATAGTTGGGAATATGATTGATCACTACAAGAATTCTATCTTAGGTCTTTTGGAATCTATAGTTAAAATCCATCATCAAATCTCTTGATTTTTTAAAGATGTTCTATGAGTGAAAGATGATCACTCTTATCCTTAAAGTGCTTGCACAGGACCTCTCCAAACTCATCCTAGCTATTAACTGATGAAGAGGCTAATCCTCTATATCAATGAAGTGTTTTCCCTTTGAAAGAAGTTGTTAATAACCTCATTGCTACATTTTCTTGAGTCACATGATGCACTGAACAAAGGTTATCAATATCTGTAATATATTCTATAGGATAAACTATATTTTATCTTATAAAATAGGAAAGAGTCTTTAAAGCTGAGATTAGAATATCATCCCATTGAGTATGATTTAGAGGACTACCACCATTAAATGGCATAAAATCTTGCTTTCTAGGAATAACCATATGAGGTATGGGATTTATAACAATTTTTGGCTAAACAATATTGTCTTGAACATGAGGATTTTTGGCAAAAATAGGGGGAACAAGAGGAGTAGGTGTAGGTTTTGATTGAGAGGATTTATTATTATTTATTGATTGGAAAGATAGATCAGACAAATTTGTCTCCTCTTTTGTAGAGGATCTTGTGACAAATTTGGGGGGCATGAAAAATATGCAAATTTGGAAATGAAGCTGTGGAATTTGCTACCACACTCAAATATGTAAAATTATGCAAATAGGTGGTCCTAATGAGCATGCCATAAATTTTAGATATCTAAATAACACTCCATAAAGGTTATTTTTGTTTAAATTTGACCCATACCTAGACTAACATGGGAATGGTCTAAAGCTATGGGATGCCTATATTTAGACCAAACTTATAGGATTTTTTATGAGGCTAACTCCTCAAATTTTATGATTTAGACCTTTATTTTTGAAACCTAAAATTGGTTGGGGTGAAAATAATAAATAAATTTACATAAATTAAAACCTATTCTAATATGTGGGGATGCACAAAGAATTTACCAGATCCACTCTTGAACTCAGATTCTTTATCACACTAATAGACTATGAAAGAAGCTAATACAATTTTTACTATAGTTTCTATGCAATAATATTTAATATTAAAGGTCAATTTGATACACTCAGATTAGGGAGTAATGAAAATAAGGTCTGGTTAGAAACACTTAAATTTGGTTATCCACTATAATCTTGAGAGATCAATGGTAAGATGCATTATATGACCTACAAATAAAGTTATTAGCATTTAGGTTGAGATTGGACATGTAAAAGGAAGATAAAAATGACATTTTCATAATAAACAAACATAAAACACTAAATATAGATTAGAAAATGACTATAAAATACTATATTCACTACTCTAAGAGGCGTCAAATACAATTTTTGTAGTCTAGTCATACCAACTTGAGGGATGTAAAACAATAGCTCAAAGGCTATATTTATAGAAGAAAGGAAGAAAGAGAGAGGGGGGTTTGGCACTAAAAAGGGTTTAAAATGATATCAAATCCATTTGAAAAGTTTTTATAATTACTTCCACAAATTAAGCTCATTCAAACCCTTCCTGATTGATCCAGGTTACTCTAGTCCATTGCATCATTACATTATTCTCTCAGTGATGCCCCATGATAGCTAAAATGATGGGATAAAGTTATTTTTAGCTAAGTTCTAGCATTAATGTAGTTATAACAATTAGATCCATCTGTTAGAGTTTTTTCTTGTTATTAATTACTCTTTACTGGTTTGTCATGGTATGCAAGAGTGGAGAGAAGGGTCACTTTCATGCAGCTCAATTTGGTGATGAAGCTATTGAAGTCTATGTGTCTTCATTTTTTTCCCATGTCATCTACCACATACTACTAATTATGAGGACCAAATCCTCATATCTTGTAATTTATAGAGCTATGCCATCTATACTTTGAGCGATAGTTCGAGTCATGACTGTGTATGAAGGACAAGAAGCCCATACCATATCTCATTTATCTACCAAAATTAATTCTTAATGGCACTATCTAATCCCAAAATATCTACTCTTGGTCTAATCTAGATCATGCTTGAGCTTAGTTCCATTCATGTATGCTCACCTTGGACAAAAATTGACCCTTTGACCTCCATCTACATCATTTGGGCTCATCTTTGTTTGATTTTCCATTAGATTCTGACTTGGATCATTAACCACTTGATTCATCCCACTCCATTGATCTACTTGATGCAAATTAACATGATCCATATATCCTCTACCAAGACTTATTTTTTTGTGCCACCTATTAGTTATGCCTTTACACTCAGGGTTCACTAACTCCTTGACTTACTCACATGCTATTGATCTTAAATCTAGAATTGAACATGAGCCATTGATCTATCTGGGTCTATTATCTTATCTTTACCTACTCATCATTTGATTTGATCTAGGCACCCAAGATTTGGACACTTGTCAATCTTGCACTCAATTGAGGACCCCTTTGATGATTTTTAAATGCAAATGACTATTTCATGAGCTCAAATTTTTTATATTTGTGCAACTATAATTTGGATATTTTAACCACAATGATTATTTTTGAGGCTCAAATTTGACATTCATGTACCCATCAATTGAATTCTATGGGAACATCAATGATATCTATGTGACCATCAATATTTGGGCCCCAATGTATGACTACTAAGCTTGATTTTGATGTTTGCACACCTGTCACCACCTTTCTAGATAAACTTTATCAAAATAAATTATTCGATGTAATTATGTCTTTAAGGAAATTGTTGTAGAATAATTTCCCTAAAAGAATTTGCTTATTTAGGACTTTTTCATGGGACTATTTTTCTTGGGCCTTTTGTATTGGATAAAATGTCTGAAAGAAATAGTCTTTGAGATCTCTATCTCAGATAAAATATTTGAAATAAATCATACTTATCTTTTGCCTTAGAAAAAATTATTTGAAAGAATTCATACGTTTGAGAAAATTGTCCCAGACAATTTTCTTGATAGATTTTGTGCCCTTGTACCTTTTATCAGAACTTTTATCTTTGGATTTTATGTATTGGACAAAATGTATAAAATAAGTTGACCTTTAGGGAAGTTTTCATAGGATAATTTTATTAAAATAATTGTGTCCTTAGATTTTCCTTTTGGCCTTTTAGAGATAGTCTTTTGCCCTTTGAAAATGCCCTCTGGAACATTGAAAAGTGTCCTTCATATATTTTGTCTCAGATAATATTCTTGAAAGAATTACCATTCAATAAAATTTTATGTGACACCTTCCCAATAAAAATAACCTTTAGGATTTTTGTTTAGGACACTTGCTTGAGAAACTGATCCTTTGGCATTTTGTATTAGAAGTATTTATATTGGCCTTTTGTTTTGGGCAATTTGTCTAAAAGAACCCTACCTTCAAAACTTTTGTCAAACATTTTCCTTAAAAGAATTATGCCTTTGAGAAATTTGTGCAGACAATTTTTCCAAAAGAAATCTAACACTTAACTTGAAAAATACCCTTTGGGATTTTTGCAAAGGACACTTTCTAGAGAAATTGACCCTTTCAAAAAAGTGTTTTAGACCAATCTCTTTGAAAGATGCCCTTTGAAACTTTTGTCTATGAATTTCCTCAAAGAAAAGACCCTTTGGGAGTTTTGTTTCAGACAAAATGTCTAAAATAATTCTTGATACTTAGCCAAATAAAGTGGAATAAATATCTTAAAAGAATTATCCCTTGTACTTTTATTGTAGGCTTTGTGTGGAATAATTTATTTGAAGGAATTTTGAATTCTCTAACACTTGGCCAAAATTTGAAATATTTGGCTAAGTGTAAACTTAGGATTTTTCTAGACCTGTTCATACAACTATTCAACACCATGAAAACTTACTTGGATCCCTCCACTTGCAATGTTGAACCTACTTCTAAGACACTTGATCCACACAATAATTGGGACCCTGCTCATTTGTATAAACTAGGTAGAAGCTTGTTATGTGGGCCAAAATGGCCAATAGGGACCCTTCATTTAGTTAGACCATGTTAATGATAAAATTGACCAAGGGATTATGAGACATGAAGGAACTAAGTATAATTTTTTATACTATAGCTTGGTCATGTTGATAAACACAATTAAGTCTTAGTGTAAATATTAAACTAGGTTTATGATTTAATTAATCATTCCCACATAAATTACTCCCATGTAATTTGAATTTGATTCAAGATGATCTGAGCTAGGGTAATTTGAATAAGGGTTTCAAGATGCTTAATCATGAATTTAATTTGATCTTTGATTGACTAAAGGATAGTAAAAGGCCAAATTGATATAAAAATCATGAAACCCAGGCATTACCCATTCCAAATGGAATCCATTGGAGCTGTATCATGAAACATGAAGATCTAATGTTAGAAATTTTAGGAAAGATTAAATCATAATTATGAAAAAATATGCCAACCAAATCAAGTGTGAATGATATTCAAATAAAGACTATGTACAATCATGCTAGTGGTATTATGCTTATGTGATTTTTCAATTCTTAACACAAGTTCACCAAATTTGTAACAAGGATCCCCATTTTTTAGAAATGGGTTTATGTTAACCTCAACAAATGATGAATTTTTGGGGAAACATAACAATATATTAGAATCTAGAGACTCTAGTTTAAACTAATAACTAGTTTATTCATTTGATTTGATCAATTACCATTAAGATCAATACATGGTTAAAATAATCCTTGCACATGAATAATTAGGGTCAAACATCAAGACCCAATCATGCTTTGTGTGTGCTTTGATTCCACTTACTATTTTCCATTGGATTTGGGGAAACAACTTCTAAATTTCATGACTTTAATCATTAACACTGACTTTTAACATCTTTGGATATTAATTAAGAACCATGCTTTAGCTTAGGTAAGGCTAGGACATTTCTATACTACTAGTCAGGTGTCCATAACCTTGATAGAGATACCTTTAGCTCCATTTTAGGCCTTACTCCACTACCAACAAGACATCCATAGCCCCAACGGAGGTTACCAAAATCACCTTTGCTTATAATGCTCTTTGATTTTGTAATAAGCTTTTATTTTTGTAAAATTTTAGATCATTTTGAATTTATATCAAAGGTTAAGAACCAAGTTAGATAAGTTTTAGGATTTGGTGAAGTGTTTGATCTTAATACAATCATCCTTGGTTGTAGCCTTGTCCTAAGCAATAATGTTTATTAAGTGCAAACATGACCCGTATCCTAATAATTCAAGATTTCACCCTACATTTAAATCCTTATTAAAACCAAGATTAGATCAGAACAATGCTCAAATTCCTAAGGAATAATTATCATAACCATCACTCTTTACTAGTTTCTCCAAACTATAACATTAAGCTTGTATTCTAATAATCCATGATCAACCAAGGCTGAGGAACCATACTTGCATTCCTAAATTATGGAGTTCCTTTTGAGAATATAATTGTACTTTGAGATAAGAAATTTCCAAAAGGACTTATTAAAATCAAGAAACAAAGCAAAAAAATAAACAAACCAAACACAAAGTAAACAAACAAACAAATATATACAAAAACTATGCACAAATAAGGGATATGAAAGAAAGAAAAATAAATAAACTAAACTAAGCCCTACCTACACTAACCCTAACTAGCCATACAATTTAATCCATGAAGACAAGTAGTGGGACAATAAATATATAGTGCTTAAGGTATTGTCCATTGGTTAGCAATGTAAACTCTACTTCTTATAAGTCTTTCAGTTTGAAGGTGTTGTATCCTAGGGTCTCAAAAATATGATATGGGCCAATCCACAAGGGTGTAAAATTCCCATGATTTCTTTTTGGTTTTGAGGCCTTATCCTGAACAAAAACTAGGTCTCCTTGTCTAAACACCTTTATCCTTGAGCACTTATCAAACCACCTCTTGACTATGGTTTGGTGTCTGTTAAAGTTGGAAAAAGCCTCCTCTCTAGCATCTTTCATTTGTATGATGTCTAGTAATCTTGAAATTTCAAATTATTGGTCCTCCTCTATATATTCTTACATGAACTTATAGGTTGGCATCTTGAGTGCTATGGGGAATATAGGTTATTGACCATATACTAGTAATAATGGTGATGCCTTAAGAGCTTTCTTTACTCTTGTTTTATATACCCAAAGGAAATACTAGAATAGCTTATGCCATGTTCTTGGTTTATCAGCTGCAGACTTCCTTATGGATTTCATCAAGTTCTTATTTGTTTATTCTAACACTCCATTACCTTGAGGATAATGGTTTGATGAGAACTTGAGGACAATGTTATTTTCATATGCCGATTTCATCATCTCAATGGATACAAAGGCATATCTATTATCATAAATTAGAGATACAGGTGTCCCAAACCTTATACATATGTTTTCTTCTAAAAACTTGATCACCTCTTCAATCTTGCGCTACTTAGTTACCTTTGCTTCAGTCCATATATTATAATAGTCAGTAGTAGTCAGAGCATACTTGTTACCATTAGAGGAATTTGGGTTAATGACCCCCATAAAATCTAGTCCCCATTGGGAAAAGGGTTTGTCAATCATTACTGGCTTTAGTGGCATGGCTGCCTTTGGCTCTTTAGTGTTGAAAATTTTACATGAGTGGTAATCTCTCACATGCTTGTGAGCATCCTTAAAGATAATAGGCTAGTAGTAACTAGCTCTAAGGATATTGTGGGATATAGTCCTTTTAGATGGATGTCCACTTCAAAATTTTTCATGGAAAGTGCTCAAGATCTTAGTTGCCTCTTCTTTGGAAACACACCTTAGGTAAATGCCTTCAATTTTATTTATATACAAAACTCCATACTTGATAAGAAAATCAATTTATTTGATCCTTAAATCTCTCTTTTTTTATTTACTTAACCCTAAAAGACAATATCCATTGATTAGAAAATGAACAATAGGATCATACCAATAATTTGGCTAAATTTTTTATTGTTCTACCTGCATGACATTCAATTTAGGATTAGTAATGGAAATTAATTAAATTAAACCTTGGCATATTACCAAAATTTTAGTATTCATATTTAGATCATATTATAAAATAACAATCATCCACTTATCTCTCCTTTCTCCAAGTTCACATTGACTAAGCATGAGCTTAGTGGTAGGGTCTGGTAGTATTGCATGCACCTTATTTGTAAGGATACAATGCCTAAATTTCTTCACTGCCTTTACCAGAGCACATGATTGTTTTTCAATAAGAGAATAATTCAATTCAACATTTTTAAAATTAGTACTCATGAAAACAATATGATGATCACATCCATCTATCTTCTAAGTTAAGATAACTATAATTATGTGGTTAGAAGCAAAAGAGTAAAGATAGAAGTATTTAGTAAAGTCTAGACTTATTAGCATAGGGGATTGTCTAATTGCTTCTTTGATTTACTTGAAGGTCTTCTTGGTCTCTTAATTCCAAGTTATCTTAGCATATTTATTTAACATGTCATTCAAAAGTCTCAGTATTTATACAAAACTAGAAATAAAATTCCTCACAAAGTTGATTTTACCAAATAAAGACTTTAGTTCTTTCTTATTATAGGGGGTTCTATCTTTGATATTGTATTTACTCTATCTGGGTCTATAGAGATCCCTTCCTTAGTTATAACATGTACCAACAATTTTCCCTTAGTTACACAAAAATGCTCTTCTTTGGGTTGAGAGAAATTCCATTCCTTATACACCTTTCAAATACTTGTTACAAGAACATGATGTGATCTTCCCTATTCTTTGAAAAGATAGTCAGGTCATCCATGAAAATAATAATGCACTTACCTATGAGGCCTTGGGATGTATTATCCATTGATATTTGAAAGGTTTCACCTAAATTTATCAATCCAAAGGGCATTCTCTTGTAGGTAATAGTTCCCCACTTAGAAGTAAATGCATTCTTCATTCTATCTTCCTTGTTCAATAGCACTTGATTATACCTTGAAAATACATCAAGAAAATACATCATAGTATAACTAGAAATAATTTGTATTACTTGATCAAGATAAGGTAGGGGGTAATTATCCTTTTCATATGCTCTATTCAAATTTATAAAATCAATGCATAATCTTATTTCACCATTTTTATTCCTAACTGGTACTGGGTTAGCTACCCAAGTGGAGTGTCTAATGGAAAATATTATCTTAGCATCTAGTAACTTCTTAACCTTTTTGTATATAATTGATTATAAGATAGGGTTGATTTTCCTTTGTTTTTTCCTAAATGACTTGTAGGCTTCCTTTAGAGGTATGATGTGGGTTATGACCCTAGGATCAAAGATATTTAAGTCATTATAGGACCATGTTATTACATCCTTATACTTGGTCAACAAATATTTATCTCTCTTGGTTTTGATGCTTGTGTAGGTTGTACTAATGTTTAGCAACTGAGGTTAACCTTGGGAACCTAGGTCCATTGCATTATAGTCCTTCTCATCTACTTTGGGAATCTTGATGGTTTCAGCTAGTTTATCTGAATCAAATAGTTTCTCTAAGGCTATCATCCCTTTAGGGATCTTATTGTCACTCAATTGAATTACATTATCATCAAGTATGCCTTTAAATTTGTCATCATCAAGGGTATTTTCACTAGCTTCATCAATGATGTGAGCTTAAAATTATTTTGAGCTAGTCATGAAGTCTATGATATGCTTATCATCATTAAATACTTTTAAATAGTTGACATTATCTAGTACTAAGGGACATTAGACTAATTCAATGGTGAGGTTCTATAACTTGGAACATTGATTGGGCATAAGGTTGGCTAGAACTAAAGCAAGTTCATCAGTGACCTTGTTTTATTCCCTAGGTATTTACACAATATTGAAAGAATCAAAACATTTGATTAATTCCCACACTCTAAATTTATATTTATTAAGATAGGACAACTTGTATTGATATTTAATCTTGACTTGATTAACTACTAGTTTAGAATCACCAAAAACTAATAGTTTGAACTTGTGTTTGATTTCAAATTATAATCCAAGAATAAGTGCTTCATACTCAGCCAAATTATTGGTGCATAAAAATTGGAGTTTGTAAGAAGAATTGTATTGTTTTTTAATGGGATTGATTAATACCACTCCTAATCCATACCCTGATTTTCATTTAGCACCATCAAAATATAGCTTCCATAATCTAGGCATAACATGAGAAGTTTTGGAGTTATATACCTTTGTGGTGTTAAGAGTGTATATACCTAGATCTGAGTTAACCATGTTGATCCTCTCATTGGTTGCATTGTATTCAATAATCATATGATTCATTTTAGGTTCCCTTTTTATCCTGATCTGATTTAGAACTCCTAAGGTAACCACATATATGAATAGTTAGTAGACATAACCATTCAAAGATCTAGTCCAGTCTCTACTTAATATCATTTCATAATCATCAGGGATGTCTACCACTGGATGTCAATAAAATTATTGGATGCTTGGTTTAGAAGTAATCTACATGTGAATATTCAACAATTCACTGATCGCTTTAACTCTTGATTTATCTAATTAAGTCACAGCCCTATTATATTTAATTAGAGTCAAACCTGATTTTTCATAAATACCCTTAGGCATGATGTTTGAAAATGCACCTGAATACCAAATAATTATGAAAATTCTTACCAAAGATCTTGACTGCAAGTAGGAAAGATGGAACATCTACCTTACTATTGTGTATTGTAATATTAGCATATGTAGACTTTTGTGGCTTACTGGGCTTCTTAGACAAATATTCCTATTAAAAAGCCATTTGTTCTATACTCTAAGTCAACTCATACAAGGTAATGTTAGCTTTGATCTTTTTTATATCCTCTACTATATTATATCCAGTCCTATTGGAAGAATTAGATGCATCAACATTGGGTTTAGAGGTACTTCTTTTAGGAGGCTCTAGATTGTTATCTGATGTAATATTAGAAGTATCAAATTTATTTGGTGGATTTGAGGTAGTCAAAGGTTGTTTCTACTCCTTTTTCCTTAGAGGATAGGTCTTCTTCAGGTATTGCTAAAAAACATGAATCTCTTCAAGGATATCCTCAGGCTCATTCTCTTCTTGGAATGGGAACTCAAATATCTCAACCATGAGAGTCGAATCAATATATTTAGATGACCTTGAAGAAATTGAGGTACTTTCACCATTATCTTTATTGGGTACAACTTTAAAGGTATCCAATTATTCTTGAAAAGATTCAAAAGCATTGCAAAGCTCTAGATAGTCTAATTCACCATGATTTGAAGTATAATGAACTCTACAATATTTAGGCAAAGTTACATCACCAAGATTTATATTAGCCACATTTTTATTATAATATGACTCATTGTTATAGATATTATTTTTTTTATTTTGAAATCTATTTGAAGGCCTATTGAACCTTTATAAAGAGAAGTTCCTATTAGAGCTTTCTCTAGTATTACCAAGTTACTTTTACAACTGAAGGAAATTAGTGCTTATATTTTGAACCATCTTCAAGATAAAATCACTCTCATTCTTGGGTGCCTCAAAATTATGGACTTGATTGCTATTAATAGTGGTTGGCATTAAATCTCTCTATCCCTATGGATGAAATTCATTTGTAGCATTGTTCAAGAACCCCAAATTTTGACCGAGATAAGAATGGCTTAAGGGAAATTAGTTCAAGACTAGTGTCTATTTTAAGGCAAGCACATTCTAATTGTCATTAAGAATGACATTCAATATAGGGAAATTGGGATTAGTATTTGTGATAGCCTATGCAAGCTGATCTTGAGGATGTATTTGATCATTAATTATTAGGCCAAGGCCAAGGTGTTTATGACTCCAAAAAATATTTTAAGAAATATAGAAGTCATGGGATCAAAAGCATCATTGTAAATATCTAAGGCTAAAGCCTCATCAGGTCTGTAAGGAACTATGGTTCTACTAAACATCTTTTAGAATCTAGAATTAAAAGCCCTTATGGGCTCATTGGGATATCTTTTAACTATGGTAAACTACTGATATAGAATGCAAGGACTAATGATTTTACCAAATTGATTAATAAATATTCTATTAAAATCATTCCAAATAGCTATGTAGTTCTTTGGAAGGTTAAGAAACCATTCATATGCAACATATTTGAAAGTAAATGGAAATAATTTGCATGATACATCTTCATGAACTACATTTAAAAGTATCAAATCAACCTTAAATATTTTAACATGTTCTTCAACTATGACAACATTATTAGGACTAAAAGAAGGCAAATACTTTTCATAATTATGAGGAAGGTCATGTACCACACCTGGCACATTGATTGAAGATCTACCTAATCATGCCATACCTTGGTGAGGATATTACTTGTGGTAATTCTAGCTTGTAAAATCTTTGAACCCTATTTGAAATATAATGTGTCAACCTTATCTTTATAGATAATAGTGATCAAACTTGCACATTTAAGCAAAATTTTCATAAATATGTATAAAGAACCACAAATAACATCAATATTTAACTAAATTAGTTCAAATATATGTCCAAATATGTGAATGATCTTTACATGTTTAAGTTTAAATAAACTCAAATTTGCAAAGTATTTATCAATCTCTAAACAAAATAGCTATTAATAACCTCAAACTTGTTAGATTTATAGATATCAAGATATATTTACAATAATTACTCATGGATCTTTAAAGAACATCTATCTTTTTCTAAATAAGCACAAAAATTGGTTTAAAACCATTAATATCAATGAAAATTACACAAATATGCTCAAAGAAACACAAATATGCAAATAATACATCAATATTTGAATATAATTAACCAAAATTATCAAAGATACTTCAAATTCACAAAGATTTAGCTTTCGACCTCTTTATAGCACCAATTTTTCCCTTAGCTGATGTACCTAGATGTATTAGTAGGTTCATATAGTGTTTAAGAAACACTTCTCTTTTTTGGATCCAAAAAATATATTGCATGAGTTGTTAGTTGTGATCTTCCTAAGATCTATGGTGGAGTAACGACCAAGCTAAATGACTATTTCACAAAATGAACATATAAATGGTTGTGAGGAGCAACCGTGGTCCTAAATATTTGTGAAGATGAAAGTGATCTAAACTAAGTCCAGTGAATGATGTCCAAAACCTAAAGTTTAAACCCTAAGCTAACATGGATATTTACAATGACAAGATAAACTAAAGTGAATTGGTAAAAAAAGGAGAAAAAGGGAGGGTAAGGTAGAAAGAAGGTGTTTCTAATCTTCAACCCATACATATGACAAAGTTTAGATTTCATCCAAACATGTATTTAACCAATGTGCAACATGAAGTAGCATAAGCTCAAATCCTACCACACATTAGGCAAATATCTAAGGAAAGTATGAGAAGATGCAAATAAGAACAAGATTTACCTTAAGAATTTTACCCATGGAAGAAAATAACATTAGCCCAAATGTAATAAGAGAAAAGAGAGAAAAGTAAACCTATGAAATTTTAACTAATATAGCGTTAGCACAAATTAACAAATCTATATTTAAAGATGCATATCTAGGATCCATAAAAATAATTCAAATATGAATATCAAACTAGATAACTAAAGAATTATCCATGATAACAAACACATAGAAAAATATTGGACAAACTTTGCAAAATTCCTTGATTGTACTACTTTCTCCAAGTTTATAAAGTAATTTTGGCTCTAAAAACTCCCCCTCTTTTATAATTGGAAATGCCTCTTTATATATACCATTCATGAGGTATGCCAGTTAGTGATGTCAAATTACATTTGTACATGTGTCTAAGATAACTATCCTTTCTATTAAATTCTAGAACAAATCACCTTTCTAATATACTGAGTAATATGCAATTTACTTTACAAGCTATACATGCCTTTATAAAAAGAATATTCTTTTTCCAAAATACACAATGCTAGTTATAAAAGAATATTCAAAATTCAACTAACTTTTGGACCCTAGTACTACTATAGCCTTCTACCTTCCTTACAAGATCTTCAATTTATAAATTTTCTCATTGATTAGTTGGAAGTCAATAATGGGTCTCATGAACAACTCTTTTTCTTGATCTTCCAAGTTACTGAGATCATTCTCAGCTCTCTCCAAATCTTATTTGATGCTCCTAGCATCTCTTATCTTCTCCCTATATATCAATAGTAGGTCCATGATCTTATTATCAACCCATATCTTCCCTTAACCTTGGTTCCTCACCTCATACATGAATTGATAAATTTAGTGATAAGGCCCAGAGGATTAAGTGAGGTGGGCTCTTTGATTAAGATATCCAACATGTGTATAATTTTATCTTCCTATTGTTTGAGGTCCTTGGAAATGTCCTCTATTTTATTAGACCATCTGCTTAGGGATTTGATTTTGTCTACCAACATATCTATTGCCATATTTAAATGGGTTAGGCTATCTATCTTGAATTTAAGGACTTGATTCTTGGTCAAGGCTTGATCAAGTCTTTCACTTGATAGTTTGAAGCCTGCCATTGGCCAACTTGGCTTGTAGCCATGAAATTTTGCTCACTTATTACCTCTTGTTTGGTTTTGACTAACTTTAAGGAATTGAATAAGTCAATTATGGTGTCCTCATATAGATTGAATATGTCTTTCTGGATTGACAATATGGCTTGTTATTTTAAAAATTTGTTCTATTACAAAATACCCTTGATCATTTTAGTAGAGCCTCCTTACAGACATGTTCTTCTCTTGTGATGGGTTGCTAGTTCTCAATGGTCCAAAACAAGCCTAACCAATTATTGTCCCTTGTATTTAGAGTTGTGGCATAAAATTATGTGTCTTTGAAAACCCTCTCTTTTATATCTGAAGTCAAATAGATCTCCACATCTTCCCTTGAAACACTTTTTTGGGCTGTCATGGTTGTGGGCTTCTCTAGATTGTTTTTTAGTTATTTGTAGTTCAATTATAGATCGAATTATCCTTGCACAAGTGATAATTCAAGTTATTTGGTTTGATTATAATGAGCATAGGGTCGAATCAAGGTTTTTGTACTTATCAAGGATTTCCTAAAGGTTTTTATAGTGCTTTAATGGCAATAACTATTTGAAATTGTGTAATCTTCATGACTTAGATCCTAAATGGATTGCATGCTTATACCCTTGTATTTTTTGGGTCTAAAATATATTTAACTTAGCATATTATACTCACATGGATCTGATGTGGCATCACTATGGCATTTTCATAGCATTTTACTTGTTAATATTTAAAAAGTGACTGTTGCCTTTTAAGAATTCTACCTTGATCTCATACCATTGGATCATCCTTATAAAGATTAACACATACCACTGATCTTAATCTCAGAACTCAAATGCTATTGGCTGCTAGCTACATTCCCCATAGTTATGACACTTGTCACTTCCACATTTACTTTGAGCTTTGTTAAAATGTCAATTTTTACTATGCACCATCTGATCATCTTCACCCAAGAAAACACGCTCCATTATATCTTGATCTAAGGGGTGGAATGCCATTGGATACTCCATTTTGTTTCCCTAATATTTTTACACTTATCACCCTCTCACTTATCCTAGGGATCCTTTGAAGTCTTGACTCAATATGCATTGTTAGATCAATATGGCTTAAGTAAATGCATACCATTGATCTTTGGAAGATGTTCAAACTTTAGCTTAAATCTATGGCTTTGAATTTTTAACTTTAATCTCGCACCATTGGATCTTGATCTTAAACCATTGATCTTGTAGATGAAAATGATATTTAGGTTAGGGTTAGGAAAATAAAGAACTTAGCATAAAGTTTTTGGATTATGGTTTTATTTGATATTAATAAACATGGGTAAGATCTTAGGATAAAATATTTAAAATAGGTTTTGAGACATATTACAAGGGACCTCATGAATAATAAAAGACACAACATATAGTTTTAGCCTAAGGTTTGTTGTATTAATAAATACAAAAAACTTTAGGGTAAAGATTTTAGGCTAGGTCTATAGTAAAAGGGACCCTTTGTTTAGTTAGACCATGTTAATGATTAAAATAACCAAGGGATTATGGGACATGAAGGGACCAAGTATAAATTTTTAGACTAAGGCTTAGTCATGTTGATAAACATGATTAAGTCTTATTGTAAAAATTAAACTAGGTTTATGATTTAATTAATCATTTTTGTGTAAATTGCTCCCACATAAATTTGAATTTGGTTCAAGAGGATCTGAACTAGGGTAATCTAAATAAGGGTTTCAAGATGCTTAATCATGATTTTAATTTTATCCTTGACAAACCAAAGGCTAATAAAAGGCCAAATTGATATAAAAATCATGAAACCTAGGCATTGCCCATTCCAAATGGACTCCATTGGAGCTATAAAATAAAACATGAAGATCCAATTTAGCAACTTTAGGTAATATTAAATTAGAATTATGAACAAATATGCCAACCAAATTAGGTGTGACTAATCTTCAAATAAAGACTAAGTGCAATTATTCTAGTGGTATTTTGATCATGTGATTTTTTAATTCTTAATACAAGTTTGCCAAATTTGAAATAAGGGTCCCCATTTCTTAGAAATGGGAGTATGTTGAACTCAAAAAAACCTACTACAAGACATGAACTAGGAAATTATTAGCCACCTAGCCACTTATCTTGATACATCACATATGTGGAGGAAACAAGAAGAAACTAAAAAAGCCTTAGCTGCCTATTGTCCTGAATGTAGAAAAAAGAAGGCAAAATGTACATGCCATTATAGAAATCTTGGGTAACCAACATAACTAAGAATAATCCTAAAATAGTGGAGGTACATGCCATAAGAGGATATGAGAATCAAATATTTTATGTGGCTCAATATAAACCATGGTTCAAAGGTCAGGTATGCCATCAAACTCTATGTTTACAAATTCTTAATTCTCAAATAATCCTCAATATGGTTCTTGGATAAATATGCCCAACCAAAATTATCCCCAAAAAAATTGGTAGCTACCCAAAAATCAGTTATGGATGCAACATAATGGATAATAACCTCAACCTAGGCAATTCTAAAAACAACAATGGATCTTTCCCTCTAATCCATGATAATAATAATGGAGAGGTAATCAAGGCTTTCCTCAAAAAATATAATAACCACAATATCAAGAATTAATTCCAAACACTTATCAACCTTATATAACCACTCAATTACCCACCTAGATCATCCCCAACCCTACCAATAAGTTGGTTCAACCAACACAATCCACTGAAATAATACAATATCCAACATACACCTTAGATATCAATCAAGTCCATCTTCACTCAGGATGTGTTCTTTGATAACTCACCTCAATCATAATCATAGATAATTATGAATAACCTAATCCAATCCATACTAATACACAACCACCCATGGCCACTCCTAATCTAACTCCTCTAGAAAAGCAAAAAGAACCTAACAATCCTCCTTTTCTGGAGAGATTGAACATCTCACATCTTGAACCAGAACCCAAATTTGATATCTTAAGAAAAATAAAGAATGTGTGTATAAAAATTCCACTCTTTCAATAAATAAAATATATTCCTATTTATAATAAGTCTACTAAAGAGCTATGCTTGAAAAAACTAGGAAGAAAAAATAAGGATCCTAAAATAGTCTAAGTTATTGGCGAACTAGCAGATATTATGTTGGGAGACATAGTTCCCCCAAAATAATCTAATATTAGAAGTCTTATAGTCAATGTTAGCATCCATGGCCAAACCATATCCAATACTTTAATTGACTTAGGTGAAGCCATCAACGTGATGACCATGGAGACCATACAATAACTAAAACTTACAAGTCTCCATCCAATACCCACTGTCTTATAGGTGGTTGAAAGGTTAACTATTAAGCCTAAAGGGATTATTGAAGACTTAGTTATCACTGTAGATTCCTAGAAATATTTAATAAACTTTATTGTCTTGTAGCCAAAAAGTAACTTGGGAGGTTATCCTCTCATCCTTGTCCACCCATGGTTGGCCATTGTTGATGCTTTTATTAGCTATAGGTCAAGAAAAATGTTAATTTACAATGAAAATGACACTAAGAAATTGTTTCTTTATCCACCAACCAAGCCTTCCCAAAATGATGACCCAACTCCTTGGATTGATGACTTTGAGGAATCTATCTTCTTACAAACTTTTTGAACAATTGACTAGAGTCTAGCTTTGTAGGCATAAGAAGAAGACACCATCCTTTTTGGTATCTTGCAAAACACCTATTGATAAGATCCTATATCCACAAACATGTGGGAATATACACCATGCCCACTTTAGAATATTTTTCCTAAAAATGACCTAGCTAAAACTGTAAGAGACATTTTGACATTACATCAATTGTTTCCCCATAAATTTGGATATGATATTTTAATTTCTAACATAAAAACCATGATCTCTTTAACAAATCAAGTGGACATTTTTCCAAATAAAAATCTCAACATTAGTACTTTTTTAACACCCTAACAAGAAATCTAATTACTTATAATGCTAAGAAAGCACACAACAACATTTTCCTAGGACTACTATGAAATGAGAGGAATGCCCCCAAATATATGCATGGATCACATTTACATTAAATTAGAATGCAAACCTATTCACCAATCCTAAAGATGAATGAATCTAGTATTAAAGACATTGTCAAAATTGAGTTGCAAAAAATCTTAGATGTAGGATTTATTTACCCCATTTTAGATAGCCAGTGGCTCTTTCCCTTGGTTATTATACCTAATAAAGAGAGAAAATGGTTTATTTATGTTGACTATTGAGAGTTGAATGCTACTACTAGGAAGGATCACTTTCCCCTTCTATTTATTGAGCAAGTACTAGATACATTAATATAAAAAAAATATTTTTGCTTCCTAGATGACTATAGTGATTATAATAAGATACATATAGCTCCATAAGATCAAGATAAAACCACTTTTACTTGCCCTTGGGGAACCTATGCCTATGCTATCTTACCATTTGGTTTTTGCACTTCCCCAACTACTTTTCAAAGGGCTATTTTTAACATCTTTTTTGATCTCTCCCATGACTGTGTTGAATTCTACATGGATGATTTCACTATCTATGGGCAGACATTTGAAGAAACTCTTCTCAACTTGGAGAAAGTTCTTTAATGCTGTTAGGACCACTAATTGTCTTTGAGTAATGAAAAGTGTTATATGCTTATGACTAAAGGGATTATGTCAAGGCATAACATCTCCCCTAATAGAATTCAAGTTGATCCAACAATGATAACTATCATTAAGGATATACCCACACCAAAGAATAAAAAAGATGTTAGAAGCTTTTTAGGACATGGTAGTTATTATAGATGATTCATTAAAGACTTTAGTAAAATTACCACCCCATTATTTATATTGCTTAGTAAGGATGTTGAATTTACCTAGACTAATGATTGTCAAACAACCTTTCAATAACTTAAGGATATTCTCATAACGACTCCTATTCTGAGAGGGTCTAATTGGTAGAAGCATTTTCACATCCACATATATGCATCCAACACCACTTTAGGATCTATCCTTGGCCAAAAATATAAATCTTTGAGTTATATAATCTATTTTATCAATAAGAATATTCAAGGGGATAAACTCAACTACACTATAATAGAGAAGGAATTTTTTTTAGTCACTAATGCCATCAATAAATTTAGACAATACATTATTGGTTATCAAGTATTCATCCACATGGATCATGTAGCAATCATGTATTTAATGAAAAAACTTGCTATAATAGGTAGGATAACTAGATGGTTGCCTTTACTATAGGAATTTGATATTACCATAATGGATATACCAAGTAATAATAATGTAGTAGCAAGTTTTCTATCTTGCCTAAAAAATGATGAGCAAATTCCTATTATTGAGGATTCATTCCTGATGAGCATTTTTTTGTAATAACTATTCAATCTCTTTAGTTCACAGACATTGCTAACTATCTTACTACAAGATTACTACCACAACATTTTTCACCTAGAGAAAAATAACATTCGATCTAAAAGAGTAGACATTATTCCTAGATTGTAGGATATATTTTTATTACTAGACCAAATTTAGTTATGAGAAGATGTATCTGAGAAGATGAAACCTATGATATTCTCAGATCCTATCATGATGAACCCTTGGGGGGTAACTTTATTGAAAAATATATTACCATAAAATTACTTACTACTAGATATTATTGGCCTTATTTTCATAAGAATGACATGATGTATACCTATAGATGTGATTAATGTCAACATATGGGGAAACTTACTTACTTTGATGAAATTTCATTATAGCCACAACTTGTTTTGGAACCTTTTGATAAATATGGACTTGATTTTGTAGGTCCAATAGATCTTAAATCCAATAATAAAGAATATATACTAGTGTACACTGATTATGTCATAAAATAGGCCAAGGTCAAGGCCTTAACCCATGCCTGAGATGAGAAAGTAGCTTGAGTTCTTTTATGAATAAATCTTCACCCACTATGGAGTGCCAAGAGAAATAGTCACAAACCAAGGACCATAATTCACATCAAATCTCATAACCTCCTTGGTAAAAAAATATGAAATCAGACACAAGAAGTCTATCCCTTACCATCCTCAGTCAAATGGTCATGTGGAAATTATAAATAGAGAATTAGAAAATATACTCCCTAAGACTGTCAACTTGCATAGAAAAGATTGGGCAACTCATCTTTTGGAAGCAGTTTGGGATTACAGAATCACTTGGAAAACCACAACTAGTTTCACCCCATATGAACTAGTTTATGGTAAAAATCCTATTCAACCTATTGATTTTGAGTATAAAACATTAAAGATAACACTTTATTTAGGCTTGGACCTTTCCCAAGATCAACAAGATAGGATTATGCAAATAAATGCACTTGATGAACTTAGAAAGGAAACACTTCATCACACTGAATTAGTGCAAAAACAATGAATGGGTTGGCATTATAGGAACATAGAGATTAAAAATTTCTAACCTAGTGACTAGGCACTCCTTTTTGACTCTAAATAGAAAGATCATAAAGGAAACATTTAATCTATATGGCTTAGGCCTTATAAGATCGAGTAAGTTTTTGACAATGGAGATGTAAAACTCATGACCATTGACTCTATTTGGTTTTGACTACTTGTTAATGGCCATAGGATAGAGCTGTATAAGAAACCACTTTCCAAAAAGATTCTCACTCATAAAATTCTTGAAGAAAAAATCTATCTCTTCTTCATGAAGGAAATCAAACTATTCCTATAGCTAAAGGATATTTTTTTCAACCCTTCTCTAATATTTTCTAAGAGCAATAAAAGCTTCCTATAGCCAAGAACAAATCCATTCATAATGGCTTGGTTCAGGCTAAATAAAATCCTAACTCTTAGGCTTTTAGAATTCCATTTGAGTTGGGAACAAAAAATAATTAAAAAAATCAAAAAATTTAGTAATGAAAACCTTCAAGCATTGCTGACGGTGGTTACATCAGAAAACTAGGTCATTAATTGATCAATATTCATAAAAAAACTAAAAAAAATACAACAATCAAACTTTTATTTTCATTGTTTTTTCTTATAGATTTATTCTTTTAGAGCAGAAAAACACTTTCCTTTTTGCTATAGGATGAAATTATTCATGTTATAAGATAATTATTGTTACTACAAGACACTTCTTATTCCCACAAGAACCATTTCCCTTGCTAAATGGATTCTTATCACTCCATCATATATTGCATTCCTTGCCAAGCATTTTTACTTTTGATCAAAGGTCGACACATGCTAGTATACCTCATATCTTCCACTTTGAATCATCATTCATGCATTAATGAAAGGTACTCCTAAAAAGTATAAAGGTAATTATTTTATACTTATTTAATTTCATAAGTTTTAATTATTTAAATATGATGGGTCTTAATTCTATTAAAATGCTAAAATATCTTCACTTGTTCACACCATCCTGAGAAATATTCTGTTTCATTAATTGATATGACCTTTGAACGCTACTGCTACCACCTCTTGTCATTTCTACAAGTCATTTATGCATGTCACCTGTGTCCCTTGAGAACAAGTGACCATTTAAGTTGGGGGGATTTTTTCTTAATTCAAATTGGTTATTTCTCTCCCAAAGCAAATGATAAAAATTCTACCCAAAGCTAGAGAACCTTTGTTGTAAGAGAACAAACCCTACAATTGAAATTCCATCCTATAATATGGGAGGGGACTTACTCAAACATGATCCACTTGATATCTCTCCTCTAACTAGTAACCCAAACATCCTGATCCTATTTAAAAATGTAGGGTAGACCCAATATTTTGAAAGGATAAATTCTTTTGATCAACAAATTATAGAAGAATTTGATGGCTCATTGTATAATAATCTAGAAATAGTGAGAGAAATGGATATAAAGTTAATTGAAACCATCATTAGTAGAGTTACTAGATTACCATGAATAGGGGAATTATGAAAGATAAGTTTGATGCCAAAGTAGAGAGGCAAAAATTCATTAGAGGAGATGAAAGATTGGAGATTTCAAAATAGGGAACTACATGGTTATCCTTTCCAGGAAGATGGGGAAGGGCTAATAAATTCATATTTAGATATTTTACCTATGAAGGAAGATACTCCATGCTGCATGGAGTTCACTTCAAATTCATGAACCATTTATGATATGATATTGAGATAAACATTCCTAATTTATTATTTAACATGGTCAAAAGAATGGTAGAGGCATTTCAAAGAGGTAATCCAAAATTTCTCTCTCATCATTATTTAATTTAGTTAATTATTCAAGACTACATATAAAGAACTATGCCCAATATAAGTTAGGAAGATTTTATTTAAGTACCTAGAAATGTAGAAAGTAATAGTGATAAAGATGAAGAAGAAGAATTAGAAGCAAAATAGGAAATAGAAGTACAAGAGTAGATAGAGATAGAAGAAGACATTCCTATATCTACACAAGAGCCTACATAAGGAGACCATCTTGTAGCCACACAAGAACTTGCAAAAGAGGACCCTCCTGCAATCACACAAGAACCTACAATAGTGACAAACCTCAGAGAGGAGGCTTGAACAAGTAAAGAACCTAGAAGAAGGAAGAGGAAACTCATCCTCCAACTTGACTATGAGGAATCTGAATAAGATCATCCACCTTCCCCTAAAAATTTTAAGGTCACATCTACTCCTTTAAGGTCCCATATATAAGGAGAAAGATGAGAGGAAAACCAAAAACTAAGCCTCATTTTATTATAGAAATCAGTAAGGAGTCTAAAGAATAAAATATTGCTAGCATTCATGACACATTTGAGGCATATAGTTTTGATGAAATAAAGAATGATAAGGAAAAGTGATCTTAAGAAATAAATAAGGAATTAGAGAAAGTAGGACATAGCCATAAAAATTTACAAGAAGAACTAATAAAGAGACATATAGAGGTAGAACAAATGGAGCAAATCTCTATACAAATCAAATTTTCTAATTTGGAGCAATCTCTATAGGAAATAGAATGACTAAGAAAGAAGTTACATGATTAGTTAGGAGGTAGAATAGATGAATTTACCATACTATATTTTTAGTTGTATCCCTCAGTAGAAAGTCATCCTACAGTTGTTGTTTCACAGCTTCCTATACTAGAAAAGCAATAAGAGAAACCCATAACTGCCCAAGTCATCAAGTATAATTCCTCATCTACCATATATTCTAAATTGATGAGATGGATAGTTAGCCAATGTGAAAATTTTAGATAATTAACAAAGGAAAATAAGAAACTAAAGGAAGAGGCCAGGATTAAGGAAGAAAGGATCTCCAAACTATGATAAAAAGTTGAAGATCTAGATGGTCTTACTCAATCACTCCTTGACTGTAGACCTCTTGCAAAGGCCTATTCAGTTTATATTGAATAAAAATGGTGTAATTTTAATTTCATGAGAATTTACTATGATATGCCATGCGAAGTAATCAATTCTCTCTCTTACTTTCAATTATATAATGATAATACATAAGAAGAACAAGCACAAATGTGTGAGTTCTATCTTCATAACTATGTTGTGCCACATGATAAAGAATGTAATCCTAACCTATATGTTAAGTATGTCCTTTTTAAAGGCATTTTTATCATATATTTTGAATGAGCATAGGAGAGGATGAGAGATGACTGAATATAAGAAAAGGGAGAGACAAAATCAATTGGTTATTAGAGGAAAGTTGACAACACCCAAGGTTGTGTTGATAGAATGGGATAAAATTATGATATGGAAGGAAGTAAGGGATTGGTTTTCCAAAAATAGTGAAGAATCTCAATATTTATACTTAGGGTTAATAACTTCTATTAGACCTTCAATAAGAGAATCATGCATAGAGATACGGAATGAACTCACTCCTGAGCTAAAGAGGAAAGAGCCACACTCCCCTTTCATTTTAAAAGCAACATTTGATAGAGTAATAAGATACATTATAATTATAAAAATTGATTGGAAATTATGGAAAAAATTGGCATGTAAGAAAAGGATGAAGGAGTGAAGGCGAAAAAATCAAAGAAAGGAGGTCAGTGAATAAAACCTAGGGCAATAAGAGTATAACATAGTAAAGCACAAGAACTAATTTTAAGTACTAAGGATAAAGTTAAATCAGGAGGAAATCATGGTTAAAAAGATCATAATAAGGTTTTGAAAGTAATGATTAAATAAGATAGAGAATGGTGGGATGAAGAAGCAAGTTTAAGTAAGATCAGGGCTAGTTGGAAAGGCAAGCAAATTAAAGGGAAACACATTTTGCCAAACCAAGATGAAAGGTGTAACCAAATCCCAAATGGTATTGAATAAAGGGGGAGAGTTATAGAATGTTGAAAGTCTTTCAGCAAGGCTTAGAGGAGGTCCAGTTGTAAGTAAGTTAGGAGACTCAAAAAGGGGATTTCTTAGGAGCTAACATAATAATTGGGGAAGCTAAAACTCTAAAATGGTCCTCAGAGTTCTTTTTGTTAAAGCTTTAACTTTTGTTAAAATGTGACCTAATTTGAAAATGTGATGGGAAATGGCTAGCGATGGGAGTTATATAATTATGGATTAAAGAGAATTGGGGTTTAGAAGTCAAGGTAATTTTTTTACATAAAGGTTTTTTTGGTTGCTATTTTTAGATCTTCTAAAGGTAGGGATAAGGTTTTTAAGCTTAAAAATTAGTTTGTTAATGGCTTGGGTCTTTGGCTTCAATTTTGGAGCCCTAATTTTGATCCAATAAAATATAGAAAGGGTAGTTATCTAATTTGAATTAGATTCTATGGCCTTCCCTTATAATATTAGAGTGAAGATTATTTGAGAGCATTGGGTATTTTGGTGGGAGCTATAGTGGAAGTTGATGTAGTTTCTCTCTTAGGGGATAGAGAAATGTATGAAATAGTTAGGGTGGATTTGGATATGAATTAAGAAATACCTAAATTTGTGATTATCAAGACATAAAATAGGTTTTGGCACTAGAGAATTGATGTGGAAAATATTCCTTTTAGATGTTATAATTATCATCAACCAGTGCATATTCATAAATTTTGATAAAATAAGAGGAGATCACTTCAAAACAAACTAGTTAATAGAAAGTTTCAATGGAAACCAAAAACTTTTCCCTCAAAAAAGGAACTAGATCAAGTGAAACAAGTCAGTAGGTTAGAGTAGATAATTTTAGATAAGGATCCCTGGCTTTTGTAGGTAGAGAAAATTAAGGATATTGAGGCTTTGTTAGTAAAAATTGGATCCTCAAAGGTTATTTACCTAGCCTCAATGATAAAAATCCCCAAATTTATTGAAAAATAATCCCATTATATTAAACAATTAGTCAAAAAGAATCAATGGACTTTTGCTAATAAGGCTCTAAATAAGTCAGAGGTAGAAGTCCAAGTCCCTAATGGTACAATTTAGGAAGTGTTGGTAGAGGAAGAAGAATCAGAGGAAGATTTTGAAGTTTATATAAAATCTAAAGAAGTTATAACTATTTCATATTCTACCAGTTCTAAGTTGAATCTAAATTAGGGTCCGTATCAAGTTCGAGGAAGAAAATAAAATAAAGTTCACATTGAAGGCAAAATTCTTATAGGTAGGTAGGGCACTCTAGACAAATTTTTAGATGTTATGAAGTGGGGGGTGGAAATTACCCCAAAAGAGTCATGAAGCTACTTTCTTGGAATGTTAGGGGCCTGAATGCCCCTAACAAAAAATGCTTAGTTAAGCATCTCATAAAAGTTGAAAATCTAGATATCATCTTACTACAAGAAACCAAGCTAGAAAATGAGGAAAGTTTAAACTTTTTAAGTTAGATTGGGAATTGCTGGAATGGTCATTTTGTGGAGGCTCTTTGTGTTTCAGGGGGTTTAGTGGTTCTATGGTCCTCCTTCACTACCAAACTTGAAATCTTTACTTCTAGGTAGAATTGGCAAGCAAGTAAAATTTTCAATTTTAACTTTGATCTACAATTTGTTTTGATCAATATCTACAGGCCTCAATGTGTTTAACTCAAATTTTCCTTAATGGAATGAAATATATTCTATTCTTAAAGATCACCAGTTGGAAAAATGTGTTTTAGGAGGAGATTTTAGTGCCATTTTTGGTTCAAAAGATAAAAAAGGAGTATTTTCAGACCCATAGGTGAGTCATGATTTTGGTAAATTCATAGGGCCAAAATACTCTTGAAGATGTTTCCCCAAATTCAAGATGGTTCACATGGAATAAAAATCATTTGGGAAGAGACAACATTTTGGAATGTCTGGATCAATTTTTGACCACTTTTAATTGGGTTATGAGCAATAGAAAATTGGATTATTGGGTTTCTCAGTTTGTGGGATCTGATCATCAACCTATTATTCTAAAAATTGATTTTGACTCACCTCCAAAAAGATGTCCTTTTAAATTTGAACTAATTTGGTTAAGATATCCCTCTCTTTTTGATATTATTAAATATTGGTGGTGGATTTATCCTTTGGTTCAAGGAGCTAAGATGGTTTAGATGTTTAAAAAAATAAAATTCATTAAATAAAAATTGAAATTCTAGAATAAAGAACATTTCAAAGACATTTTTCAAGAAAAATCAAGAATTGAAGAAGAACTGAAGAAGTTGAATAGAGAAATCTCTGATGAAGGATTATGAAGAAACTCTTTGTACGGAAGAAATCTTCTGTAAGCAAAAATCTAGAGAAAATTAGCTCAAAGAAGGTGACATAAATTTAACATATTTCCATCAATTAGTCAAATATCATAGGAAGGTGGTTAGAATAACCCATATTCACTCTAGTCAAGGGGTGGATCTTTAAAATATGCAAGAAATTAGGCAAGAATCACTCTTGTTGTTTCAAAATTTATTGAACTATAACCCTTGCTCTCATTTAAAATCTCAAAATGATTTCCTTCATTTTATCCCTAGAATTATATCTTAGGAAATGAATGAAATATTGATGGATCCATTTTATTTGGATGATATTAGAAGGGTGGTTTTTTATATGGCTCATGATAAAGCTCTTGGTCGAGATGGTTTTCTTTCTTCTTTTTTTTCAACACTTTTGGGAAGTTGTTGGTATAGATGTGTGGGAAATGGTTGAAGAATCTAAAAAGAATAAAAAAGTAAAAATAGAATTAAATATGAATTTCATATCTCTTTTTCCTAAAGGAGAAGTGCAATCTTACTTTCTTGATTTTAGACCCATTGCTTTGTGTAATACTATCTACAAGATCATCTCAAAAGCAATTGTAGAATGAATGAAACTTTTGTTGAACAAATTAATTTCAGGTGAATAAGCTAGCTTTATTCTAGGTAGAAGTATTCAAGAAAGCATCATTGTGGCTCATGAAATTTTTCATTCTTTGAATCATAATCATCAAAAAGACATGTTAATAAAATTCGATATTATCAAATCATATGGCTGAGTCAATTGAAGATTTCTCTTTAAAATTATACTTAAGTTTAGCTTCAGAAATGAATGGTGTGAATGAGTTTTTAGTTGTGTTTCTAACCCAAAGATTTTAGTTTTAATAAATGGTAGCCCTTCTAGTTTCTTATCAATAACTAGAAGCCTGAGGCAAGGGGATCCTTTATCTCCTTTACTTTTTATCATCATGGTTGAAGTTTTGGGTAGAGTAGTCCATGAGGTATAGGCAAGAGATTAGCTTCAGGATTTATAAATTGTTGATAATTTTGATATTTTAACTAATCATCAGTTTGTAGATGATAATTTTATTTTTAGTAAATAAACTATTGAAGAAGCTAAGGAATTCAAAAGAATTTTGAATAGTTATGAGGAGACATCTTTTCAAAAAGTGAATAAAGGTGAGTCTATTTTTTTTTGTGAATTGCTGTCAAAGGATTAAAAGGAATCTGAGTAATCTTCTAGGTTTCAAAATTGGTAGGCTCCCTAGTAAGTATTTAGGAGTTCCCCTTTTTGAAGGTCCAGTCTCTTATAGAATCTATCTTGATTTGTTGGAAATATTTAAATCTCATTTGAATTCTTGGAAGGGTAGATAACTTTCTCTGGTAGGTAGAATAACTTTGATCAAATTTGTCCTGAGTGCTTTGTTGACCTAATGCTTCTTGGTGCTCAACCCACCTGCAAAGATTATCAATTCCATAAATAAAATTATGAAATATTTTATTTGACAAGGATGTGGCAAAGATAAAAAAATTCCTCTTGTGAAATGGGAATGGGTTTGTAAAAGAAAGCAGAAAGGTTTTGTTGGCATAAAAGTTTTTCATCTTCATAACATGGTGTTTGGAGCCAAAATGGTTTGGAAAATGGTTTCTGAGCCCAAAAGTTTGTGGTGCAAACTTCTCAGAGATAAGTATTTGGATTCAAATGACCCAAAAAGGATGGTCTCTATTATGAATCTCAGTATATCTCTCAGGTTTGGGACTTTATGTTGTGATGTAGATCAGTAATTTCTTAGCTTGTTTCTTGGACCATCAACAATGGTAGAAAGGTAGATTTTTGGAATGATTCCTAGAATGATCACCACCCTTTAAGTTAATTATTTGTAGATAGTCAAATCAAACCTTTTATAGAAGCCCATTGGGGATCTCAAGTGAGTGATTATGTTATTTTAGATAGTCTATAAAAAAAGTGGTCTGTAGTTAGAAATATTTTTAGGACCTTCTTATTTCGTCAGAAGAATCTCATGCTTTAGAATATTATCTCAAAAATAGGAAGATATTTTTGAATAAAAATAAGATCAAATTCATTATATTGGGCCGAAAATAGGTATATATTCCGTCCACTTAGGATACCAAATGGATGAAGCCGAGGATGATTCTCTTAGATGGGCAAATTATCTATGTTGGAATAAAGTTGGTCTTCAAAAAGAAAGTGCCTTTACCTAGTTGGTATTACAAGGCCACATTATTACTCAAGATCATTTGAAGAAAATTGGTTTTGTAGGGCCATCTAGATGTTGTTTATATGAACATGAAGAAGGAAATTTTGATTATCGAATGTTTAATTTTCAAATTGATAATTGGCGTTAGGTTTGGCTATGCAATATATTTGATTGGTCTTGGGCTTGGCCATAAACTCTTATTCAAGATTTTTCATCATGGCTAGTGGGAAATGTTAAAGATTGTATATTCTCCCTTTGGAGAAGTAGCCCTGATATTCTTATTTGGTCAATTTGGAAAGAAATAAATGCAAGGATTTTTGAGAATAAAGTTTAGCCTTTGCATGTAG